>PVKB01001152.1:0-479676 GCA_004027205.1 Ctenodactylus gundi
GTTCAGAAAATTGGGCTAGAGAAAGCTTAGAATATTGTAAGCAGAGTATAATGGACAGTCTGGGTCAGCCTATAGTACCAGAATGCTGGTAAGATCGCGAACAGTACAGACTGCGCTGATGAGGTGCCTGAGCCTGAGATGGGAACAGAGACTTGGGAAATGCACTGGAATGTATTGACATGCTGGCAAGGAGTTTGTCTGCATGTTGTCCATGCCTTCAGTCTTTGTATGAGGCTGAGTTAAAAGCTTATCTGGTAAAAGAAATTCCCAGGAAGCACAATGTTCAGACAGTGGGATGGGTATTGCTAGCTGTTTTTGGCCTGATTTGCAGTGAGAATTAGGAACAAAAAGTGGAGTAAAAAGATGTTTAAATCTATCAGCGTGGTCAGAAAAGAAACACATGTAAATTTAGGGCCAAAGAAGGTATGGAAACCAGCACCATTAAAAGAAGTTGCGTACTTAGCACCAGGGTAAGTAGAAAGATCCTTTGAGGTATCTCAGGAGTTTGCAGGATTCTACCCACTATAGGAACAAGGGTACAACAGTATAAGGCTTTCATTTGGGAGGAAAGCTCCTAGGCTTGAGCAGAATTCCCCGGGAATTGATCCTTCCTGATTTACTTCACCACGCTCAGCAATCCTGACTCTCAGAGGCTGCTGAGTCACGGGACTGCAGTTCCCGCGGACATCCCCTGGAAGGGTGATGCGTGAATTTGTGTGAGGTAGTTGAACATGTAATAGAGATCCTAGAAAATTACAGGTGCTGGGAATGTGAATCTCTACTAAGGAAAGCTACAGGTAATCAGCAGAACCATCCAAAAAGAGAGGCCATGAAGGCTGCAGCTGACAAAGACACAGGGGTGGTCCTGCCCAGTGCTTTTGGATCTCATATTCCCCAACAAGTTTGCTGTTTACTGAACATGAATCTATTGTACTTAATGTTTGCCCTGCTGGCTTGTCATCTTGTTTTAGTCCAATCTTCTCTTTCTATTCACCCATTTCTCCTTTTGAAATGGGATTTTTCACCCTATACCACTTTATCTGGAGATTATGTAAGTTTCTTTTCTTTCTTTTTAAAAAAGTTTTTACAGGGATGACAGCTAAGTTTGCCTGGAGTCTCAGAGGAGTCTTCGACTTTTGATCACAGCAAGAAATGTTAAGGATACAGGGACACATGGAAAATAAATAAAATTATTTTGCATTATAGATGGACATGAGCTTTGGGAGGCCTGGGGTAGATGGCTTTTGTTTGGATTAGAAATTTCTCCTTCCTCTCTGGCACCCTCTTTCTCTTTCACCCTGAGGTGAGCCACTCTCCTCCACTGTGCCCTTTACCATGATTCCCTCGCCGTAGGGACGTAACCATGGAGCTGACTATGGACTAAACCCCCTAAAACCAGGAGCCAAAATTAACCTTTCCTCCTTCGAGGCTGCTCTTTTCAGATGTTTTGTCACAACAATTCAGAACTGACTAAGATGATATTATGTCAAACACATCCAATATTTAAATATTTTCTCTTTTATAAACTGTATCTGAACAAATACGTTTTGAGACATCCTCTGGTCATTTAATTTAGGAATCACTTCATTGTTTTGTTTTGTTTGCTTTGCAACAAGGTCTTGCTCTATGGTCCAGGCTAGTCCTTAACTCACTATGGAGTTCAGACTGGTCTTGAACCCATGGCAATTCTCCTGCCTCAGCTTTTCAAGTACTGGAATTACAGGCCTGAGTTACCCGCCTGGCTTCTATGGGACTGAAGAATCGAAGTCAGGTCCTTGCCTTTGATTAGCAAGCACTCTAATCACTGTGTTATTGCTCCAGCCCCTAAATTTAAACATTTTGAAATATATAATTTCAAAGTAAATCATAGATAACAAAAAACACACTTGAAATGAAAAAGCATTTTGAGCTGACAGTTATGAAATGCAACATGTCAAATACTGTGGCGCTCAATAAAAAGAAATTTGAGTGAAGCCTTTGGCCTAAAAGTGCTCAAATTTAAAAAGTAGAACAACTAAAAACAATAGACTAATCAACCAAATTAAAATTAGAAAATTTTAGCAAACTAAACTCAAAGCAGAATTTATAAATTAAAGTATGTATTATAGCTGATTTAAAGGGAAAAATTCTTTAAAAAGACTAGTTTAGTTGACAAACTTGTGAGTCAGAGTGGAGAAGCAAAAAGAAATGACATATATAAACCACCAATAAACTTTCAATATAAAAGAGGATGTAATTTCAGAGACTGCACAAGAAAAAAAATAAAAGATTATGAATTTATAGGCAATGTCATGAAAATGCATTATAAAAATTGATGAGATGCTTTACATTCTATTGCAAATATACTGAATAATATAAATAGCAGAAGAGTATAAACCTAATAGGCAATGCGCTTGAAAAATAGAACTTGCCAAATCCGAATTAAGAAGAAATTGAAAATCTGACGCTTGAATTAGCAGTCAGAGTTCTTCCCACCAGGCAAACCCAAGGACCTAACAGAAGAATGAACATTCTCAACCTCATTTTATGACACAAGCTTAATCTTCGTACAAAGAATTGGCAGGGATTATGTAAGAAAGGTAGAAGACAGGGCACTTAGAAACACAAATGCAAACCCCCAAACTGTTAACAATCGAATCCAGCAACACAGAAGGGTTATACATCGTGGCCACTTCGGGGTTTTACCCAAGAATTCAATATTGACTTACATCAGAAAAATAATGAATTTAATTTATTATATCACCAAATGAAAAAAGAAAAAAAAATCACATGGTTATCTTCACAATGCACACAAGTTGTTTTATTCAAAACTTAACTTTCATTCATTCGTGATTTAAACTCTAACCAAAGTGTAGAAGTTCTTTGGCCCATAAAATCATTGACAAAAAAATTTTTTTTAACAAAGCCTCACGCTTAGAGGGAAATACTGACAACTTTCCTTTGAAATCAACAAAAAGAAATATTTCTATTGTTTCTTCTTTTAGCATTTTGTTGAAGATCCCAGCCAGCATCATAGAAGAGAAAAAGGAAATAAAGGATCTCTGAGGAAACATCGTTTTCCAACTATGATGATGAATATTATTATAATTTATAGTTTCTCATCAAGCCCATAATTCTTTTTATCAATTGTTGAAGTCATTATTTTTGTCACTAACAAAGAAAAAAATGATGCCAGTTAAAATCTGAAATTGCTTTGCCAACATGCCTGTATGCTGTCTGAATTAGTCTTTCACCTGTACAATAGGATGTCAGTTTTTACAGTCTTTGGAGGGTTCAAGGAAGCTCTCCTGCCCTCAGTTTTATTACTCTGTGTATGGTAGATAATTATTTTGCCCTCGCTACAGTAATAACATGTCATACAGCTTTCATCTACTTGCGGACATTTTCCTTTCTTTTTTGTAGAACACTAGGTTATTATTTTGCAGGTAAATATATTTCAATTTTTCCTTTCACAATGAATATTAATCTCTAGTTTAGGCTGTGTTGCTCTATACCTGTGCTTATTTTGTGTGTACTCAATCATTTTTCTTTAAAGCCTAATAGGGTACTTTGTTGTAAAGCCAGTAGTTACACTTAGCACACCAGGTCATGACCAAGTCATGCGTTCATTCTCAAAAATGACTGCTAATTAGATAATTGTGATTATGAATTAGATTCTAAACTGTATTTTAATTTCAGAGATGTTAAAATATGTTAAAAGCTACATCATGAAACTGCTTAAATATAAGGAATGTTAACAATTTTGCATGGTACAAGATCAACATAGGAAAAAAATGCATTTCTATACTAGCAATAAACACAACACTCTTTTGGATTAAAGTGTCTGGATTTCTGTCCTATTCAGAGCCATGTAAGGTGAAGTGAAATGAAATACACAGAAACTTTCCCCCACTTCCTGGCTTCTCTTCTATTTCAGGTACTTCCCTGTCCCCGGCCACACACTGGGATCCAGCTACTTTCTGTTCCTTCAGAAGTTTCTCAAATTGTTTCCACATTGTTTTGAGAACATAATCTTTCTATGGCTTCTGGATTTCTCCAGGATTGGGCTTGGAAACTGGAATTACATTTGGGTAAAATTTTCTTTCTAACTTAAAGATTCAGCTTGAAATTTTCTACATTCTGACTCTTTCATAATTAGCATGCATCCATTTTATTTGCCAAAAAAATCAAGAGTATAAGAGGGGTGTAAGTAAGTCAACTGTTCTCTAGAATAGGTGGAGATTCAACATAGGATCTTTTTCTTAGTTTCCTCACTTATAATCCTTAGATGTAGATAAGTGAAATAAGTGCTTTTATAAGCCCTGCCATTTGGAATACTTAGTTTAGATAAATTATCACAATGTTTGTTGTTGAAGTTAACTCTCGAAGATCTAATAAAAAGCTTTGAATATACTCAGTACCCTGGAGTGATGGATCTTGTGTAGATTTCCTTTCTCTGTGTCAATTCTCTCTGACATCTCAAATCTAGGGAGAATTTGAACAGAAAAGACACGCTTTCTAATAACTACTTTATACTAAATTCTTTCAGAAAACTTCCAAGAGTTGATTAGATAATTTTATCTTGCACTGAATAAATTTCAATGATAGGCAGTCTGTGATTGACAGCGCTGTTGCTGCCTCTTTTCTTTCTGCTAGCTGACCATTTTCTAACAGGATATCACCAAAAGCTCTCCTGCTCGATGAGTCAGGTAGGAAACTTGTTTACAGACATGAGGACGCTTATCTTTCCCATCTTTCTCCAATTATTTCCGCAGCCATTTTAGGCAGATCCTCCCCAGGTGATTCCTTTGACTTTCATCAGGTAATGTGCCTCCTTTGTTACTCGCACAATATGGCTTTCTTATCGACCCTGCCTGTTTTGTGCTTTTTCTTTTCCCATCTTGGCTATTGTGTGGTGAACAGATGAGCAAAATAAGATACATTTACTGTGTTGCTTTGGAAGAAAATGGTTGTCAAAATAACACTATTCTGTTCTATGTATGTATCTCTTTCCAAAGCAACACAGCTGACTGCTTTATCGACAACAGAATGTTCATTCTTGGTAATGTCGCAAAGCCAATGTAGCTAAAAGATGAAGTTTTCATCATTAGCAATCAGATTACCTTTAAAGTCTTGGTACTAAATTTGTATACTTGTAAAATATAAGAATCCCAAGAAAATGTAATGACATTCCTGATATGACAGTTTTAGAGATGGCACACTTTGATAAAGTTCAGTGTGACCATGAGAAGTATTAAACACGTTTGTCAAATTTTTAAAGGAAATTGTTAAGACCAATAAGCTATAAAGTACTTTAAGGTCACTCCTATAGTTATGTCTGCTCTCTATTTCGGGAGCATGTCTACCGAGGAGGAGAAGGGAGTAGGGGAGAATTCTCTCCCGGATGTTACTCAGCTTTGTGAACAAGGGCCAGTTGCTTTCCTCATCCGTCTATCCAGGGAAGAAGCAGAATTCTCATGAGTTATTTAACCTTTGCTGCTATACAATAACAATGAAGCTCCTTCGCTGTTCAAAGTAGCAGCCCAATTGTAACAGTGTGGAACAGAAGTTAGGACCCTGGGCTCTAGACCTGACAGTTATTAGCTATGACTTTGGGCGAGGTATTTAACCTTTCATAGTCTCAGATTCCCCATCTGCAAAGCTGGAGTAATGAAAGTGCTCACTTCAGAGGGGTAAACCAAAAAAATATATGCATCATACAGTACAAAGCTATAAAGACAGGAAGAGAATAATCAACAAGTGTTGTTACTTTTTGAGTAGGGCAAGCGAGCAGAGGAGCGGATGCCCATCTACAGCAGTTACGAGGTAGGGTCCAGCTAGATGCAAGCCACATCTGATGCCATGAGCCATTTTATTAAAGAGGGTTCTATTGTGTTTCTCCAAAAAAAAAGAGAGAAAAAAAAAATGAAGTCTAGGCTAAAGGACAGAAGAATCCTGAAGGAACATGGAGCTGAAAGGAGTTGGACGCAATTACGATGCTAACCCATTAACTGTAAAAATTATTTTCATCCTCAGAGGCAAATAAAAGCTAGTGCAATGAAAGGAAGTGAAATAAAATAACCTTGAAAATAATGAATAGCTGATGAGCAGATGTTTAGAAATCTCTTAAAATACAAGGGGACCTAGATCAAAGCTTCTGGCTAACGGATGAGTATTTAAGACGTGCTACAATGTTATTTTGTAAAAGGCCTTTCAGCCTTGTGCTGAGAATCCAAATCAAGAATGCAAACAAACAAAATCAAACAAACAGCTGATGCTCAACTATAAGCGATAAATTAAAAACACACACGCACACACACACAGACACACCACACGCACACACACATTTTCCTACCCATCTTCATGCGCATAACCTTCTAAAATAATACAACTGACTGTACCAGGCAGAAGAGCTGAGTCCAGCCCACCGGAAGTGGCATATCCAGAGATGTCAAGCACTAAAAAAAAAGACGGCTTACCACCAGCATTGTGGACCATCCGCTAACAATCCTTTTATCGCTGATGGATGTATCTTTCATTTGATGTAAATGCCCCACACATTTAACATGATGAAAGACAAATCAGAGCTCTTGAAAAAAACATTAAGTCTTAAGTGTTAATTTTTTTAGTGAAATCTTCACTCTGTCGCCTTGTCTTGCATGAATTGTGGCCTTAAAGCAGCGCTCAGAGACATCAAGGGCTCAGCTTCCCAACTTGTAGCTGACATCATATCCTTCGACTTCTAGAGAAAGGTAGAGGCTTGTAAGAACTTTGTTTCTACAAGTTTTAAAAAGAAAAAAGAAGAAGAAGAAGGGGGAAAGGCAGACGGGGAGGACAGGTGAATATTTGAACAAATAACAAATGAAGACATACCTCACAGGGATCTCATTGACTTTTAGAAATACTTTGAACAATAGCCATGGCCACCGGGGTGCTATAATGACATGCCCCATTATAAAATGTAACACTAAGTAAACGTAGGAGTGGAAATTTAACAATTGAACATTTAATGGCTGCAATTATGGCAAAAGAATAATGAACCTATTAGACAGGAGAACTGGCAATTACTCTACAGCTTATTGGAATACAGCTGTGCAAAAGTAATACAGCAGCATACTTAAGAATGGTTATTAAAAGGGGATAATGCATTCTGTTTACACTGACAGAAGCAATTTTTCTTCTGAAATGAAATGGCACTTTCTGGCTATCAGACGTATGAACTCAGATATGATGAATCCTACTATTTAAAGGTAATGCATTTTCAGATATGCCTCTCTAGCTGTAAATGATGTTTTCACTAAGCCCATAAGGGTGAAATCTTTTTGGGGGAAGAAATGGAAGAAGATGTCAAAATGGACTTATAAACACTAAATAAATCACCTGGAGAAAAGTGAGCTGAATTTTCACTGATTTAAATTGCTGCAATAAATGAAATGGCTACAAGTTCAAAGATGAGGGTTGTCAAGAGCAGGTGTTCAGGACAATTACATGATCTATGAAATCCTCCTTCTGCTCTTCAGGAGTGATGGATGCGTCCCATCAAATCTTCAAATGTATACACTTCTAAGTACAATTTATAGGGGCCTCTCTGCTTTCAGATATGTCCTTCCACGTGTAGCTATCAGGACTCTGGGTCTCAGCCAAACAGCAGGCCGGCTGAAAACAATAATCCAGGCAAGGGGTCGGGCACCGAAGTGCAGCTGAAGTGTAAGAAGTGTCCCATCTGAGTGCATTTGACAGAATGGAGAGGGCTCATCCCTTGAAGACCTCCGTACCTGCCCAGAGATTGGTTTTGAAGGGGAGACACACTCTTGTAGCAAGGTGTCATTTCTGGCCATTTTCCAGTTAGATGGAAGCAATATAAAGTAGAAGTTTAAATTGCACAAGCTGCTGGAAATTCAGAGATCCTTGGGGAAGACTTCTGGCCCATTCCTCTACTTCTTGACAGGACCACACTCAAGCCATTCAAAATACAGGAAGAAAATCCTTCATTTTGAGGGTTTCACAAAGGAAACTCAGTGTTTATGATAATGCACACAATTAGGTCTATTCATCTCTGTTGGAAAAGCCTACAAGAAATCCTAACATCGCTTTCTTTTACTATCTGTGTCTTATAATTTTGTGAGATTGTAATGTTGACATGATATATATGTGTACAAAGTACTCAAGCTCGATGTAACCATTGTGTATTTAATATATATATATGTATATATATATATATATATATATATATATATGGAAAATAATTTTATGGGACATGATCAAAACATAATAAACAGGAATTGGACTTGAACTTGCCTAGAAAACTGGTGTACAGATGACCCAACTAGTCCAATCTGCATTTTTAGTAATCTAGTCACCCTCCTGGAGCTGTGCACAGTCTCTCCTCAGTGTACCCTAGATAACATGCTAACGGTGCCTTCTGTCCAGTCCAGGACCATTTTCATGCTTCAACATGTGAAAAGAGCAATGTAAAAATATTTTTCAACTTGGAAAGGGGCTTCTTGGAGCAGGAAACAGATATGAGTCTGTAAAACAAGAATTTTTTTTTTTAGTTTTATGAGCACAGACTTTTTGAGGATCCAATGGACTCTGTATACAAGAAAGCGCACATACATACACATGGAAACACACACACGCATATTAATTTTACATGAAATTTCAGAGCAAGAAACCCACTCGAAGTTCTGCAGTCTTAGATCAAGACATATATAAGAAGTCGGCAGTATCAGCTTCTACACTCTTTTATCCAAATAAAACTTTTGCAACTGCCAGTTCTCCAACACATGATTTAAAACCACTAACAGAGGATGGAAATCCAATTCATACAGTTAAAAATGATTATAACTGAATAATTCTCCTAGATGTCCTGCCAAGTGGGATTTGGACTGGCTTGGATTTTATCCCTTCCTTCTCTCTTTTCTTCTGTGAGCAGTGGGAGCACGGAGAATAGCATGTATACTCAGTGGACACAGAGAGAGGATTTTAGATAAATTGTTCCTAGTAATAACCAGTGGTCTTGAGAAAGGTAATGAAAGATTAGAGAATGGATTTGACCTTTTTTTTTTTTTTAACCAATTCAGATCCAATATTCTCTCCACCCAAGTTCAAGGTGGTGGGGAATAATAGGAACGTTTTACTTCAGAGGGACCAGTCGGAGTGGAGAAGGCTAGATTCTTCAAGAGTCTCAACAGTGCACCGCCTTATTGAATCTGCCCTGATTTCAACGGCTTTTCTCTGGCTAGGTTTCCTGCATTTTGTTCAGGTTTCTCCTAATCTTGAAATCCAAGGCCTGCTTATTTCGTCAATGTTCTGACCCAGTTTGCTCTTAGACTTGCTCCCTCCAAACAGCTGTTCTTAGGTCCTGGAGTGAATCCCTTTTTTTGGGTTTGCAGTTGCCCATTTAATCTCCATTCCCAGCCTCTGAAACTTAGAAAGAGGGCCTGAAAGTGGCAGCGGCCGTGTGCTTCCGAAAGTTGCTGTCTTCTGCTCTCCTGGATACTGGCAGTGCTAGAAAGGAAAGGACAGCGGTTACTAAGTTGAGGTACGAAGAGCAGAGGACGAGAAGGTGCTTGCTCAACACACTCATAAAGGTGCCAAAATGTAAACTTCTGCCTTCTTTCAGTAGATCACAGACCATGTAGAAACAGATTAGAATCGCAGGTTAGAAAGAGGACATCCATCCTACAATTCTAGACTTAGGCACTGTTTCAGACACAGTGCCTATTGTGCAGTAAAATATCATAATTATCTTATGAATAGTATAATTATATTGCTTTGTGTGTGTAAGAAAATTGTCAATTTGTTAAATGACAACATTTAATATGTTTAAAATATGTATCCCAATTTGCCGTTTCTTTATTTTCATATATCTGGAGCTGCAAGAGGAGAAAGGAGACAAAAAGAAAAAAAAGAAATACTCTAGACCTCTCTCTGTTCCTGAGAAACCCTGGAGGAAGAAAGATGGAAGAAGGGAAAGGAGAAATATGGGTGGTACAGGGATAGGGCTTTCAGGTGAGGTGCCAAGAGGGATATTTTATCTTTTATCCTTAGGAACTGATTGCTGCCTTCTCCTTATCGTTCTTAAACATTCCAGTGTTCTTTCCTCTTACGTTCTATTATTCACGTATCCTGATGAAGACAGGCAAATTTAACACAAGGATGACATGAGATAGAATCCATGGAAATATACTTAAGCAGTTTATTAGATATTAAAGTACAGAATGCCCAAATTCCTTGCTTTTGTGACTTCATGTAGGTCTTCATAAATATTTTTTATTGATTCTAACTTAGTGAGTTTTGAAAGATTAGTCCATTGCAAAGTTCTCCTTCAAACACTTGTAGCCAATCAGTGGAGAGCTCTGCCTCCAGAATCATTTGGGGAAAGAATGCTTACTGCTCATTCAAGGTTCACCCAGCCACCTTTGTGCCCCCAAATATACCAAAGAAATATTGAACAAGTCAAACCATTGATGGTGACGTGCAGCTGTAATTTGAGCACTCTAGGATGTCGAAGCAGGAAGAGTGCAAATTCAAACACAGTATGGGGAACTTAGCCGCTTAGCAAGACGCTGTCTCAAAATAAAAATAAAAAGGGTTGGGGAGGTGGCTCAGTGTGGAGACCCAGTGTTCAGTCTCAACTGCTACAAGAAGGAGGAAGGATTTCTAGTCCCAATTCTCTCTTGAGACCTGAGAGGTCTTGACCAAGTCGCTTAACATTCCAGAACTGTTCCTTTTCATCTGCAAACAGAGACATTCAATTATAGTGACATATACAGTGTTTGTGATTCTGTGACTTTAATTGTTGTCTAACACTGTGCTGTTTATAAGATGGAAAGATTCAATCCTGCCTATTTTGTTGTCTGAGTTCACTGTATCAACGTTTCTAAACAAACGGGTGTCTACCTAAGCAACAGTGGAATCACTGTTTTTCTGAATACGTAAGGTTTATTTTCACTTCTTACTACAGAGTAGTAGAAACTCAAGTCTAAGCAACCAAGTGCACCAAGGCTTATTATGACTTTTATTAACTTATTATTATTCACATGTATATTTTTCAAAAGAACCTAGGCCCTTCCTAAACTTCCATGAAGAGATTTTTAAATGTCTAAAGCAGACCTAGCCTACCTCTTGAGATGATACTCCACTTTAGCCAAATGCTACCCTATCACAATGGGACTGGGTTTAAATTGCCAACTCACCAGGTATCACTGCCCTAAAACTTTCAGCTATAAAGTGACAGCATGAGCTATTATTTTTTAGAAGTTACTATGATTTGGATCTAAAATGTCCCCCAAAAGCCGTGGGTTTGGAGGGTGGTTCCATCATGGGAGATAATCCATCCATCTCCTGTGCTGTTAAGAAGCAGGGCCTGGCCAGAGGAGTGAATCATTGGAGGTTGACTCAGAAGAAGCAGCTCACTGGGACATATGCTATATGCTGGCTCCACCCTTCCTCTCCCACCCTGCTTCCTGTCTGCCATGGGATGAACAAGTTTTTCTCTACTAGGCCTCTGCTAGACCCACCACTACCAGCTGCCCATGAATGTCCTAAAACTTTGAGCTGAAATAAGCCTTTCCTCCCTTATGTTGTGAAAGTTGGGTATTGTGTCCCGGCAAAGAAAAAGCAACTATGACAGAATTCCGTTTTGTTTATTAGAAAATACAGAACTAAAGCTAAAGTCTGATAAAGAAGACACTCCAGAAAGGTAGCTACAAGAAATAGGAAATTACATTATAGCAATTTATCATTGTAATGTGTCCTCCCTGTAGCTAATATCCGAGGCAAATATTTTGGAAGTGAATTGGCTCGTAAATGCAGCTGTGTATAGAGTGATAACAGTATGATTCTTATACTTTAAAAAGAATAGATATAGCTCTTTATGAATAAGTAGTGAAGATTTATTTATTATTGACAGAAAGATTTAAAAACAGTTCGGGCAACTATTCAATGAAATCCTTCGAGCATCTATCACTTTAGGCAAACTTTTTTTTGCAGAAAAAGGGAAGCAGAAAACCTAGCTTTATTAATATGAAGCGTCATATTTTCAATATTTTCTTTGCCAGTGTTCAGCGTTCATGTGAGGAAAGCTGCTGTTTGCATCCAATGTAGACTTTACTTAGCTTCCTTTATCTTTAGCAGACTTTGAGAAAAGAACATATTTCTTTTCCAGATACAATACAAAAATCTCTACACTGGGGAACAGCTACACCCTCTCCAATCTGACAAATTACACAAGGCCTTAATTTTTTTCTCATTAACTCTCCCTATAGAATACCACTGCATATATCACTACTGGTGTATTAATAATATTTAATGATAATTATATTAGCAACATTAATAAAGGATTTTAATTCTCTTTTGCAGTTAAATCAATTCCCTTGTGCTAAAAAGAAATCATTAGTAATTCCGCATCAACTCACAAGGTTTTCCAATTATTTCAATGCTGAGCTTTCACACTTCCACAGAGACACGGTAAATAAATAAGGCCTTTGAATGTGACAACGCAAACCTTTCCATTTCAGCTTCTACGTGGGGTGTTTTTGTGATCAGTCATAAAGAGGAGAGGAAGAAGCTCCGTAGGTGTGAGCAGGGGTGAGAACATGCACCTCATCTCAGCAAAAGGCTCTGTCAGAGGGATTCTGAGGGCACTTTTTCCTTTCCTTTCCTTTCAATAAAACCTGTTCATCATTTGCTGTTTTTCTTTGTCTTAGTGCATGCGCAGTCTCTTATATTTATCAGAGTCCTGCAGCCTAACTAAAGGTCCAATGAATTAATAATGTGATCAGAGTTCATGGCTCATTGGTGGCCCAGTCCAATCCCCAGTGGCTCACACCCAGGCTGGGACTCGGGGACCACTGTTTTCATCTTGTAACTCAAGTGTCAAAAGATCAGAATCATTGGCTTCTAGCCTCTTGGCTAGCAAGGAGAAAACAGTATATAACACAAAGACACATTCTTTGTGATTGACCTCAGATTAGAACGGACCTAGACTTTATTAATGTACCATAATGTGTTAAGCAATGATTAGCCTCGTGAGCTCACCTAGATGCGGGGGGCAAAAAAACCACAGTGAAGCACAGGGCTACATATTGAGTCATAACATTTTTAAACATATCTTAAGAAAATTCAGAGCTTCATATTCCTAGGGGGGGGTGTTGTAGTTTGGATCTGGAGTATCTCCCCAAAGCCTCCTGTTCCTGTGGAGACTGTGTAGGGTTTGGAGATGGGGCCTGGCCAGAAGGGGTGGTGCTAGCTCTGTCCTTCCTGTCGGTCTCTCTCTGTCCCACCATGCTGTGAGGATCTCTGCCGCTGGAGCCCTGGCTCTGGCTCTGCCCTGGCTCCAGCCCTCCCAGGTGCTTCCATTATTTTCCAGCTGCCCACCCACCTGTGAATGGGCTGAGACCTTCCGAAACAGTAAGCTGCAATAAATCGTTCCTCCCTAAGCTGTGGATGTCGGATATTGAGCCACAGTGAGGAAAAAGTAACCAAGACAGGAAGCGAAGGAACAAAGTCTTAAATACAGCTAAATGCAACCAAGAAATCATCCTTCTTCTCAAGAGTGTGTAGGGCTTTTTGAGTTGGTGAATTCTAGATGCAATTACATCACTGTTTCACTAGTTTGGACATTAGTAATGCCAATGCCGTGTTTGACGCTTTCACAGTTCTTGACAGATTAATTGTTGCTTCTTAATAAATATTTGTTGAATTAACAAATGCATGTTAATTCAATTCCGTCATCTAATAGGCTCGCTTCCCGTCTCTAGCTGGCTGATGGGGCCCCTGGTAACAACATCATTTTGTCACAGATGACTTTGCTATCTCTCATCAAAATCACTGGGCAGCAAATTAGCAGAGTTGTCCTCTTCCTCTTTGGTTCTATCCAGCCAGCTGGTGTGTATAGAATTTTCCTGGACCTGTTTCCCAAAGGGAAAAAAATACAACCAATTGTAGCTTCATTCTCCCTCTTTGTAAAAAGAACAGCCTTTCCAACTATCCTTAGGGTGAATTCCCATGACGGTTGCGAATGACACCGATAGCTCTGAAGTTTCTTATTACTGAGGTCTATTCCCTTCTCCTGGCATCATTTAGTAGAGGCGTTCTTGGCCAGGCAGGCTTTTGTAAGGTACATTATTTTGGCTGAGCTTCTTTCCATCTCAGGAGTCCTTTGCCTCCTTCAGTTTGTACTGAGCCAGCCTTCTTTATTCAGGTGAACTATAAGGGGAATGTATCAATACAATATCTTACCTGGAAAGTTTTTTTTTTTTTTGGTAGGTGTTTTGCATATTAGAAGTTGTATGCATCCTTATCAACAGCTAAAACTTAATGCTATGGTCATATCTAGTTGTAAATGAGTTGGGATATGTTTTCTAAGAATCATTTTAGAAGTACAAAAATAAGTGGTCTCTGTCACAGTAGTCAGGACTGATTAAATAGACATTCCACATGCATTTCCAGAACACATAACAACGTTATGTCAACAGGACTTAAAATTTTTATTCACACTAGACACAGATAAATATATTTTTGTTTATAAGCTTTCCCCTCTTTTTCACAAGCTGCCACTCACTGGGTAATAGAAAAAGAAAACCAGCTAGATTTTAGCTTAATTGAAAGATGCAATCCCTTGGAAGCCTTCTGTCTTAGTCACTTTCTTATTGTGTGACAGGATACCTGACATCCACAACTTCAGGGAGGAAAGCTTTATTTTAGCTCACAATTTCAGTTGGTCACAGTCTGTTCACGGGTAGGCCGCTAGAAGTGGTGGAATCACATGGTAGGGCCGGAGCTGGAACCAGTGGTCCTCCTGGCATGGTAGGACAGAGCCAAGTCTAAGAGGAAGGCAGAACTAGCATATATCCTTTAGGTTATTTCTTGGTGATCTCCCCCTTCTGGGCCAAGCCTCAATGTTCCATTCTTTCTGAATTAAGCCCCAATGACCCACCCCTTCCAGGTCACATGCCCATAATCTACCACACACCTGTAATCTATAATCTGCCACACACTTGCATTCCACCACATACCTATAGTCCACCCCTCCAGATCAGGCCCCACTCTGCTAACAGCACCAAGTTCCATGGATAATCTGTAACATACAAGACTTGGGGCACATTCCAGATCCAAACCACAATGCTTTCTTATTATAATTGGATGATTTAATTTGGTTCATTTTTTTTCTTTTTATCTCTCCAAAGATTTGTGTGTTCGGAACTTGGTCCCCAGAGCGGCAGAACTGAAAGGTGATAAAGTCTTCAAGAAGTAGAACTTTGAGACCATTATGCTTAGTGAAGTGAGTCAGACTCAGAAAGTCCAATATCACATGGTTTCTTTAATACAAGAAACCCGAATACAAATAATTAATAGCATCAAATGAGTGAGATCTTGCAAGTAAGGAGGGATGAGGGAGTGGGCAGGCATGCGGGGTCGTCAAGCAACAAAGGGGAAGGGAAGAGACTGTAAAGTTAATGCTATGCATATGTGTTCAGAATTTGCAAGCTCAATGTAGACATCGCGTATTGCATATACATAGTAATAAAAATAGGATAAAAAGAGGCAGAGATACTAGTTCAACTGTAGGCATGACCTCAAAAGGGGTTGAGATCTTTCTTTTAGAGCACTGAATAGCTTTTGTTTTTATAAAATCTTGAGCCAGACTCCACAAGGTCTCTCATTGCTTCCCATTGTCTACGGTATTTCTTTCTCCCACAGGTACCCCAGCTGTTAACACCCACCCCAATGAGGGCACAGTCAAGAGGGTGCTCATGAGAACTGAGCCAATGTCAGCACCTATGCCCTCGACCCTCCAAAATGAGCTTAATAAACCTGTCTGCTTTATAAAGTTGGTCTGTCTCAAGGATCTTGCTGCAGCAATGAAAAGCTGGTAAACATGCCTTCTTATCTGATATACTCATTACCAATATTGGACTGATTGCTTGAAAAAAATTTATAAGGCAGGAATTCATAAACACAAAGACATTAAGAATTTAATTTAAAACATATACACATTGCTTTGCTAGCTTTAAATTTAAAGGCTTTCATTTGTGTATGAACGTATCAATTGAAGTACATCTTATCTTTCTTCTATAAACTACAGCCGCGAAGTGCTTTCTTCAATTTTTTTCCATTTCTCTTTTCTTGAAAAAGCAGCAAATTTTCAATTCTCACTGTCTTTTAAACTTGTCTCTCCCACATTTAAACTGACAGTCACTTTTAAAGTATACAATTCAATGGTTTTAATATATTCTCATGATTGTACAGCTATCACTAAAATCTGATTTTAGAACATTTCATCTCTCCCAAAAGAAGGCCAGCTCCTCTAAACAGCCACACCTTATTTTCCCTTACCGCAGCTTGGGCCGCCGGGAGCCAGCTTTCTGCATTTAGAGCATCAGTGATATACTGGGAATAGGAAAGAGGCAAAAAAAAAAAAGTTAGTAAATAAGGAGATGAACTCAGAGACAGTGAAATTCTGAAAGCCAAGTGAAGAAAGTAGCACAGAGTTATTACCTGTGTCAAATGTTGTTGAATAGCTAAATAGATGAGGACTAAGACTTGAATAACAAACTCAAAGGTTCTTGTAGACATAATTTTTGAGCAAGAGTCCAGGCATTTGTGGTGCCAGAGAGCATCTGTTGCCAGGTACTAGAATTCATGAGGCTAAGGTTGCACTCTTTACGGTTAATAAACCATAGGAAAGAAGAGTTAGACCACTGTTCCCGGTCTCTCCTCCTCTGCTACCCTGGCTGCATATTTGTTTTTTTCTCTGATGCAGCTGTCCCCCTCTGGGGACAAAGCCAGTGAGGTAGCCTCCTTCAGAAGCCTGTAAAGCGAGTGGGTACAGAGTCCTGATACCACCCCTGTTCTGGTCCATAATCAAAGGCCTCCCTCCTTCCAGAATGGAGCTAGTGGTATAGTGGTCGCACTGCCAATATTCTTTCCTCGTGTGGATTCTGGCCCACATTTCCTCACATCTGGAAGGGGACAGGTGTGTTTGTTGTTGCTGCTGTTGCCCTGTGTGCTTTGTTCTCAGGCTGGTCCTGTTTCTCAGACTGGTTTCCTTACCTGAAATACCTCTCACTCACCTAAATAACAAGCCACTCTCTTTCCCAGGAGCTGTGCCTTACCATCTTCTATATTTCACTTGTCCTGCTGCTAAGAGGAAATTTACCATTTTCCCATCTCTCTTTTGCTCTACCTAGAGTAAAATTCTTTCTTTCCAGGACTAACAGAAAGCTCTACCTGAGGTCATTTTTGATCATCTGCCTATTTTCTGTCTCTCTCAGTAGCATGTAATCCCCTGAGATCAGGGAACATCTGATTATCTTTGTTTCTCCAGGCCTCCCCCAGACTCTTTTACATGAAGGCATTCACTGACTGTCCTTAGGAAAAACTGAATAAATTTCCTGATTTTTTTAGTTCACATATCTGGCGTGATGGGTTCAGATCCAGTTGACATATGAAATATAAGCAGGAAAGCTGTTTGCCTTCTGTAATTTTGTTTTATCAAGTGACTTAAAATTCTCAAGAAAGCATTGCAGTCATCTTTCTATAAATCTTTCAGCATTACTAGCACAGTTGTAAGACCACAAACGAAAGGATGTGGGAAAAAAATGACTTAAGATGAAAGTGAAAGCCAGCACTTCTGAAACAAAGACGAAGCAACGGCCTGTGTCCACAGACCCATGGTAATGAAGAGAAAAATAGAAAAGATAGGAAATTATCTCAAGATCTTGCGGAGAGAGTTCTATTTCTATTTTTAATTCCCTATTCCTGTCCTTAGCTTCAGGATTCAGCGATCTTGGAGGTGATCTCCACTGTCACGACATCCTTTCCTCTTAGCACAGGCTGTCACCTTCCTTGACAGTTGCATATTTCTGTCTAGTTTATTCAACTTGCAAATACCTTTCTGAGCACCACTCTGCCTCGAAAAAGTAGGGCTGGCCAATAATAGAGCTTTAAAAGCCCTCCTACTAATTTGCATTGATCTTTAAAATAACTTTTTCTGAACATTAGCACAGCACTGAATTAATTTCATTATAACTTTGAGGTTTTTTTTTGAAGCCATAATCACAGTGCATTTGAGACGGCTAGGAAGAGTCCATATCAAGCCAAACGCCACACACTACCTTAAGGCAACATGTCAGAAAACACCTTTCCTCACAATTCAAGTCAAATAAAACAGGGGGAAGGATAGTGAGGAGGCTGTTGAAACAAGGAAACCTGCCACAGGGTCTTGCCCTTGTCACACTAGTGGGGACAGACAGGCCGGGGTGTGGCATGAACCAGAAACACGTGTCGTGAGAGGCAGAGCTGCAAGCAAGTGCATTCCACGGGATTACAGGTGTGGTTATTTAAATATGGTGAATGTTTGTCATAAGACACATTGCCATTAATTTCTTTCAAATGTCCTCCTTCTCTTCAAACACAGTTGTTCCACCATTTTTACTACTTTCTGAAGTGACTCTACACATCCTTTTTCACGGGTGTCTTTGGTTCCACTGTTGTGACAGCCTCGATGTCCTGAACTGATTCTGAATGTTTATCTTTTCTGGTCACTTTGACTTTGGAGAAGAGCTAGAGGTCGTGTGCTGCTAGATCTCATGAATAAGGTGGATGAGAATATTTCACTGCATTTAAAAAAAATCACACCTTGAAAAGATGACCACGAAAGACGACTTCCAGAACTGCTTTGGAAAGTGGTAAGGAGGGTGGGAGAAGTGTGTTCCCAGCATGGGGCGGGGCCATTTTAAGTGGGACTAATGGAAATGTGGCTTAAAAATTTAAACATTCACTATGTATCTTGATCACCCCCCCCCCCACCCCCCGTAGAGAGACCTGGGTACAAATTCTTACTAAGACTTTGGGTAACAATCTCTTAGTGCCTTGATTTATTTCTGCTTCATTAAATTTTTGTATAATACCAAACCAGCACTAAGGAACAAAATTTGAGTCAATAGAATGCATCCACATATCCAAGAGATCGTAATAGGTGGAGGAATGGGATCAATCTTCTGAGAAGTTTAATACGGAAATAATAAAATTTTATTATTAAAAAGCACGCAGATGTAGTAATAACTATATACACATGGTGGGACCAACAGAACTTTCTTTTCCTTCCTTCTTTCCTTCCTTCCTTCCTTCCTTCCTTCCTTCCTTCCTTTTCTTTCTTTTTTCTTTCTCTCTCTTTCTCTCTTTCTTCCTCTCTCACTCTGTAGTTCAAGTTGTTCCTACCTAAAGTCACAATGTAGCTTAAATTAAGGGCAACTCTCCAGCCTCAACCTCCCAAGTGCTGCGATTATAGGTGCGTGCTACCACACTCAGCTAGTTTTTATGTGGTCCTGGGGGAACCAATCCCAGGGCCTTGCACATAGCAGGCAAGTGCTTTCACTGAACTCTTTCCCACCCACCCCACCCCTCCTCCAGAATAGCCTAATGAAAGAGAAGAAGAAAGTATTTTTTAACTGTCAACGCTCAGGTTTTACAGAGGAAATAATGTATGTATTAATTATTGATAGACAAATTTGATTTTCCCAAAATATATTTTTGGCAGCAGATTACATTTACTACACTATAGGGCTCACTTGAGACATGTTAGAGAGAATGAATTTAGGTCAGATGGAGGTGTGTCTAGCCATGCAGCTGACAAGATTGAAGGGGCTTTTTTTGGAACTAAGAAACACAAGCTAATAGGAAGTAGTTGATGTTGACATGGAATGCATTAAACACCTGCATGGAAGGCCAGATGGCATATTCATTAAGAGCACACGTTGTGAGACAAAGTATTTGTGTCAAAATTCCAGATCTGCTCTTTACAATCTGGGCCTTGGTTTCCCCATCTGTAAATTGGAAATAAGACAGTTCCTACTTTACATGGTTGTTGTGAGGATTAAGTAATTAACACACACGAGGCACATTAGTGTAAGTGCATTTTAGGTATTAACAGTGGTGGTATTTTGGGAATGTGCTGTAGAAGAAGTTCATGCTTTGCATGAGTTTGGATGATCAATACAAAAATCATTTTCTTCTGAGATCCTTTGATGCTATGTTTCTCTATGCCTTTTCTTAAAGGATTAAAAATAGTCACTGAATGGAATATTTTTAAGTGCAATAAAACCCCTAGATCATGTTTTTAAAAATCCTCTTTGAGTCACCTTTTTGAATAGTAATGAATAATAGGATTCATTAATCTTCTTGTCAGTTATTTTATGACTCCAAAAAGAAAATAATTGTCTCCAATCCCAGAACTTGGACCTGTGGGGAAAACAGGGATACAGGTATAAAGAGAGGAGGGTGATAATCAGAATTCAATTTCCTTCAGAAAGGGTCACTACAGGATGACTTTGCAGTGGTGTATCAGTCACTTAACCAGAGCTGGCACACAATGCCCGACACCCGCAACTTGTAAGGTGAAAGGCTTATTTTGGCTCACATTTTTCTGAGGATCCAGTCGCTAACTGGCTCCATGGCAGAAGTGGCCTGGTGTAAGGGCCTAGTAGGGGGACGCTGCTCATCTATCCCATGATAGCCAGAGAGCAGAAAGGATGGAGAAGCTGGGGAGAGACAGCTAAACCCTCAGTGATTTTCTTTCTAACTTCGTATTTGGCTATAAGCTCATCAATTGATTTATCTACTGATGTGTATGACACTTCATGACCCCATCCTTTCTTTAAAATTCCACCTCTGAATCTGTGAGGTTTTGGGGGGCTATTATAGGTCTGACCCATAGAAAATGTGATATATACCAAATGAAAGATGATTGCTTTGGCCATCAACACAAGTCCCTTTGTTATGAATGTTGAGCTTCCTTGGGAGTCAAGGTGGCATCCTGGGTTCATGACTCCATCGGGGGTGAAGTAATCAATGATTCTTTTTGAATCAGAATGACTTACACCCTTTTCTCACTGCCTTCTTATTGGTATCCAGTCCATTTGGGGAATATTACCTGATTGTTCCTTCTAGAATGCCAATTCACCCTTTCCTAATAACCCTCAAGATCCTCACCCCTAAGTCTATAGAATGACTCATAAATTCTTTCTTTAGTATGTCATTAATCACAATGACAAACAGGTTCCAATATCTGTTTCCAAGTATGACTGCTGACCACTTAGTGATGCTTATTACTGATTTATCCTGTATTATGGTTGAGTACTCTTCCACAATGCACATATTCCCCATTTTCTTTATCCATTCATCTGTTGATGGACATATAGGTTGTTATTATGAGTTGTGTCACTATAAACATGGATATTTATTGAGCCCTTTCTAGGAAAATGGCTGTATCTTCAGACCATGTTGTAAGTGAAACAAATAGGAAACAGAAAATTAAATGCAGAACTAAAGAGAGATGATAGGAAACAGAGAGATAGGCTCTTTTGGAGATAGGTGGGGAATCTGCAGAGGGGACAGAATGGTGGGGAGCATCAGGGGAAGTAACATCAATTATGATACGATATGTCTATGCACCAATTCCCCAAGATGTGTGTAGTTCTTAAGTATTAAAACATATACCAATAAAACAAGAAAAAAAAAAAAAAGAAACAGTTAAATCAATTAAGTCAATCCCGGAGGCTAGAACTCGGAAGTTAAGAAAGTTCACCTATTTCATCCGCTTGAGGTCTGGCTGTTCACAGATGAGCTGGAGTATAGGGTGCTCTTCTTACCAGATTTTGAGAGATGTTTAGTTTCACTCCTCACAGGTTCCTCCTTAGCAGCAACAGTGCTTAACAAAGCTCTGACTTGGGGAGTTAGCAGAGGATGGCTCAGCCCTTCCCGCTGGCATCTTGTCTTCTAGGTGAGCTGGAGATATGATTCATGGCAGCAATCCTGGAGCGGCAACTCTTGAAAAACTAATTCCGTAAGAGAAATCAATCATAGCACCTGTTGCTGGCATACATATTTTGAGTTTCCTGTCTTGTGTTACTGAGACAAAGACCTCCTTGACCTTGACTACATTAGTGGAGTATGCTGATCTGTGTGAGGGCTGCTTTGATGATTGGTCTGAAACTCCTATCCATCCGAACCCAATGACCATTATTTGATGGCAGAAAGAATGTCTCCTCTTGCCAAAAATAGCCATAGCAACACCCTGAGAACATCTTCTGTTTTGACTGGTTACTTCAGGTCAGATGTCTGCTGATTTGCCTGTGAGCTTTTCCCTGAGGTAGAATCTGGCAGCCAAAGAGTGGAAGAGAAAAAACTCACACTGGAAATTCCAGATTGACTGGGAAAAGAACTATCTGCTCAGAAAACACGCTTATTTTCTCACAGGGTCAGAGAGGAAAGGCTAACTGAAGAAGGAAACAGGGGCGGCAGTCAGCTGAGTGCATCACCTATACCATGAGCTTGGTGCTATGAACAACAAGGAGAATGGAATGGAGAGAAAAGAAATAACCTTGGTTTTAAGATCAGAGGAGCTGAGGTATTGGATCACACCTGACAATGTGAGTTGCAATTGAGGCAGAAGAATCCTCAAAATAGGCCTATCAACTCACCATTTGATTTTTAAACCTATTTCACAGATGGGTAAAGACCTTCACTGTCAATATCATCTGAGAGACACTGCTTCTAAGTAGCTTAGATTGTCTCAGTCATTTTTCCGTTGCTGGAACAAACGTCTGAGTCCCACACCTTAACAGAGGAAAGGTTCACGCTGGCTCACAGTTTCAGAGGTGTCGGTACATGCATGATCTGCCTGCTCCACAGCAGAGCAGCAAAGGTGGAAGGGACTGGCATGGAGAGTTGCTCACCATACAATAGCCAGGAAGCAGAGAGAGAAGGGAGGAGCCCAGGAGATGCACTCTGCAGATCATGCCCCCAGGGACTAACCTTCCCAACGGGGCCCTACCAGCGAAGAGCATGTGACATCTTCAAGGGACTAATGTGCTGAGGAGCACGATACCCCCATGATCCAATTACCTTAGGAACACACGAGACTTTTGGGAAACATTTCAGATCTAAACCATACCATTCAGGTTGACTGGAAGTATTTTCTCAGCCCTTGAGACCACTCTTGCTGTTTCCTTTGGGCAGTTTAGGAAAGAGATCTGGTGTGGCCATGACATCTCAAGCAACTGATGCCAATCTAGAAGCCTTGCATCTGGTGTCTAATAAGAAAAGACCCCACATGAGTACTTTAATTAGACAAAAAAAAATCTAGGGGACACACCTGGACTCAGATATCCAAGTGCCAAATGGGATGTCTCATTTCCAAAGCTATCAATTTGCTATTTTATAAAACGATCTTGTGGCAAAGAAAAGAGATAATTAAGCATTTCATTATCTGACTGATATAACAAAGCACAAAGTGACAGTAGAAAAAAAAAAAGCCAGCACTAAGAAACATCTGTCCGGTTGTAACGCTGGGAATCTCACAGTTGAGGACAACATCTGCAGATGGAGATTTTTTAAAAATTGAAATAGAGGAATCTTCAAATAGCATGTTACAGAAATACCACCAGGGAATAAACTCCAAGTTTGCTCTCTAAACCTGTACACAGAATCCAGTGTTGTTCGAAATGATAACGCACCTCTCGACAGAGAAAATCATCTTGAAGTTGACAGTGATTTAATGAACATAAGGAAATGAGACTGGAATTTACTGTGCATTGTCTTTCTTTTGCCCAAGCTTTCCCAAGTGTCTTACTAACAAGCAATTAAACTGCTGGGAGGCCCAAGATGGGCCCATCATGGCGGAAGGCTCCTCTTACATTAGTGGCTTATAAATTGCCTAGGATATCTGCCCGATTGCTGGAGGAATGTTGATTGCTGATGTCATAGCTGTCTCTGCGTTTGCCTGAACGGGCAATGAAATTTGAGATTCTCTCAATTTAGTGGAATTTAATAGGGAACCCCACTTGTAGCCTTTGCCCCTACCAAGTAGGGCATTCATTTGTTCTGAAAATGTGCTGCCCTGAAACAGAGCGCTCAATTGCATGTAGGAAAATGAAACCAATCTTCTTAATTTGTTTTTATTAGACAAGTAATATATGATTGGCACAGAAATAGAGAACACAAATAAGAAAGAAGAGAAATAAAAGTAATTTCAGATCTCATGCCTAAAAGATTTAACTGGCACAGTGACTAATGCCTAGCAGATACTTAAGAAATATTTAATGATTTTTTATTCTTTTCACGCAAATGTGCGCATTGTTTAAATTTTAAAAATTAGATCATATTGTACCTATTTTTCCGAAACTTGTTTTTAAAAACTTTCAACATTAGATTGTAAATAGCTTTCCAAATCATTAAATGTCCTTACATAAAATTTTTACAAGGCCGCTTGGCATGATATTTTTGGACATATTTGTTGTAAAAGTTATACAGCATTGAATAACATATCTTCATTCTTTCCACAATTCAATAAACATTTTTTAACCACTACTGTGTGCCTAACTTTATTCTAGATGCCAGGGAATGGAAACAATTCTTTCTTTGAGGAACCTTAATTGTGGTAAGGAGAGACAGACCACAAAATTAAGCATCATAAATAAATGTTTGAAGATAATGATAATAGCACCATGGGTGGTGTGATGAAGGGGACAGAGAATGAATGACAGAAAAATAGGGACTGGAGTGGTGGTCTTGAAGAAGGAGAAGGATGTGCCTCATGGGTCTTTCAGAGACAATGATTCTGGCAGAGGAATCGCACAAGATGAAGGCAATCCAGTCATAGTGTTATTGGCATGTTCAAGAAATAACAAGATGGCACAGCGTGAGTGGGGAAATGAGACGATCAGGACAAGGTCAAATAAGCAAAGAGGGAAGGTCAAGCAGGGGACTTTGAAGAGATTAGATTTTAATTAATTTATTTTTTTTTTCCTGAGGGAAATTGGAAGTACTGGAGGGTTCTGAGAACCGGAGCATTGTCATCCCATTTCTCTTTTCCCAGAATCTACCTGAGTGTTTTATCGAAAATAAAACAAAAGGAAATAAAAGGTGGGAACAGAGGGAGGAAATCAGTCATGAGACATTTGCAGAGCAGCAAACGACATCGATGATGGCTCCAACCCATGTGAGGGAGGGAAAGGGGGAAGAGGTTCCATTCTAGATGATGGGTGGTCCCAATGGCCTGTGCTGTTGGATAGGGTGATTCATGTTAGAAAAAGGTGAAAGGTAACTCTGCGTTTGGGCTGAACAACTGGAAGGGAAGACTTGCTTTGTTGAGATGGAGAGACTATAAGTGGAGCAGGTTTCAGGAGGCAGTGATCACGGCTCAGTATATATTATGTTACTTTTGGGATCTCTGCTAAACTTCCCAGTGGGGATTCGAAAGACTGTCCCGACGGTGTTGAGGATTTAGCTGGATTTAAGATGCTATTCAGAGAGCCCTGGAAATATGAATGAGATAATGGAGAATGATTTTGGGCGATGTATGGATGTAAAGATGGTGTAGAAAGGAAGGGAATGAGTGCTGAAGTAGAAAGACTGCAGATTGGCACTTAAGCAGGTCAATTCAGCAACTTAGCAAAATCTCAAAATAAAACATAAAACAGGGACTGGGTGTATAACTCAGTTCAAAGGCCCCAGGTTCAAGCCCTAGTACTGAAAAAAAAGTAAAGAGACTAGATGGCATAAATATGGATGCATGAAAGATGAGTCCTAAAGTGCTGAGACTTTCCTCATGATTATGCCTAAGACAGGACAACACTGTGAGGAAAAAACTAAGTGTATGAGGTCCTGGCAGCAGGAAATGATGGTACATTATTAAGGACAAAGAATGGTTAATGCTATCAAGAGCTGTAGAAGGAATTGTTGCTGCTTCTCAAGATAGTGCCTGTGTTTTTGTTTTGTTTTGTTTTGGACAGGGTCTTGCTCTGTAAGTCAATGCCTGTCCAGAACTCACTATGCAGCTCCTTGTGTGAGGAGCACCCTCCTTGGGTAGATGAGTTACTTCAAACCTGCATCCGAGCAAGTGCATTGTAGGCTAGATCCGCCCTCCACACCACGCACTGAAACCTGTGGTCAGGTGCCCTCACTTAGTCACAACATGCACAATCACGTCGTAACCTTCAGTATAGATAAAAAAGGATGAGGAATCGATCACAGAATTGAGCACTGTGAGTACCATTAGTGACCACCATGGGAGGTGTTGTGGACAGAATTGAGCACTGTGAGTACCATTAGTGACCACCATGGGAGGTGTTGTGGAGGAGTTGTGGCCCCAGATTCATAAAGGTTAAAAATTTAAGAGAGTTTAGGAGCACAAGAATTGCAGACCGTGAATCTAGACCGCTTGTTGGAGGAGACTTGCCTCAACAAGCAGCAGAGAAACAAGACTGGAGCTGCTGGGCAAGACGGGGTCAAGAGAAATGGAGGCCCAACAGTGCATTGCATGCTAATGGGCACCATGCACAGCGTCGGGTGCTCCTGCCTGAGCCATTGCACTGACTTCCACACTCTTCCCCTTCTATTCATTCAATGGTTATTCCTTGAAAGATCATGTGAGTGAGATGTTCCTGAATTACAAACAAAACGCTGCCTTATTCTCTTCCAGAACACTTAAAGTAATACCCAAGGTCCTCGCTATGCCCTGTCAGATCCTTGCTGGCTGACTCTTCTGGGTTTCTCTCCCTGGTCTCCAGCATGCAGCCCCGGCTCACGCCCCTTCTCCAACCCTCCAAGCATCCTTCCTCCCAGCTCTGCACTCGAGGGTCCTTCAGTCTGGAACGCTCTTCTCCGGAATTTTTCTTGTGTTGCTTCTTTTCATCAGCCAGGTTTCTGTCTCAGCCTCACCTCTCCAGTTTTTATGTCTGGCCAAATGAGTTATTAGGCATAACTTTTAAAGCACTAGTCAGGTAAATTCTATGTTTCACCGCTTCTGGTGTTTCAGGTAAAGAAACATAATCCCGTAATAAAAAATGACTACAAAATACTTCAGTTCTAATTTTTACCTGCCTGACCTTCTGGTGAAATCCTTCTCTACTTTGTTATCATGGTTTTTATTTAATTCTACTTATCACAACTTCCCTGGGGGAATTTCCCTTTAACTTTCCCCACAAAAACGTAGTTCTGTGAAGACAAGGCTGTTGTCTTAATTCACATGTTTGCTTTTAGTCCATACAGTAATGTCTGGCATACAGAAAGTACCCAGTAAGCATATTTCAAATACATGAAGACATATGCATAGTTGAACTAATACTGCCATTTGTACAAGTAAGACTTTAATGTTTTCTTATACTGACAATTAAGGGTCGTATGTTTGGATTTGTTTGGTTTCTAGAGATAAATATAAAGGAACTCTTTTATCCTTCTTTTCAACATACATCTGTCCTCCAGATATTCTATCCAAAGACAAAAAGCCTTTAGCTCAGCCTGATCAAAATGTATCATTTTTAATTTAGTGAAAAAAATTTGATAAAAAATAAAACCAGAGACACTTCTGCTGTGGCATCGAGAGCACAGGTTATGCCTGAGAAGCACACCCGTTAGGGCTGCTGCCTGTCAGCCCTGTGCGACTTTCTGTAAGTCACCATTATCTCCCTGTGCCTTGAGTTCCTGGTTTTTAGTTTGTGAGAAAGAATATCTCACCTAGTTCCACCACCCCATTGCTCGAAGGCCAAGTGAGACACTTGGGATATTGCTAAACCAATGTGCACAAGCATTTCACAGGATGAAAAGAAGGATGGCTAGTCCGTGGGGACAGGAGAGAGAGCATGTGCTGCTGCCGCACAGGCTGCATCTGGCTTTTGGAAATGGGTCCCAAGGGAAGACAAATGAGACTGTTGTGGAGACAGCAGTAAAGAATCATTTTCGAAGTGATATTTTCCAACTCTAATAAATCTGTGATCAAACAATCAGTTTCTGGGGTAAAGGCCACCACTTTCCACCAACTGACCTGGAAGCCTGTACCATATATTTAATGTCAAGAGCATGCAAGCATAGGCAGTTTCTGCTTGCTAAGCACAGAAAATCATGTAGGGTGAGAGCCCAGGCACCTCCATCTCGCTGGGAATCGAGAGACCTGCTTCCGAAGGGTCTCGCTGACACACCGCCTCGCGGTGCCTGCTGTGTTCCTGGAGTGACCCGAGGGGCATTTCAAATTCAGCACTCATGTGTGTTAGCTGCAAGGAGAGAGAGTTTCTTGCAAGGACCAGGGTGTGAGGGACAGCAGGGGATGGGGATAGCTCCTGGATGTCTTCTTTCTCTCTCTCTCATTTAGCACAATTTCTTTCTGCCTCGTTCTGCTATAGTCCTCTCTTTCCACCATCATCTTCCTCTGTTTTGCTCACATTTCCGTCCTTCTATTACCTCTGTGTATTTATGACCCACAGCAGTCACCCTGGGCTTGTGTCATTCACTTTCCTAACGTAACTATTAACAGACTCTCGGTTACCCCATTTCTCATTGGCTCTGCTCACCTAAATATTTGGAGCTTGGCACCTAATTTTTGGTCTCTGGCCTGTTTAGTTTGGATTGCTCTTGAGACAGATGGCCATCCCTGGACAACAAGCTACGGCAGAGGGCAGTTACATGACATAGGGCACGGCTGGGCTGAGACTGTGGGCTTGGGCAGATTCCCTGAGAGATGGTTAGAGGTGAGGCAAAGCCATTTGGAAGAGCACCTTGCTTCATTGAGGGCATATTGTAAGGGGGGTTGGCTCTAGTGTCCTCCAGAGTTATTGGTTAAAAACGACGCTTGTCTCAGAAATAGAAGGTGTTATTCAAGATTTAGGTTCAATAGGTCACCAAATCTCCCACTTAAAGCCTTTGCCTTCCTTTTATCTTGTCTATCAATCCAAAATGTTTTATGTAAGTGTTACTTTTCAAAGATAATAAATTTGTTTCCAACATGCTCAAAAGAGACCTAGACATTAACTTCCAGTAAAGTTGCAAGAGCTGTTCTGCTACGCACATTTTTATCATAGAGGACTTAGCAGCCTCCACAGTGCAGCAGAAGCTAGAATCTCATTATGTTCCTTAGGCCCTACCTACCCAGCTATGGTGCAGTTCTCTGAAAAGTTCCTCCTGGTTCCTGTACTGAGAAAGATCCTTTTGCTTACACAAACTCAAAAAACTTTCAATGACTCTGAGGAAAACTTGTAACCCGTTTACTCTAAAGGTTAAAAATGCAGTGTTCCCCTGCCAACTAGAAGAGACTAGAACTTCCTGTTCCTACCACCAATGTCACTACCAAATTCTCCAACTCAGTTTTCTGGCTAGCTTTTCCAAGGGGAACTTCTGTTCCCAAAATTATTCTTTTCAGTAGTACGTATTTGCAAAACACAGTAATTTCATTCAACTTGAACAAAAGATGTGTGTATACTTATCACACCTTGATTATTTTTACATCCCTTGACCCTTCCACCTTGTCCCCACTCCCTCTCTCCACATACCCTTCCTCTTTCTGTCTCTATGACACTATTGACCTGAACTCTAGATGTATGGCAGTTATACTCTGTTTCTATCTTAATACACTGTCTGTCTTCCCAAGATAAGTGTTAAGGGACTTGGAAAGAAAATTCCACAGCAGAAATTGCCCTGGAAAGATGGGCTATACCTGGATTTACTTTTCACACAAGAAACAGTGGTACAAGAACATACACATTGTTGCAAGGGTGGCATTGGGGGTTCCAAGATGGGCTGTCAGTTTGGCACTGCAAAAGAGGCTTGCCATAAGCAATAAATATTAAATAATAGTCTAGACTGATAAATTGGAAAACCTATAAAGCTCCCAGGTCACTTTCTGAGGTATTGTAGGCTACCCATAGCAGGTAGTATTGAATGAGCAAAACCAGAGCCAAACTTACCCTTCCACGCTAAGGCAATGTAGCTTCTGTTTCGACAATCTGATTCTGACTTAAATTGTCTTTCATTAATTAGCACTGAAATAGAAGGCCTTCTTAATTTCACATTTTCTTTTAGAAGCAGAAATGTCACATATGCTATTGAACAATCACATTAGAGCCAAGCTGGTATTAGCCGATAGGAATTTAGTCTCCCTGACCTTCCTCCTTGTCGTGGGTAAACAGCACGCCGCAGTCTGCCTGGCATTTCCTTTGTATTTTGCAGTGGAATACTAAGTGAGTCTAAAATTAGTTTCAGTGAAGACTGGAGGGAAAGAATCCCACTTGAGGTGATTGTGTTTTCGAGAGGATGATGTACAGACCAAGGTGCCGGTCGCCTCTGCTGACAAGAGCAGAAGGATCACATGTAGATACACAATGACGCGGACCTGAGTGGGACTTTTCCTGAGACTCATCAGGTAAGCTCATTCGGAATGGCTTCATGTTTTAAAGGCCAGTTGAAAATGATCTCGGTGGAATATCTCTGCAGCGCAACCAGCCAAACACTGGAATTCAATGGAAAGTTAAGTAACCTATTCAAGGGAGTCGCTTTGCTCGTGTAGCTTAAAAAGTCTTGCCCCAAAAGATTTCATTAGGGAGGCAGGTGTGTGGTATGGATGGAGATAGCACGGTCTGAGCATTCTCTGTAGCGTTTAACAGGGGAAACATTATTTAACAAGATCTCTTTTGAATTTACAAATCTTAGAAATTGTTTCCCCCTCCTACAGGTGTGTGCGCATGCACATGCTGGTTCACACACACACACACACACACACACACACACACACACACACACACACGTTTTCTTTATTTATAGTCCTTCTTTCTTAAGCTCAGCAGACCAGTGAAATCTGTAAACCCAAACATCAAATTTCTTATTCACTACAACCACATTAGTGAAGCTTTCCACAGTGCAGTTTGAGGCAGGAAATGGAGTTGTTGTACCAGTGTAATCTCTCCCCCTGGCATTGCTTCAGAAGAAATCTCTCTTCATCTCATCATTTTATTAAATGAAAAGGTAAGTTGTAATTATTTTTCGCCAATGCCACAAAATGCTTTGCTGCTTACCTGTTGATGTTGGGAAAACTGAGGCAGAGGAAATTTGAAGAGACCAAACAAAGAGTGTCATGGCTGGAATCTACATTTTCTGCAGACTGGACCAAAGCTGACTTGCCACACTGGATAGGTTTGTCAGAGGCCAACACACCCTTAAGCCGAGTGGATTGCCCTTGAGTGTGAGGGTCAAGCTCGCTCCTGTGCTGCTTCTCCTTCACTGCATCATTCTCCCCACCCCCTTCCTTAAGGCGTCACATAGTCAACACCAGGCAGAAAATGAATGAGGTCCACGGACAAGTGCCACTCTATCTACAATAGACTAAAATCTGTGAAGGGACCCCTCATAAAGAGCCAGCACTGGGATGGCATTAAGAGGTTTTTTGACATTGTCAGATCTCACTGTCTCTTTCAGTCAGTTTTCCATTGCTACAACTAATACTGTAAATAATCAACTTAAAAAGAGGAAAGGTTTTGTTAGCTCACGATTTCAGAGGGTTCAGTTTACTGGTGATTGTTTCCATTGCTTTTGGACCTGTGGGAAGACATAACAACATGGCAGAGGCATGTGGTGGAGGAATTCCGGCCACCTCATGCTGGTCTGGAAGTTAAAGAAATAGAAGAAGAGGTTGGCTTCTGACAGCCTCTTTTGAGGACACATCCCCAGTGGCCTTAAGGCTTTACTGGGCCCTACCTCTTAGAGATTGCACTATCTTCTAACAGGCTGAGGATCAAACCGCTAACAAACTGGTCTTTGAGGAACATTCCAGATGCAAACTCACACCATCTTTCTTCTTTACAATGCAGAAATTAATGTAAAATGCAAAATGCTCTCCCAGGTTTACCAAGGTCTGTAAAAACTAACTGAGCCTGGGAGTGGTATCGGTTATTCTGTTCACCTAGACCCCATCACCACCAAATCATCTCTGATTTTCCCTGAGGTATATTTGTTATCTTACCGTCTCCACCTCTCATTTTAGTAACTTACAATGGAAGAAGAATCGTCATGTATCACTTTGAGTGGTGCTTCTGTCATACAAAAGCCCTCTGTTCTCTCAAAGAAGTGGGCTGGACAATAATTCTTTAATTAGTTTAGTCGCTGGCTCTCTCTCTCTCTCTCTTTCTCTCTCTCTCTGCGTGTGTGTGTGTGTGTGTGTGTGTGTGTGTGTGTGTGTGTGTGTGTGTGTGTGGTTAGGTTGTGAAAAGAACAAAGGGATGGGAAGATGAGAAGTATTTTTTTAAAAAATGTTAAGTTAAAAAAATCCTTCTAGGAAGAAATGTATTTGAAAAGATTTCCCTCTTGCAGGTATTCCGTAAATTTTATAAAACCTGGACTTAAAAATAATGATTCAGTGGCCATGCCCAAAGAGTCTTCTCAGGTACATGAACTCAGGCACTGGGTGAAAATTAGAATCCCCTTATGGTCAGGAGGAAGTATCCCTATTAACCCTGAAGCATGGGGGGGGGGGGTGCGTTTTAAACTATGTCCCACATATTAATAGGTGACAAGGAAAAAACGTCATCTTGACTCTAACCAGATGCATACTTTAAGCAACAAATCCTGGAGCCCACAAATCCCCTGATGGAGTTTAAGGTCAGTGATTATAATATCAGTCTACAGAACCTTACAAATCCAGAGAAAATTACCCTCGGCTACATCAAAAGCATGATGAATTTCAAGAAATATCATTTTTATTTTTAGAATGCAATGACTAACATCCTACTTAACCTTGAGATTCTGATATTACAAGCGTGGCGGTGTGTGCTCCGGTATTGGTGTATATAATGATAAAGCTGCTTTGGCAGACAGAGATTTATCTGAGGGCCAGTGTGCCATCTTGATATTAAGATTAAAAAAGGAACAGAAGGTGGGTGGGTAAGCAAATTGAGCTTTGTATTTTAATCTGAGAGAGGCTGAAAGACATTCTCTGAAGCACAGAATTTTGCTAAGTTCCTTTTGTTTAAATAAATTGTCCTCCTCCCACACTTTTGAAAGCTATTTTTGTGGCATAGGAAACTTTTCACTGGCATGGATTTTTCTTGATAAGACTGACTTCAGCAATCATCTTTTATAGAGATCTGCTCCAGATGTCCAGCCCATGTGCTTGGTGAACACGGCACTACATCATCGTTACTTGACAGAACTCTTACCAGAAATTTTGTGAAATTAAACACTAATTTTGCATAAATAATCACCACTTATTTATTTTAATTGTTGTAGCAGAAGGGGTAAAATTTATATAATACGTATACATATGTATATGTGTGTATTCATATATATTCATATATATATTCATATATATATATATATATAAAGAATTAGTCATCATAACCAATGTTTTTCAGTGTATTGTTTAACTCGGCAGCATTAAATACATTCAACATTGTGGAACCCTCACTGTTTTCAATTTTTTTTGGTCATTCTAGAATGATCATTTACCATTTTTCTTAACAAGAACAACCATCACCCTGTAAATAATAGTTATCTTCATCCTGTTAACCTCTAACCTACTGTTTGTCTCCATGAACTTACCTTTTCTAGATAGCTCATAGGAGCATATAAGCCATCTTCCACTCACATTGGGCTTTTTCATTTAGTGTAATGGTTTTGAAGATCATCCTTATTGAAGTATTTACCGAGACTTTATTCTTTTGCCACTGAATAATATTTGGTTGCATGTTGTTGTGCGAATCACTCAGAGAGACAGAAAATAAATGTCCGTCTCCAAACAGTCCAGAGGACAACTCGGATAAGTCCAGCTTGGCAAGTAACTGAGTTCACCGAGTTCACCACTTACTTAAGAGAAGTGGATTATTTGCCAGCTACAGCGCTAAATCGCAAAGATTGTCACACGTGCCCTTACTGGTTTTTTAGAACATTAATTGAAATAGCAAGGGCAGGATCAAAAACATGAGGGGCCCTCAGGATAAGTTGCATGTGCTGTGTTCCTATTTCATCCTTATCAGGACACCGCTGGCCTCAGTACGCAGCATGGTGGGTAACCATGTGCTGTTCTCTGCCTCATAGACTCAGCTCTTGGAAGGAGCCCCCTTCACAGGGCTGGCAGGGGCCCACGATAGATCCAGTCACTTCAACTAGGGCTCAGAGGATAAGTCTCACTACATAGACACGTTTATTATTCATTCACCTGTCACAGATGTTTTGTTTGAGTTGTTTTCATCTTCGGGCCTAGTGAATATGGTATTTACAATACTTAGTATTTTTAAATTTGTAATAAACACTTTCTGAAAGAGTAGCTCTTCCCTGGAAGGTTAATGCTTAAAGGAATCATCTTAAAAATATCTTCTCTGGGGTAGTTTCCAGACCCACCCTGGTTGCTTGGTACAGTGGGACCCAAGCTCTCTGGACATTAAGTCAGCGATTTCAGTAAGGGCTGAGGTCTTAGTTCCACCAAGAGGAGCTATGTGGGTCATAGCAGTGTCACTGACCCAGGACCTGGAATGGACCTGGTGATAACAACGCTCAGCAGCAATTTCCAGAGTTGAAGGGAAATGAGGTCCTAAGGAAAGAATGAGGGCTTGAATCACTCTCAGGAGACTTAGTAGCGAGGTGGGCTGTGTGGTTTTAGAACTAAAGATAAGGAGTCAGTCAAACACTCATTTGGGAAACAGAATCAGTGTGAACGTTTAAACAGGAAGAGACATAAGAAGAGGCCGTTGGTTACTTTCAAAACTGACAGGACTCATGAAATAGATGTTAGCAGAGCACTAGAATGATCTTCGAAAGCATTTTTTCTTGATCCTAAGGGGATCTACTACCTTAAAACCATCTCTGTAGTTCCAGCACGTTGAAAGGCTGAGGCAGGAGGCTCACAAGCTTGAGCCCAGTCTGGGCAACTAAGTGACTTGGTGAGATGCTGTCTCAAAATAAAAAATAAAAAAGGATGGGGACACAGCTCACTGTGATGGACCTGTACTCAATCCCTACTACCCTGCCAAGAAAAAAAAAATTAAAGATAAAAACACAATAAAATTTTAAATTTACAATATAAGAACACATTTTTTGTCCCTGTGATCCAGTGTTCTGGAACATGGAACCATTGCAGTGAATTGACAAACATTTCCCTTTCTTTCTTTTTCTAAGGCAGTCCTCTCAATGAGAAATAAAAATCTTTATAGGTCACACTAAAAACTTTTAAAAACAAAAATGTGCTACTTGGTACCAAAACAGATTTTCGTATTTCCCTTCAGTACAAAATATTTTTACTTTGGGTAACACTTTCAAAGTTATGTATCTAGTATAATTAACAGCATCTAAATGCAACTCGCAAATTTTCACAATTTTTTTTTATCTAAGTTGAGATCTGCTACCAGGGGTATGTTAGGGGTGCATTTTCTGGAACAAAATACCTGATAACTGCAAGCTAAATTTTGAAGAAGTTTTGTTTAGACTCAGAGTTTCAGAGGTTTCAGCTGATAGTTGGCTGGTTAAGGCGGGGACATCCTGACAGAGGACATGGCGGATCAGTGTTACTCCTTGTGGTGAAACAGAGCACAAGGGAAGAATGCCGGAGAGCACAGGGCAAGGCACCAGCTGCAACCTCCAGAGTCAAGGCCCTGTGACCCATCCAGACCCATCCAGAAGGCTGCCTTGCTCATCTCCTTGTGTCTCTCAAGTCTATCAAGTTGACAACCAAGATTTAACCATTGATGAGGGAGAGATGAGGGGGACACTAGCAGAAAATTAATCAAAATTCAATCCCAGAACAGGGCGGACAAAGGCATACAGCCCCAGCCGAGGATTCCTAGGGCCAAGGAAACAGAAAGAGGGAAGTGAATATTGAGCACAGGATGAATCTAAAGTTCTCAGCAATACGAGGAAAAAAAAATAGAAGTGAAATTCCATGCAAATAATCATCTGTTATCCTCTATTATCTATTTACAGTATAGAAGCCTCACTGAAATATTCTTTTAGAGGAACGTTGGGGCACTATATATGTGTGTGGGCACGTGCATGTGTGCACGTGTGGTTTGCACATGTGTCTAGTGGAGGGGTTACTTCCTTGGGGACCTCAATTAGAGTTCAGCTGATTGACGGATTTGGGAGAAGAAGCATGGTAGGTAGCACTTAGCTTTTCCTATATCTTCTGGGAAGTCTGAGACCCTTGAAAGTACCCAAGTCACTCTGTCCATGTTGGTGGTTTTGTAGGGACCTCTGGAAAGATAAGTGCAATTACTGTTCAGGATAACCCATAATCCTTTGGGACTTTCAGTCTTGAACTTACTTTATTCTTGAAAATTTTATAAGGGAAGATGGTTTAAATTCTGATAGGTAGCAGTCTTGATATTTTAGTACTTTTAAATCACATAAACTCATTGCAGAAAAAAAAAATGAAGTCAGATACTTTAACTGGACATGATTTATGATGGGGAACCAAATAACAGAATGAGCTTTCAACCCCGAGTGTAGAATGACTTTGTATTTTCCTGTCCTTCACTGTTGTGACCTGCTTCAGAGTTTCTGGGAGTAAAATCTACATTGCCCAATAGTGATAAGTTAAGGGCAATTTTTCCCTCAACTATTGACCTTTGAGTTATGGAATATCAAAAAAAAAATCTTTCTTTGGCCTCATGTTTCCTTATAAAGCAATCTCCAAAAACTCATGCATTTTGTAGCATTGCAGTCATACGACTCAGCCCTTCCTGTCCCTGCCATCTTTGAAGATAGTGGTCTTATTTAGTTCTTTGTTGCTGAGACACAATACCTCACACCCATGAGTTAGGGAAGGAAAGGTTCATTTTAGCTCACAGTTTTAGGAGGTCTCAATCCATTCACCAGTGACTGGCAGTGGCAGAAAAAGTCTGGTGGATAACAGTGCTCATGGCTTTGCAAGGGGAAGAATAGGGGCAGGGGAGAAGCTAGAGCAAGAATACTCCTTCCGGGTCACAGGTCCAGCAATTGCCCACACACCCAGCTATCCATCACACCCTACCAGACCTCTCCACCCAGCTGCACTCGAAACTCATGGATAATCCTAAGCACCCAAATACACAAGACTTTTAGGGGACATTCCAGACCCATTTCATGCTAGCTGTTGACAAAGAAAAATGATAATTTTTGCTCCTCTTTACTTCCTCCTTTCAGGGGAAGCCTACAGCAGTTCAATCACTTCCAGTGAAGTCTATTTACATCAGTGCAAAATCTTCTAGGCACATTTGACCACTGTCTTAAGTCACCAGTTCAATCAATAATCTGCCTGACTCTTGGGTGTTTCTCTTTTATTCTAAACTTGATGGAGTGCAAAGAAAGAAATGCAAAGAATTAACCTTTCCAAAGCCTCATGATTAGATTGGAGAAGCTTTTCTCACTCCCTTAGCTTATGTTGTGAGACACTTACGCTTATGCGAGAAACTTACTCTTATTGTGAACAAACGAAACTTGCGACGCCATGTCCGGTATCGCAGACTCTGCCTGCCGTGCAACTTTCTGGAAGCCACCATCTTCCCACTCAGGCTGATGATGGCAGCAGCTAAAGCGTTTTATAGTGCTCTGGCTTTTCAAATAGTTTTAGTCAGGCTTAATTTTTAAGAGTGGTATTTAGATAAATTTCGGGACGTCACATGACTCAGTTTCACCATGAATTTCATGTAAGGAAACAATCCCATAGCAGAATCAGCTGCAAAGTACTGTAGTTTCAACTTTGTTTTTGGTAAGAGGGGTCCAGTTCAAAACACAAAAACATTTATACAAAAATCCTCCATCTTGAACTCTTTCTTATTTCCGTTGACTCAGTGAGCATTTTTCTCAAACTTTGTCAGGCTCCTGTTCTTTTGCTCTATTTATCTTGCCTCCTCCTCCCTCTTCCTCCTCCTCCTCTTCCTCCTCCTTCTTCTTCCTCTTCTTTTCTGAGTAGCCAAACTTCTGGTTGGGAGCAGGGAGAGAGATCTAGCTCTTCTGCACCCCCTTATTCTCTCTTTTCATTATTATGTACTTGTGATACATAATAATCACATCCAGCTTAGGGAATTGGTCCGTACACCTATCACATCTTAGTCATCGTTCCTTCCCCTTTTCTTCCCCTGCCCTCACTTCCCCCTCCTCCTCCACATCTTCTTTCTTCTTCCCATCTTCCCAGCCTATAACTACTTCATTTTTCCCTACTCTAGCTTTTCCAGGACTTTTTAGAATAGATAGGACCACAATGTCAACACAAACTTTTTAATGTACAAGGGTAGCTTTTGAGCACAGGATTTAGCCTTACTCATAGTTACTTGGGTCTCAAATCAATATTAACTAGTTTACTTACTGCAGTCATGATTTTAAATGCAATATTCTTTAAGTTAAACTTCAAATCTTGTCATTCTATTTATGAATTTAGTTAATTTGAACACAACATTAAAAACAATTCATAAATGTTGATTAACTCAAGTTAACAGATAAAATTAACTGTGTCTGTTATCAATTATAACCTTGCACGCTCCACTTTTCACTATTTCTTCTTCAGAAATCCATCCTAAATGAGCCCTGTGAGTATACTGTTCTTTGCCAGCTGGGTTGATATCAAATCTTGTCAGAATTGAGTGATGAAAAATACAACAGCGGGTAAAGGTTCTTCTTTTTGGTTCCTGTGGCTTCCTCTTGGAAAGTTCTTATCACAGATGTGGCTTCTCTAAAGGTGTAATTGTCTTCTCCAAAGTCTAGAGCCCTTGCTACAGGAAGTTTTTCCACTTCCAGGTTCCAAAAGTACTCAGCAGTTAACAACACCTAATAGCTAGACGCCTCCCCAGAGTCCTCTCGTGATGTTTTGTAGCAGCACGGTGCTCTCTCAAGATGCTTCCCTAAACATCTCTCCTTGTAGAGAGTGGCTTTCTAGAAAATTCCAGGATGTAAATTTTTGGAAAGTTTCACCAGTAGAACAGCACACTCACTTCTCCGCCTCTCAGGAAGCCGTAGTTAGGCCTTTCACAGGCAGATCCGGATCTCACCCTGAGTTACCTCTTTGTATAACGAATCTCGCCTAACGTAAGACTATTGATTTTATCTGCTATTCAAAGCTTTATATTTTCCTTTTTTACTAGGCAATCTCTTTTTTTACGCTATTCCCTTATTTTAGGTATTAATTCATTTTGTTAAATTTCTCTGTCACATTCATGTGATCTCTTTTGATTGAGACTTACTAAGACCCTGTCTCAAAATAAAAAAAGAAAAAAGGCTGGGGTTGTAGTTCAGTGCAAAGATCCTGGGTTTAATTCCCAATGTTACCAAAGGGGGAAAAAAACAGTCTCACTTACAGACCTAATTTATTAAACATGCTTAAAATTTAAACTTCACACTGTACTTAGTACATTTAATTTTATTTTAAGCACTTAAAATCCCTGAAAATCTGAACTTGAAGTCTTAAAACACAAACACTTAAGCAAAACGAAAGCAATCTCTCTGCTATAGTTTGGATTGGGACTGTTCTCCAAAAGGCTCATATGTTGAATTTTTGATCTCCAGCTTGTGGTACTTTTACGAGGTGGCAGAAGCTTCAAGGGCTGAGTCCTAGTTGAAGAAGGTGGATCCTCGAGAGATGCCCTTAATGGGTACATGATGTCCCCGGCACCTTCTGCTTTCTCTCTCTGCTTCCTGGATACTATGAGATGAGCAGCGTTGCTTTACAACGCACTTTTCACTTTGACACCGGTGCCTTGCTGCAGGCCCACCAACAGCAGAGCCTGAAACCATAGACGGAAACCTCTAAAGCTGTGGGTCATAATAAATCCTTTCTCCTTTAGGATGATTTCCTCACGTATTTCAACATAGCAATGGAAAGTTGATTAATATACCTTACATATAAATCTAAAGAGTATGGGAAATTTCAAATTCTCATGAGCATTCTACTTTATCTCCAGACTTAGCCGAACTGTTACATAGTTTTCAATTTAAACCACAAATCTAAAATCAGTTGTCATCAGAAAGCAAATTTCTCGGATCTTTCCATATGCCAAAATAATTTTAACAAAGAAATATGGATTACCTTGAACTTAGCACAACAGAATTTGCACAGTAGGTTTGAGTTACTTATTCCCTTTTATATTTAATTCCAATCTTTACCCGGGTAGAAAACACACATATCCTAATACTGGACTGTTTTGTCTCTGGTTAATTAGGGCCTCTGGATCAATGACTTTCATCACACTCACTTTCTGGGTCAGTCTCAGGGTATGATTACATGCCCCGCTCCCAAATTAAAGACTCATTGCTTTTGAGAAAAAGCCCCTTACAATAATTCAAAGATTAGAGGACAAACACAGAGGCCTATGTCCTACAACCTTCTTATCAGTTCTGTTCAGCTCCAATTCCTTGGGGTTCCATTTTTTCAGGGACAATCAGAGGCCCTTCTGTGGTTCCACTTACATTAGACAGCGCGCCCTGTGTGTGGTTCCTGTTGGGGCAGCCTGGCTAGAACGTAGTTGCAATTATGGTCAATTGCATAGGGATGTTTTGTGTGCAAGAATGCTCTGTTACAGCACACGCAGAGGAAAGCAAAACACTGATTATTTAATCTGCATTGTTTTTCATGAATAGAAAGAACTCTCTTCTTTAAGGAGAGTGGAGGCAAAATGATTAAGACACAATGACCAGAACAGAATGAAGTAAGCACAGTTGCTTAAAAGAAAAGGGGAAAAAACTCACGGAAACAGAAGCAGTTATAAAAAACAAAAACAATGTTATTTAAATAATGCTATATCTCTTCTGCCTTATTGTCCTGATTACATTCAACTAATCTACAAAATTGAAAGGTAATGAGCAGTATTTCCTTAAAGCACATTAAATAATAGTGTCAAAATGCAAATTTATTCATTAAGTATAGATGAGTATGTTAAATATTCATGAGTTGTTACTCACCGTATATAATTAATGCCATGGTCTTTGTGTCCACAGCATTGAGAACATGAAGGGTCGTACCGTCACCCTCATAAGCTGATACCATTCCCCAAAATACTTCTCAGGGCAAGGGTTAGGCACCTTGCAGATCTCCAAACAAAATTTCATTTTATCAGCACATCAAATTGCATTCTAATAGGAACATAGCTATCTGATGACTCAAGATTTATATTTCCAGCTCCTGCTGTCTGATAATCTAGGCAGGTAATAAATATTTCAGGCTTGAAGATACTCTTGGTTGGCCTGAATATCCTAGATCTGAAATTCTCTTTTGTTTGGGTTTTGACCTTGGGTAAATGGAAGCATTTTATACAAGTTCCCCCGGTAAGCAGAGACTATCATGTTTTTACCTCCTTTTCTACAACCTTGCTTCTTCCTTTTTTTTTTCCTTAAATTCAGTCTTTCATTTGAGGATAGAACCTTTTGAATTTAGAGTCTCTTGAAAGTACAGTTCATTTTCTTTCCATGGTCTATCTTAACAAGGACAATATGGAGTTCAAAAGTCATTTCTCTTCCTAAATGACCAGTATACCTTTGTCAATAAGTGTTCCTTGTTTACTTAGGTTGCATTCACCATTGTTCATTTTGATTCACAGTTATGGCTGACTCCTAAGAAAACCCACAATATGACATAGCAGATTCAAGAATCATATTTTTGTCAAAAATCAAATGTGTGATTTTTATTCCTTCCCTTTAAATCTTAGTTTATTAATAAGATTCATTTGGAAATTTGAAAGACAGATTAAGATTCTTCCAATTCTGTATTATTAAGAACAAATTAGATTCATATAATGCCTTTCATGTAAAATTATATGGCTATATATTACTTCAGGGTGGTACATTCCCAGTTCATTACCTTTCTAGATACATGTGTGTTGTGTCATGTGATTTTTGCAGTCCACCCTCCAAGAGTGGTCAGAGTCTCTGTTTCTCTTCTCCAGATTGTGATTGTTTTGGCCAATGAAACATTAGCCAGTGTGAAAGGGGACCAGTCCAAAGCCAAAGTACCTCTTAGGCTTTTGTTATTTACCAAGAGAAGATCACACTCTAGGGTGTTGGTAGTGCAAAGAGTACACATCCGGAGTACACATCTGGAGCAGACCTCATCCCAAGCCCGAAGGCTGGAGCCATGCTACCTGTTGACCTCTGAAGGTAAACACAAACATTATAATAGGTCACTGAGGTTTGAAGTATGTGTGTATATGTATGTGTTATTGTGGTAAATACACAATGTAAAGTTTACTATTTTAATCACTATCACTGCATAGTGCTATAACATTCAAACTGTTACACAGACAATATCACTATCCATTTTTGGAACGTTTTTACTTTTCATAACTAGTATCTTGATAGACAATGTGTTACATGGTTAGCTTACTTTCTTTGGTTATTTCAGACAGAAAAGTAAATCTGACCTTTCCTTGTCTTAGCCTGAAGGGGAAGTCATGAATAATTCTTTTTCTCTGAATAATTCTTGAAAATAGAATCTTATATAAGTATCATAATTAAGGTCAGAGGACTTGAATTGACTTCTGCCATTTATTGATAGAGAAAAAGTACTTGGGCAAGGGTGCTGGTAATACTATTTGACTATTTTGGATGCTAAATTTAAAACTTTAGACCCAGAAACATGAAACGTACAATCACACAAAATCATGGAACCGATCATTTTCCCTATAACTAGCACTCCCTCGACAGCACCAGTCGGCTTCTGCTCCTTTGTAAATGTCTAGGGTTGAAGAAGGCAGGAAAACATCTGCTCATAATTGGACTCACCAGTAAGCAGAGTTGCAGAGAGATAAGTTGAACTGCAGGACATCATTTACCTCATCAATGAAATTATTAATCAGACAAAAGAACACTTCGTGTACATCATTAAAATAAGATGGTGTCATTGTGAAAGACATCTCTTTGGGGTGTTACGGAAGATATAAATGAGTAGTGACCACACGGATTCCTTCCAGGATTCTGTGATGCCCAAAATGTTAAACAAAAGGCTAAAGAAGAAGAGAGCTGAATTTATGTGGTCCTCAGTGGGAAAGCTGAGCTTGGGCTGCTGGATGTAAGACAGTCTAGGTTGGGGAATGGGCAAAGGATTGTGGCACTTGGAATTTCTTCAAATAGATGCAGAGTGGGCATGAGAGAGGAGGTGGGAAGGAGTGTCTGTCTACCTGATTATCACTGTGTGATCCAAGGACATTTCATGATCCTGGGTTATTTATTTATCAACATAACACCTGTATTTATTCAATAGATTCTGCTTTTATATTACAAATTGAAATGAATGTTAACTGTCACAAAATGAGTAAAGAGGTGAATTCGGCTATCTATCTTGAATTTATGTAATTGACTAATTTTGTTTTTTTATATTATCTATAAATAGTTCACATATGACCAAGTGGAGTGTAATACTACTACTATTAGCAGATAAAACTTACCAGGCTTAAAAGAACTAAGGTGTTCCACTCACCGCCTTATTAATCCTGTCAATAGTCATATACATGAGACTCTGTGGTACTTAAGATCACTCAGTCTCCCACTTTGACTGACCAATCTGAAAAGCTTGGATTCTTCATCTGACACTATGGATGTTTATTGGATGTCCTTTGATTGTTAGTGCTAACTGAGATAATGTGTGAAGACTTCACAGTCACAGGCCTTGCTCACGGTAGGCATTCAGCACAGCATAGATAAACACCTCCTTCATCACCATCACTGTTCTGCTAAAATCACACAGTAAGTTGGAGCCAAAACATAAAGCCATGTCTTCTGACTTCGGGGCCTCAGTTTTTGGCCACTGGTATTCTGCCTGTGATTTTAAAAATGTTCAATCTATTATCTAAGTCCCAGAGTGTATAAGAATATTATCCACTTCGTACAAGTTTTGATGTGGTGAGAGGCATGGCTTCAATTCCTGGCAGGAAGATCTGGCAAACAGATCTTTTGTTTTCTTTTCTAAAAGAAAGAAAAAAAAATGAAATGACAGAAGAAGGGATTTGTCATTTCCAGAAGAGTGACTCTTGAGGAATGGTCACTAGAAGCTTTCTCTGTCTACCTGCAACCTGAGACAAGACAGCATCCTAAAAGCAGGCCAGTTGACGACTTGTTAGTCAGAGAGGAGTGCATGGGACCCGTTAATGAAAATAAAAATCTAGTATTTAAACAGCATTTTTGTCATGCTGGTTGCAGCGACTCATTGTTGTTTTAATTATTTAGTTCATGACATAGATGCAGCTCATTTTTATACTCATACCTGCCACAGGCATATCTACTTTGGTGAGGCGGTGGGTCTCCTTTGTTAATCTGATCGATTGTTGTCTCATTGCTGATTTCTAAATTCTTTGTCTATTTTGAATAAGAGTTCCTTTATCACAAGTGTCTTTCCCCAAATATTTTCTTTGAGTCTGAGTCTTGTTTTTCCATTTTCAAGGACAACTCTGTCATTCCCTAGTTCTCCCAGGCCTCAGGCTCAATCTCTGACTATTGTTCTGCTAAACCTCTCCCTTTGCTGTGCCATCTGGCTCATCACTAAGATCTGGAGGGTAGCCTGCCAGGTGGTGCAGGCTATTCATGCCAGCACTTTGGGAAGTTGAGGCAAGAGGATCACAAGCTGAGTCCCACCGGTGCTACATCTTCACACTGAGCTACATCCCCATCCTCTCTTTCTTATGTCGTATTTTGAGAAGGGATCCTGCCTAAGTCATTGTCTTAGTTACTTTTTTGTTGCTGTGACTCAATACCTGACACCAAAAACTTTGGACAGGAAATGTTTATTTTAGCTCACAATCTCGAAGGTCACAGTTCATTCAGGGGTGGCCGGCAACAATCGAAGTACATGGCAGAGAGAGAGGTGGAGGCAGCTTCTCTGGACATCACAAACAGGAAGACCAGCTGAGGCTAGTTGAGACTAGTCCCAGTCCTCCAGGAAGGCAGGTGCAGCTTATATATCCTTCCAGGTCTCCGCCCAGTAACCAGCCCCTTGTGCATCCAGGTGTGGCCACTACACGCCGTTAATCCTAACTTAACTGCAATCCACCCCTCCAGACCAGACCCCAATCCACCAACATCACATGGTTCCATTAAAATACATGAGACTTTTGGGGGACACTCCAGATCCTAACCACAATAGTCATCAAGTTACCCAGGCTTGAATTTGCAGTTCTCCTCCCTCAGCTTCTCAGAGTGCTGTGATTATAGGTGTATACCACTGTCGCTGACTACATGTTTGGTTTCTAAATTGTTTTTTTCCATAAGGCAGTTACTGAACACGGCTCGTTAGTATCTCCATGTATGGCTGGGGACACATGCGCTTCTCATTTTATTTGCCAGTTTTTCCTGCGCATATTCTGAAGTTCTGTCATCATGCAAATACAAATCTAAAACAAAAATATTCAGTTGGTGGGTTAATCATTTTAACATAAAATGTCCTGTTTTATTTCTATCAGTATGTAATTTTTTGCATGAATTTGAGTCCATTGTTTTGATTTTGGTCCAGATACATCAGCTCCCTTTTAACAACTGTTTTCTCAGTATAGCTGCTTTTGTCTTTTTGCGTACATTTATTTATTTATATTTAAGACATATCTCCTCAAGAAAGTGTAATTCCCTATACCATTATTTTCATTTTGTATGCCTATGAGAACTTAAGCCTACCTTCTTACTGCTTAAATAGCATTTATCCTCATTGTCCTAAGTTTTTTTTTTCATCTAGACCTTATGATTTTTTTTTGGATTAACTATTGTTACATTCTATTCTTTCAGCTTATTAGTTGCATGGTATTTTATCTTTTTTAGTGGCTACATCAAAAGAGAAATTCACCCTTGACTTATTAAAGTCTAATATAAATTTGTAGTTTGTTCATTTGCTCTACAGTATAAGGATCTCAAGAAGTTTTAGTTACCTTACGGAAGCCCACCAGTTATTATGTTGTATATGCGTGCTTAACATGACTATTTCTGGTTAGGGTCGTTTTTATCATCTGTCTTAAGAAATTCCTTGCTATTTATCCCAGCCTAGTCATACTAGGGAAGAATTCATTTGTGTAAAACTTTGTCATGACTCCATATTTGTAGGATGTTATTGATGGTGACAAACATTAAGGTTGGCATTGCTCTGTGTCTGTTTTGTCATATCCATTGAGAAGCCATTTGTCTGTAGGACTGTGTCCTGTTCTAAATTAATGTGTCCACTTTTCCTCCTGAATATTTTAAAGATTTTTCTCTTTGCCTTTTTGAGTTTTTTTTTTTTTTCTCTCAGTTGTAGTATGATGTTCTCGAACGGCATTGCTTTGTATTTATCTTTCTTGGGAAATTAAAGTCCTACTAGAAACAGTAACTTGATGTCTTTCTTGTTTTAGAATATTTCTGGCCATTTATCTTTCAACATGCTCACCCTTTTCTCCGTGTAGGATTTGAGGGAAGGGAGATTAATGACAATGTGATTTTTTATATGACCATTCCCCCTATATTTCAGTCATATCTAGGATGTTAATCTTTCTTCTGTGATTCAGGCTCGATGTGTAATACTGACTTTTCCACATCACTAGTCTTCCCTTCAGCTGTGTCTAGTCTACTATGAAACTTATCCAGTGAGTTTTTATTTTTTTACATTTTGAAGTTTACTCTTGTAGGGTTTCCATTGGGCTTTTTTAGTTACCAGCTGAATTGCTCACCTTTCTGTATTTTCTCATATATTAGACAGTTATCTTACAGGTGCTGAATCTAGTATTTATATTTCTTGCAGATTTATTTTCTATTCATTACTCTATTCTTCTTGTTGGTCCCTTTTTCTGGTTTGCCTGATGTATTTTTATTTGATTTTTTAAACTTTGCATATGAAAATATATAGAAACTTTGCATATGAAAATATATAGAAATCATTGATTCTGAGCCATGCATTAGGCCAGCAGTTAAGCTGATGGTAGGTCACTTTTATTCAATTTGAAACTGGGCTGATTAGAAGTTTGGTTTCAATGGGGCAGTCTATTTCGCATCAGCCTGTTTCACATGGAGCAATTCTTCCGGGGGTCTACTGAAAGCCTTGTGCTTACTAGAATTCTTCTCTTTGTCAGAATCTGAACTTGAATATTTTATTCCCAAACTCGGGGACTCCTGAAATTTTTGCTTGGCTTCTCAGCCACAAATCAGCAAGCACTTTCCAGGGAAAATCAGAATGAAATGTCAGGCCCGCCTTTGTGCACTTTCCTTCTCTAAGAATAGTGGCTCCTGATGTCCTTGTCCCATGATGGTTCCCTGGTGTTTTCCAGCAGATTTTTTTGGGTTCATATTTTATCCAGCCTTGGCAGTTGTTCTTGGCAGTAAAGGTTAGTCTAACAAAGTTAATATTCCCATCACTGGAGTCACAAACTCTCAGCATGCTTTTCAAATTGTAATTTTTGGTGTAATTGTAGAGGGTTTGTCTTTATTACCAGGTGCTAAATTTCTAGAAGGCAGATATACTTTCTACATGAGACCCCTTGCCCTACCTATAGGATAGACTCACACAGACTGACTGAGTTAATGATTTTTTACTGGAAGTCTTTTGCAATTAAAAAATAAGGCTGAATTCCTTTTATTCATGAGTTAAAATGTCACATAAAAATGCTATCAAAGAGTCATTGTGATAAATGAATACAGGCTCAGAAAAGTGAACCAGCTAAACTACATCAAAGTTTTAAAGTAATGTCAGAAGTCAGACAGGGAAATTCTAAAAACCTTTAACTCCCTAGGATTTCCTCATTCTACATGAAATAGGTGTTCTCCACGTGACAGCTCGATCCAACGTGTTTGTGTTGTCAGAATGCAGAAGCCTTAAAGCCTCAAAGTGCTCCTCTGATTTTGATCCAAACCCATGGCCAGGTTTTGATCCACCTTAGTAAAGTGATCTAATCTCTGAAGCCAGTTGCTGCCCTGGAGCCAGAGGAACGCCTCTGCCTAGACCACAGACCCAGAGACGGGTAACCATCGGACCCTGTGTTCCTGGAAATGTTTGTCCACTTCCATGTCCCTGATTACATAGCATAACAATATTTCTTCTTCATTTTTATAAGCGATAAGTATTTAATTATTCTATTGCTATTGCTTTGTTTAGGAAATATTTTTAGTGTTTATGAAGCACTAACCACTATGAAAATACTTGGGCTGGGTGGATGATTAAGTAGAAAATTTGTTCCCCAAAGTTTCTGGAGGCAGGTGTGTGTATTTGTTTATGTGTATGATATACGAAGAGAGTAGACCATCTAGACAGAGTGAAACAGAGGCAGCTTCCATATTCTAGATGGAAGCCTTGTGTATTGATTGAACAGATAATCTTGTAGAAAATTCGGAGAGTGTAAGTTCTGACTGTTGCAGGTCTTAGTTCTGAGTTACTTTCGAGTGAAGTCACATGACGATGGTAGGTAAGATTTACAAGATTTGGAAAAAATAGAACTCCCTCTTATTTTTTGCCTATTTTCACCAAAGCAGTAGAGGATTCAGAGCCACCAGCACACAGGAAGATCTAGGAAGCACTGTCCTTCTAGCAAGAGTTTTAATCTAAGTTGGAATTCAAGAAAACGTGGGCAGAGCAACACTCCCTGAGGATTATAAAATTGCTGCCAGGTTCAGAAAAGAGAGTTCCACATATCAACCCACAGCTGCAACCAGAGCCAGAGGCGCCTTAGATCCAGCACTTTCAAACCGGCTGAACGGAATATTTGATGTGCTGGATCCTCAAACGCAGTGCCTGACTTACAGGGTGCGGCTCAGCCAAATCCTTCGTTTCATCAAGAGAGAAATGATGGTGGTAAACACTTCTCTTTTAATTCTCTAGCAAAATGATTTTTAAAGTATTTTATAGCTGACCCATTGAAGAGTATAATATTTTAGTAATTGAAAGATAAAATTTCACTAGATTAATCCTTCTTCACTGTAGGTTTTTATTGAGTGCTTTCAATGTACCTACGACTGTTCTGAGACTCTTGGGGAATTATAAATAAAATACTTTGAGTGTGGCTTAGACTAGGAGTAGAAAATCACCAAATAATAAACAGTCTGAGGATAGCATATTGCCTCTTTCCAGGTGACTTACACCATCTGTGTCTCCATGGTCCCAAAGGGCATTGGTGTCCCTACGACAAAGGCGAAGGGACAAAGACAGGGAGTCGCTGTCCAGTTTTGACGTTTAATAATTACTATTGCTTTAGTTCAGTTACAATATATACAGTAAAGCTCACTTTTGAGCACTATTTTAAGTTTCTATCCTTTAATACTACACTGTTCAGATTGTTGCAATTTTACAAGTTTTAAAATGGAAGAGTATGGATCCTCCAACCTTGCTCTTTTTTGAAATAATTTTTTATTCTGTTCCCTGTGTCTTTCCACAAAATTTTAGCATAAACTTGTCTATAGGTACAACAAATCTTGAGATTTTAATTTATATTTCTTTAGATGTATAAATGCTCTGGGAATAATAATGTGGAACAAAAGGTTTGTAAGACACACTTAAAACACATGGCACATATGAAGAATTATCTCTCCCAAAGTAGTGCATAAGTACTTTTCAAAAAACAATTTGTGTGTCTTACAAATGGGCCTTTTTGTGTGTGCACAGAATACTCAGGATCAATGTAAATTTTATCTTATGTGGTTATACGTATCAATAAAATGAGGGAGAAAAAAATAAATGGGCCTTTTTTCCTTTAGTTTTTAAATGTTCATTGCCAATATATAAAAATATGACTGATTTTTGCAGGCTGCTCTTTTTTTCCTGCATCACTGCTGAAGTCCCCCATAATTCTAAAGGTCTTTTTCTTTTTTGTAAACTTTGGGGGATATTCCACATAAATAACATGTCATCTAGCAATAGGGAATTTTATTCTTTTGTTTCCATCTCAGATCATTTATTTCCTTTTCTTATCACACAGGCAAAGATTTCTAGTGTAGTGACAAAAAATGCTGAAAGCAGACATAATTCCTTGATATTAAATATAGCTGAAAATACTCAGTTACTTCAATATATTATGCTATATCCTTTTCGTAGATGCCATCTTTCACCAACAAATTTAAAGGTTGCCCTTTCCTGCCTCCTTTTGGGGTGTAATTTCTCTGCCACACTCAGGCTGCCAGGAACTCCACTTTCCTGCTACTCCTTCTAGAAATCCAAGCCTTTAGCCTCTCTTGGTTGCTCTGCATTTCCTCACTTGTGGCAGACAGGGTGGAGTGTCAACCTGATCTTTGAGATCTGCCCGAGGGATTGTTGGAGTACATTTCTTGTACTGCAACATGTACATCATGTTTCTGACTGTAGACAGCTTACCATAAGCTGAATCCCCCAAAACCATGGGCCAAATTAAACCTCTCTTCCTTTCAGGTATGTGTACTGGGTATTGGGTCCTAACACTGGCAAGGCGGACTAATACACCACCCCACACCCCAAAGTGAAGAATTGAAAAGACCCTGAGTTCTGCCATTACCATCAGATGCAGCCTCATAAGCGCAGCTCCATTCTGAAAGAACTGCTTTCTGGTCCTCTGATTGGACAGAGAGTATCTATCTTGGAGATATTTCTAGCTAATCATGATGTACAATTCTAGACTTTTAGCTACATTAGTAAAATATGGGAGATGAAAGAAAAAATTCACAGTAAAATAAAAAGCCGGAATTCACAGCTATGTAAGATGTTTTTGAAATTTTTGTTTCCATCCACAATCTGATTATTATCATCTATTTCCCAAAGTTCTCAGTTTCTTTATGCTTTGTTTAGGAATTTTAGCTATAATCAATGGGAGATAAGGTGGATTGTACTCATGCCTTCTTAAATAATACCAAAACCTGCCAGCTATCTCTTAAAGAGACTTCCAGCTCAGGTGTGTACAATACTCGTGTTTGTATCTCATTGACCAGAACTTAGTAATATGACCATTCACTGATTTACAACGGTGAATGATGACCTTATATCCAGCCAAAACAACAGAGGATCTGTTAATATGTACGAATGGGGGAAAAATAGATGGTAGAAATGAGCTAGCTTCAAAAATCTCAAGGTCCAGAATAAGAAATAAGCACATAAGTCATATGTTACATGACTATGTTTTCAGTGCTACAGGAGATATTTATCCTTGTTAGCATGATTTTTACACTAGGGTCTCTGAAATCTAGGATGCTCTAAGGGAAGTCTGGGAGGCCTCAAAGTTATTGTAATATTTTGCAAAAGTTTTGAAAACTTATGCTTACCTTTGATTAGGTTTTGAAAGCTAATAAGGCACCATACTTCCTTATTTTTAGCTGGAATTCTATCAAGTCAATTAATAATTCTAGTTTTCTTATCCTGATTAGGAGTTTATAATAAGCCTAACATTTCTCAGTTAGTAAAAATATAAAAAACTAGTTTTCAATTAATAAGCATAATATAGTAGACAATATCTTCCAAAACACGTTCTTTGTGTTCTTGATGGACTTTCTTAGTCCAGTTCTTTTGACAGTAAATAGCAAAATAACAGAAACTCAAATCAGGTTTTAGACAGTTTGTCTAAAGCAAGAGAGAAAAGCGGCATTTATTGACTCGTGGAATTGGGAAAAACATACTCAATTCCAATCGCACATTTAGGGGGAATTTTTCATCAGCTGACTTTTTGTATCTTTGCTTATATGCAGCATGGACATTTTTTCTCATTAAGAAGAAGATACCTGCTAGCCAGGTAGGCTGTTCACACGCCTAGGTGGCAACATTACTGGAAATACCCAGTTCTTTTCTCCAAGAATTGATATGCATTGATCACGGGGAAGGAGTGTGATTGTTCATGCTTGAAACATGTATTAGTCAGCCTCCTTGTCATAAGGGCACAATGCTCAACACCCTCAATTTGAAGAAGTTTGACATGTCTCAGGGTTTGAGGGGATTCAGTTAATTGCTGGCTGGCTGGAAGGCAGAGACACCCTGGCAGAAGTGAATGGTGGAGCAAAGATGCTCATTCATGAAGGTGAAGCAGAGACCCAGAGAGGGGAGGGGCCGGACAGGGAGGGACTGGGGAGGGGCAGGACCAATGAAAGACCTCCAAGGCCACTCACCCAGACACAGAACCCGGAAATGTGCTCCATTTTCAGCTGAGTGAATGTCATGCCCATTCCACATCACTCATCAAGGCCAATATGACATGGCACAAGGTTTGGCCCCTCTTGAATTATGGGACCACCCTGAAGACCATGTTTGTTGACAAATGAAAGAAAAGAAAAACAACCATGTGTTGGGAAGAGAAAACTAATAGCTGCTCAACATTAAAGAAATAATAAGAAATAGTGCATCTAAACTTATTTTATCATCTCCTCTTTTGGTTGGGTCTCTTATTTCTTTTTATAAATTTCATTTCTATAATGTGTCATATCATTCACCAAGCTCTTCCTGTGAGAAAGGTCAAAGTCACAGAAGTTTCTGAAATTATTGCCCATAGTTTATTCTGAACTTAACTTTCCTCTTTCTGTCAAAAGTTATGAATTGCTGCTTTGTGTCCTCAAGTCGGGATTATTTTCTATCATTACAGTCAGAAAGGAGATCTCAACTTCATTTTAGCCATAGGTGGTGCAGATCTGAAAGCTCTTTATTTTATTTTTTTTTTCTCTGTCCCTTTGCCATCTTCCAGCTGTGCTATAGATAACCAAGCACCAGGCCTGACTGGTAATTTGAAATATTATAGAGTCTTACTTTAAAAAAAGTCTCAAGCTATTTTTAATCAAACTTTTAAATGTCACTTAGCATATATCTGTTAAATGGCTATATAGATGGTGGGTACTTGATCAATATTTTTCATTCAGAATGCCAGATATCAAAGTTTTCTGTTTGTTTATTTTGAGATCTTGCAATTTCTCCTCTATGTGACTTACCTGTGTATTAAATTTTAAAGTGCTGTTCTGGCTTTTATGTTTTTTTCTGGTGCATGGCTCATCCATATCTGGAAATGATTTTCCTAATATTTCTTCAATTTTAAAAAAGTATTTCTCACCCTTTCTGTCTTACCGTCATTTCAGAAACTACCCAGTGGCATTGTGTTTGGGATTTTCAAGTCATGATGTGTTGTCTCTTCTCAGGAAGCCACATTGCAATCAACCCATGCTTAGCAACAAATTTCACTCCCCTCACTCTTGATAAAGTCTGAATTAATATTCTTTTTCCCCCATTTTATTGATATGTATACGTGCAAAATTTAAGGTTTACAATGGAGTTAAGCCTTTTGTGCACATACGTATCTTGTCAAGGGGACAAGGGCTTTCCCACTCTCCTTTTGTCCCTCCCCCTACCCACCCCACCCTCCCTTCTCCCCTACCCGACCCCCCTGTTTCACTTTATTTTTCCTTTTAAGTTCCATAAGAGTTGTGCTCTGGGACTCTCATATCAGAGAGACCACTCAATGTTTCACTTTCTGCTTCTGACTCACTTCACTGAGCATGATGTTCTCAAGTTTCTTCCATTTGACTGTAAAAGCCTCCACATTGTTGGACTTTATTGATGCATAGTATTCCATTGTGTATAAATACCATAATTTGTGTATCCACTGGTCTGTTGATGGGTATTTTGGTGACTTCCATATTTTAGCTATTCTTGGTTGTGCTGCTATGAACATGGGTATACAACAAAGATATCTGAATTAATATTCTTACTTGTGCCAACTCATTCTTCTATGTGTCTATTCATCAGCCCAACCTCTACCTTAAATTCGTGATATCCTTTTCAGCACTCATTTGTACATCTATAAGCAGGAAAACTCCTCCAAATCCCTTTTCCCTTTGCTCTTTGGCTTCCCTGCAAAGCCAGCCTCATGGGGTCTTTTTTCACCAGATTCATTTTTTTTTAACATGCATCCTCGATTTATTACAACTTTGTGTGTTTTGGTCCATTTGATTCATGATCGTACTTGGTGGGAGAAAATATGGACATTTTTCTAAACATCATCGAGATAGGTAGTAAGCCTGCATTAGTCTTCCTTTTCATTGTTAATATCTAGAACTCATATCCTGTAAGTAGATCATATGGGATTGTAAGTATTATCTTGCTAGCAGCGTCTCTCCTATGAGATTTTGGTGAAGCCAGTTGCCATGGTGTGAGCTATTCTACACGGAGGCTCATGAGGCAAAGACCAGAGCAGCATCAAGCTCACAGCCACCAAAGGGCTGATGGTAAGCAGCAGCCACTTGAGCGTGGAAGCAGATTCTTCCACAGTTGAGCTTGCAGAGGAAATGTCAGCTTTGACTGATATCTTGATTTCAGCCTAGAGAGAGACGCTGGAGAAGAGGATCTATAAATACCCTGCCTGTATCCTGACCCACAGAGGCTGTGACATGATAAGTCTGTGTTGTTTTAAGCAACTGAATTTGTGGCAATTCATTGCACAGAAATGGATAACTAATAGGGATGGCCACCCAATCTTTTGTGTTTATATGACATTTCTGTATATATTTCTGTCAAAGCACTTTTCACATCCCATTTTCAATGATGCAGATGCCTCACAAATTTCTGCCTTTAGACTAATCTGTCTCCTGAGCTTCACATGTGAAATTTCAGTGGCCCGTGTGCACCTTAAACGGGTCGTGTCTACAGCTTGATCGGAAACCGGTTCTTCTACTCTATTTCCTACCTCAGGTAGCAGTATAGACACGCTCCCTTGACTTCTCTACACTTTCTGTGGTGCCTTTCAATAACAAATCACATAGAATATTGCCTGGCTTAGAATTTTCCACTCTGTTTGACCATCTTGGGTTTCTGGAAACCTGCTTTCTGGTCTTTGTTACACTTCCTGCATGATACAATGTCTTCAGAGCATCTCTGTGTCTCCCAGTCAGTCCTTACACCACGGTTTAGGAATGCCTACTTGTCAGATCTCTCATTGCACTGTATGCATAAGAGCAGGGGCTATGTGGAAATTATTCACCAGTGAATCCCTAATGCCTAATAGAGTATTCGCTTTTACTGTGATGCTGAATGTCTTTTTATCCAATTATTGGCCATTTTTATATTTTACTTATGAAAATTCTGTTCAAACTTTTGCTCAATTTTAGCTGAGGTACTTATTCTTTGATTATTGAGTTTTAAGAGTCCTTACATATATAAAGATGCAAATAGACAATATATATTACAAGTGTTTTCTTCAGTTTTATCTTTTTTATCTTTTGGTTTTTATTGTTTATTTTCTTTTCACAAAAAGGAGTTTTAAAATTTGATCAAGTCCCATATTTTCATTCATGATTTCTTTATTTTGTGTCTTGGGAAATCCTTACCTAGAACAAAATCATTTTACCTTCTATCTTCTAAAAATGTTATAGTTTTGTCTTCCATGTTTAAGATAATCCCCTCTCTCAGATTAACTTTTTCTCACATGGTACAAGGTAAGAATTTCACATTCTTTTTGTCCCATGTGGGTATCTGACACTTTCAGCACCAGGTATTGAGAAGATGTTTTTCATTGAGTTACCTTGGCATCTCCTCAAAAAATTATTCGAGCAAATCTACACAGATCTATTTTTGGGCTTTATGGTTTCAAAATAAACAGAGCTCATGAAATCACTTAGGCAACTCTTCCAGCTGGCATGTAATGGCGAAGTACCATTAGAAAAATATACAAGATTTCAGCAGAAATTGAGAAGAGACGTGAAAGAGTATTGATTTGTAATCTTTCAATTATTTCGCTCTTTCCCTTTCCCCTTTTTTCCCCTCCCAGGGTAAATTATTATTTTTTCTTGGGGTTCAGTAGGAAGACAGAAGTAGGAGCTTTGGTGCTTGTCTGCTGTTGTGGTTAAGATTGATTGTGGATTAACTTGATTGGCTTGGGAGATGCTGAGGAATTAGTAAAGAACACATCTTGGCATGTGTAGATCATGAAGGAATAACTTTGGGTAACATCTGTGGTCTTTGACCCCTTCCCTCGTTAGTGTGTGCCCTATTCTGCTTTCTGACCCCCAAACTCTAAGCATCTTGTTCGATAGTGCCTTTGAACCACCGTGTATTTGCCTTGGAAGTATCTGACCGTGGACTGAGCTTTCTAAAAACACAAGCCAAAATATGCCTCCCTTTCTTTAGGATTCATGTGTTTGGTACGGTATGTTTGGTGTCTCGGCCACAGAAAAGTTGACTGATGGTGTAAACTAATAGTAAAGAAAGTGAGATGGTTTCTCTGACTATACCTGAGCATGTGGGTTGGAAGCTTTTGGGGCTGGTTTGCAGGAGGTTGGAGAGTGGGGTTGAGACATCCTGGGATGTAAGCTGAGACTGATGGGGAGTTCTGGTCACAGCTTGGACTGCCCGAATACTGGTAAGAATGCATACAGCAAGATCAGGATTAGGAGGTTTCATTTGGGAATGGAGATTCCTTAAGGAGTTGGGCTACAGGCTACGCATAATACACGCTGGCAGATTTTTGGTCCACAGTGTGCCAATGTTCTGGGGTGGCAGGAAACTGAGATTCAGGGTGACAAAGTAATTAATCTGGCAGAGAAAATTTTGAGCAGTACGACATTCACACTGTAGCATGGGTGCTGCTAGCTGATTTTAGTCAGGCTTATAGTGAGAATGGCCGGCAAAACACAGAGCAGAAAAATCTGAAAGACTTAAGTTCTGTGCCAAAAGAACCATGCCCAAAGTTGGAGTCCAAGGAGACTTAGTTGCTTAGGAGATTGTCACCATCAAAACATGTAACAACAACAACAACAACAACAACAACAACAGCAACAACAACAACAACAACAACAACAACAAAATCAAGTACTTTAACCAGGGAGAAGAAAGGTGCTCTGAGGGCATCTCAGAAATTAGAAAGCCCCCATTCACTGGAGTCTCAAGAGTGCAAGGTGTTAACATTTTTTTTTAATACCTCTATTCCTCCTTTTTAGAATGGGAATGTTTATTCTATGCAATCGTACCTTGAGACTTTGTAACTTATTTTTGCTTTTTACAAAGGTTCATAGGTAAGAGTTTGTCTTGAATCTCAAAGAAGACTTTGATTTGGATTTGAGTGTGTGTGTGTGTGTGTGTGTGTGTGTGTGTGTGTGTGTGTGTGAGCATGTGTGTGTGCTTGGGTGTTACTGGGGATTGAACTAGAGTCTTCACAGTGAGCTACATCCCCAGCCATTTTTACTATTATTACTATTATTTTTAAAAAAATTTTTGGCAGAGTCTTCTTAAGTTACTAAGTTTCCTAGACTGGACCTGGATTTGTGACCCTCCTGCCTCAGTTTTCCAGAGTGCTGAGATTACAAGTGTGCACTACTACATCTGGCTTAAGGGTTCTTTGGGATTATTGAGACTTTGGGGAATGAATTACTGTGTTTTGGTCATTACACAAGATATTAATATCATGTTAGGCAGAATATAATGTTATGTCTAGTTAGAGATTGAATATGGTTTCAGAATATGTGTTTGATTGACAAGGGGCAGAACGTAGCAGTTAAGCTTGACTACATCAAGCTTAAGGAGTTGGAAGAGCGCATTCAGGACAAGTTGTGGAGGTGTGACACTGGATACTATGTATAGTCCTTGGCCTTTCTAATCCTGGTGTTGTTCTCCTGATCTACTTCCTGATCTTTACGAACTAAACATCTTTGCTCTGCCTTGCCTTTCTGCCATGATTTTTGTGCCTTGATTCCAGCTGACTATGGACCGAATCCCCTGAAACCATGTGCTAAAGTTCTCCTCCTCTAAGTTGTGAGGGTTGGGTGTTGTGTCTCAGTACTTAAGAGCTAACTGTTACAGAATCCATTTAAGTGACTTAAGTAAGTTCACTCCTGTGTCATATTTTCTTTGTAAAACAAGGTAAAAGTTGATACTAGAGTGTGTTGTTATTTTTGCTTTCTCAGTCTGTTTCTTGGCTCTGCTGGAGTCTCCAATTAGATGCATATAGCTATCATTACATTAGAAAATTTTCATTCAAGCTCTGCAGATAAGTATAGCTGAAACCATCATAAGAGAAGCATAATCAGGACACTTCACATTCATGGTGACTCCTAAAGCTGAGAATGAATGCATATCAAGAATAATAACACAGAACTAATTGATCTACATGGATAAATGGGATAAAATGGATCCATATTTACACCTAAATTGGTTCTACATCTTATGCTATCAGAATTCACAGCTTTCTTTGAAATGTCTTCGAAAGGTGCTATTTGTTCAATGAATACATTTTGAAATAGCACCAAAATCTTCCCTGAACCCGAGGCCCCCTAGCAAATTCCAGAGAGGATAAAAGAATTCTTGGCATTTTACTATACTGTGGAAGTTTTCATTTCATTTTTCAAAAACAATCTCTACATTTTCAAATAAATATTGCTTCTTTGACAAGACACTGCTGTCAAAAGTCTCATCTTGCGTTGATGAAAGTGTTTTTATGTCTTGGCGGCTGTCTCCTGTATTGGCCATTGCCATGTGGTTTTGGCAATGGAAGTCAAGATGTGCTTCCTGAGATCCAGAATGTCCTATGTCATCTTGAGAGTTTGAATCACCCTATCGACATATTGCAACATTACTTGCACATACACATAATGCAGTGACAATCTGGACATCCAAATCATCATTTCCTTTGCTCCGTGCCCCGGTTTCGAATATGATATTTTTTGTTTGCATCACTTGTGGTTGTGCTACCTTGTTTTCAGTCATACTGTATTTATTTGGAATCTTGATGTAAACTCCGTAAAGACAAACTGCAGCCCACCCACTTCTGTGTTTTCATGGGCTCTAATGCAGTACCATGAAGTTGTTTAAACTGATTGGATACTTGTTGAGATGACTTTTTTGCACAAATATTAATAAAGATGAGGACTAATTCTCTAGTGATATACTCAGCATTATCATTAGGTTTTTGCTCTCGTTGCTTTGCCAGGAATACAATTAAGCTCGTGGCCTCTCCAATTCTCAGTCCTGAGAAGATAAGTTTGACAGTATGAGATGATTAGGGTGCTTAATGTTCAATTAGCCTTCTTGGATTAAGTCTCGCAATGGAAAGGCAGGTAATTTAAAGCTGTATTACAGAGAATATTATTTTACAAAAACCTTAAGAGAGCAATTTGAAAAGGGCATTGATTGCTTAAAACTTAAAATGTCCAAGGCATCATTTTGAAACTACAAAGACCAGATAAAAGGATTATAAATATACCGAAAGTGAGTGGTACAGACTAGGAAGCTGAAAAATGCAGCAATACTCAATATAAAGAATTTATTTAATCTAGCAGAAATAGGAAAAGGTGGACCATATAAATGACTCCTAAATCTACAGTGACATCTATTATCATAAATTACCAACAGGAGGAATGCTATAATACTAAATGTAATTTTCTTGAGTCATTACATTTCAAAGACATATCACAATCATAAGTGTATAAAAATGTGGACATATAAAATGTGAATCAATTTTCCCTAAGATGAAGCGAAGGAGCTATGCCTTCTTGTGAAGGAGGATGAAGTCAGGGGTAGCGTAGTCGGGGGGCAGAGCTGGGGCTGATGGTGGCAGCATAGAGTATGTGTGATGGTGTAGGGGTGTACTTACCGGATCAAATGTACTCCCCAGATTCAAGAACCAACCTCCAACATGAAATGGATAGGATATTTCATCATCAAAGACATATGTGTCCTCAAGGACTTTCTTAATAGGACACCAAAAAAGAAATAGCCCCCAGATATTAACAAATAGAATTATGTTAAATTAAAAAGTTTTATGCACGGCAAAGAAAATTGTCAACAGTGTAAAAAGAGAACCAACAGACTGGGAAAAAATATTCACCATGAATACATCAAATAGGAGGTTTATAACCAGAATAAACAGGGAATTGAAGAAAGGAAGCCCCTCAGAATCAAAGATCCATTGAAAAATGGGCAAAAGAAATGAACAGTTCTCAGATGAAGAGATTCAAATGGCCAATAAATACATGAAAAGACGTTCAACATCCTTAGCCATCCGAGAAATGCAGATCAAAAAATCACTATGATACCATCTAACTCCAGAGAGAATGGCATATACCAAGAACACAAACAGCAATCAGTGCTGGTGAGGCTGTGGGGAGAAAGGAACCCTCCTGCACTGCTGGTGGGACTGTAAGCTGATACAACCACTATGGAAGGCAGTATGGAGATTTCTCAAAAGACTGGAAATAAATATCTTATTTGATCCAGCGATATTGCATCTGGAAATTTTTCCAAAAAAGTAAAAACATATAACAGAGGTACATGTATCCCTATGTTCATAGCAGCACAACTAACAATAGCTAATATATGGAAGATACCAAATACCCATCAGTAGACCAATGGATACACAAACTGTGTTATTCATACACGATGGAATACTATACATCTATAAAGACAGTTAGATTGGAGGCTTTTGTAGGTGAATGGAGGCAACTTGAGATGATCATCGTCCTTAGTGAAGCGAGTCAGAAGCAGAAGGTGAAATATCGAGTGGTTTCTCTGATATGAGAAACCCAGATCACAATTATTTCATAGAACTTAATGGGGAATAATGAGAAGTGGAGGGAAGGGGAAGGCATGGGAAGGTAAGAAAAGGGGAAGGGTAGAATTTGTAATTTTGCCATGATATGTATATGCACAAAATACTCAAGTCCAATGTACATTTTATGTGTTGCACTTATACACGTCAATAACATGAGGGAAAGGTGAGATAGATGTATCCAGTTGATTTAATGAAGTAGATACTTCTATCTTCTAACTATTTCTACAGTAAACTGTGTTTGTCTCAGCCAAAAACAAAGCATGTTTTAAGAAATGACCTCTGAATACACCACTACTAAGACAAAAGTTTCCCAAAACTTTACTGTTTTAGATTTATATTTTTTAGAGTTCTAGTGGCAAATCTTGCCTTTCACGTGAAGTTTATATCCCAATTCACAGACACTTTGGGACTTCTGGAAGGAACACTGGCTATTGAATCTAACTCTGTGTTATTGGAAGAGTCATTGAAAAATAGGGTGGTATCGTCTACTTGCAAACACTGAATGTTTTCCGAAAAAACTCACACTCTAACTTTTCTAAATACCCTTCTGTGCAAAAAAAAAAAAAAAAAGAAATTTCATTTATTGATTATAATTATGGCCAGTAGAGACACAGAGCTTAACACTTGCATTAATTCTTCTGAAATTTTTGAATTTGGTTTCCCCCAAATAGTCTGATAACCTGGTTAAGTGGGGCCAACTTCTAGTGTAAAGTAATTCCAGTGCCCTCGATAGCATGGTTGCTCTCCACCTGATCGTCCTCTTCTGAATAAATTCTCTTGTGTTTGTAAACTTCAAAGCAGGCTGATGCCCACTGCAACAGAAAAATGGACAAAAATCGATGAAGAGCTAATTCGTAAAAGAAGAAATATAAATTGCCAATAAATATGCAAACTTTTAATTTCCCCAGTAACCATTAAATGCTAATTAAAAGGCAATTAAACTTTTTCTTTTGCACATGTACAGTTCTCAAGTATGAAAAAGACCACCCTTTTTGGCAAGGGCTCAGGGCAGCAGGCACCACTGTGTGCTGGTATATCAAAAGAGAAAAAATGAGAGAAGTATCAAAACTTCATGAACAGTGCTGTTTACCAGAGAGGAAAAAAAGGAGAAGGGAGCAGTGATTAAATACATTACAGCACAATATAGTTATGGGAAATGTTTTAGGATAACTTAATGACATCAGGGAAGTGCTTGCAATGTCTTATTAAGGAGACAAAGCAGACCATCAAACCACTATGTAGTTACATGTAACTAAGCATATGTTATTCATATTAGAAAAATAATGGATCAAACTGAGCAGTGTGATAATGGATATCACACCTGTTGATCTTTTACATGTTTCTAACAATGATGATATATTACTTTTCACCCTGCAAGTGAATAAAAATAAGTTTTAAAATACATCCAGAAGTGGTGTAATCATTGCCCTTTTCTGTGTATTTTCAAGTGTTAGTTACTATTTAAATTGCTCTGTCTCCTGTGTTACAAGATTCTAACATCTGCAAACATTTTTCATGACATATTCTTAATTCTTGACTTTTTTGAACCTAAATATTCTGGCTCTATATTTGTTTTATTAAGTATCATTTGGTTTCATTGAATGCAAATAGAGTGCCATTGATTTTTTAAAAAATATTTTTGTCTACAGTTTCACATTCAATAGCCAATAGCCACTCAGAACTTTGCACGGTTCACAGACCCTACCTGGCAGCAATGTCTTCCTTCCGTATCGATGACCTTCTGTTCATCAAAGACTGTAGTGTGCGGCCTGTTTTTACTGAAGGGACTTCCAGAATTGACATCACCCAATGATGAGCCCAGCTGTTCCCCCCCCCCCCATTTTATTGATATATATACGTGCAAAATTTAAGGTTTACAATGGAGTTGAGCCTTTTATGCACATATGTATCTTGTCAAGATGACAAGGGCTTTCCCTCTCTCCTTTTGACCTTCTTCCTACCCTCTACTCCCTCCCTCCTCCCCTACCCAACCCCCCTGTTTCACTTTGTTTTTCTGTTTTAAGTTCCATAGGAGTTGTGCTCTGGGACTCTCATATCAGAGAGACCATTCGATGTTTCACCAGCTCTTTTTAATTCAAAGTAAAACTGTTGCTGCAGTTTATTTTATGGAAAGCCTACTATAGGTTTTGTAAATCTGGAGAAATTTAAGCATTTGATAGAAAATTCTGGAGAATTATACAGATTTTTAAGTGACTCCATAAACTTGGAAATGGTTCATTTAGAAAGTTTTAGAAACTATAGATGCAAGAATTCTCAATTCATAGCATAAGGTGCTTCTAGTCCACTTTATACACTTGCATTATGTAAGAATGTCAGCTATGGGCACAGGGATAGTGATGCTATCTCTTTGATTAAACTATTTATTCCTACCTAGCACCAGAAAATGTTCTTATCATCAGCTATAATTCTAGAAAAGACTCAAGCCTATGTCAATTTCCAACACTGGGCACCATAGCTTCTTGCCTCTACAAGGAATTTCACATTAATCTGGAAGAAAGTCAACATTGATAGAATCTCTTTTCTAATTAGTTTGCTTTTAGAGTTTTGGCTAATCTCTCTCATGGGCAAATTTAGGCAATTTATAAGCTCACATGCAAAGCACCTTTCTTCTTCTTGTTCTGAGACAACAGTTTCCTCTTAGGCAAAACAGAATTTTAGGATGCAAAATTCTACTTGGATTAAGAGAATAGGATTCGTAGACCCATTCCAGGAAATAATGGCAAATGGTAGAAAGCAGAGGGGAGAGAAAAAGAAGTACTGAGAGAGAAAGAAAGAATATAAAGACTTCTCAGAAATATAACTTATGTTTTGGTGAAGGCCAGTGCACTCATGTTATATTAGTACTCACTCTTTTTTCTTATTTATTTATTCATTTATGTTGATATAGAGTCTCTCTCTGCAGCCCAGGCTGGTACTGAACTTAAGGAGGACAGGCTGGCTTTGAGCTCATAGTAATCCTTCTGCCTCAGCCTCCCAAGTGTTGGGATTACAGGCATGGGCCGTCACGCCCAATTTATATGGTGCTGGGGAATCAGACTTAGGTCCTTAGGCTTGCTGGACAAGTGCTCTAACTGCTGCTCTATTCTTCTAGTCCCTTACTTTTTTTTTTTTTTTTGAGCAAGCTCATATGCCAATGGGAAAAAAAGCAAAAGCAAAAGAGGAATGCCTATAATTTTATGATCTGAGAACAGAAATTTCAAGTTTTACGTAAAAAATCATCATAGCACTGCACAAATATGAAGATCAAGGGAGAGTCAAAATGCGAAGCTAATCTTTGTGACATCTTGCAAAGACCAGGCACAAAACGAAGGGCTGATCAGAGGCGAAGGTAGCTCTATCTCACTTTAACCACAGATCATTAAGACATTAACAGTCATGTTACTTCTATTGTTGGAGCAGTAAAATCACTTAAAAGTATCTCTAGCTTATGAGTTTCTCTCTTTTCCTCCTCAGGCAAAAGAAATTATATCCTCTTTTCTTGGCATAATAGAACCTAGATCAATATTTTCTTCCCTTGTTTAGTCTATTTCAGGTGTGGGTACTGACATCCCCATAGAGATTGAGATTTTTTCTCAACTGGTCCTAACACTGAAATAGAAATCAGCAGCAAAAAGTTGATAATATAGTTGAACACAACTGAGTGATGCACACATACATGTGCATGTGTCTGCCCGTGCTTGTGTGCGTGCACACACACACACACACACACACACACACACACACACACACACAGAGTTTTAGCAGGGTTGTATTATCATGACCTTGAATATGGTAGCAGAGTCATGTATATACTACTTATATCTCTGATCTTGTGCCTTTCCCACCTGAGCCCACAATTAGCCATTACAGCCCTCCTAACCGCCAGGCCATGTGCCTGAAACTGGCCAATGAAATGTGGATGAAGTGATGTCATCACTTAGAATGAATTGCCCATAAAACTCTTCAACACACAATGCTCTTGCCCGTTCCTTCTCAGCAGTTCAAAGGAAGTAACTTCATGATGGACAAAGTCTTTCTCACTGAGCCTCCCTTGGAGATAAGCTGGTTGTAGATCAGTATATTTGGAACTCATATTTTACATTCATTCCATTACATCACTGAAATTTGAGGGATCCCAGTTATATTGATTAGCCTACCTCAACTAGATACAGACTTTGAATTGACCAGCTTTGGTTCATAGCGCACTCCATTACTAGCTATGTGTCCTTAGGTTACTCTCTTCACCTCTCTATACTACAATTTCTTTGTATGAGAAATGGGACTAATAGCAGTAGATACCCTATAAGTTGGGGATCAAATTATGTATACAGGCCTTTTTTAAATCTGGCATACAAAAATACCATCATTTATTCTAAAAGGAAATTCTCACTCTGAGATCATATCCAGTATGGTGTTAGGGAACTGGATCACATACTATATAGGTTAATCTGTATAATGAGAAATATATTTTTATCTAAAAATAAATAAAAGGAGAGATAAAAGGAAGCAGGAAATAAAAAATTTGAGAAAGAAGATAAGTAAGAAAGGAATTCTTTATTTTAAGCAATTTATGCATTAACTTAGTGAGTCTGGCACAACAAGAAAGAAAAAAATACATATAGATCAGCATCAGATAGTTAGTGGAGACTAACCAAATTTTAGAGGCAGATGAATATATTCTCTTGTCTATGACACTAACTCTACTAACTCAGGTGTCTTTCTGCCTTTGCTATTTAGTTTACCGACTATCCCCACCCTTTTATCTTTCAATGACCAAGATTTTCTGGCTTTGTTGCCGTATCCTCACTTGACCTGTTGTAAAAATGGAACAACTGAAATATGGTAATAGCCCTTTGCTACTTTGCAAGCTTTGTTCTAAGACAGTGCCTGTAGATAAAGCACTGTGATGCCAGGGAAAAAATCACTCATAGAATGTACAGCTGTGCACTTGAAGCCTTCTCTGTAAACAGATGAAGATTACAGGTTTTAAAAGCGAATGAAAGACCACAGCAAGACTCGTGCAGACTCTGAAAAACAGCTGAAGCATAAAACACACAATATGCAGCAGAAACAGGTATTTACTTGGTAGTAGTGACAACAAAGTTAAGTACAAGGAGACTCGTTCTTTGTAAGTTGAGTAAGAAGGAACCATAACGGCCCTGGCTTTTGTTCCTTCGGAGTTTCTTGGAAGAAACTGTGCACTGTGTAGGCAAATATGGGACCTTGGAAGGAGGCTATTTATTCAGCAATCTGTTCCTCACCTTCATGAAAAGGAACTTCTGTTTTTCTGTCATCTCCAAGACAGGAACAAATGGAGACGCACACATGGGAAAGGAGAGTTTTTCTACCTCAAAAAGCACTTGTGCTCATTCTGAAGGAAAAAGTGAATAGAGAATGTAAAAACAACTGAATGAGGTTTTCTGCATGGTTACAATGCCCAAGGACAGTCGTGATTGGATGCCTTAGCAATTTCCATACAATTTTATTTTGGTGCATCTGCAAGGTTCAATGAAAACAAGCAAGAGAACAATCTCTGAGCTGCAGGGACTGATTCTAGGGCCCACTGTGTATGGTTTCAAAAGTCTTCACTTCTAAAGAATCATATAAGTGGACAGAAAAGAGAACACTTACTTTGGTCTTACATGCTGATTGTCCTGTGGGAGATATGGGACTTGGGTTTGCCTTCCAGAAGGCATGTGAGCTCAGAGACCATGTGCAGTGCAGAGACGAGTGTGAATCGAAAGGATGGAATTCCAGCAGCCCGTTCTGAGGGGTGATTTCCGAGCTGGTTGAACTAAGGACAACCCTTCTGCTCTGGGGATAAGTTGACACAGGGCCTGCCATTTTCACCAGGCAATTTCCATCACCCAACAGCTCTTGGTGTGCCCAGGGCCTGGTTATCCTCAGTGACAAGAACTAAAAAACTCACCTTCATATTCCTTTTACTAGTCTCAGAATTTCATGATGTGAGAACATGGCCTGGTCTTAGCAATGGAGATGGAACATGGTGACTGTGAACAAGTCCTGGGATATGTTCCTTCAACTAATGAGTATTCCATCACTTCAGTGTGAGAATTTCTCAGCTCCCAAGTAGAATCAACAGTAATTGTAGCTTTTTGATTCCATGAATTTAGCCTTCGGTAAATCTTTCAGTTATTATTTTGTACTTAAAAAGAATGTTATCAAGAAAGTATTAGAGGAGATAGGAGACAAGATTTTGAGTCCAGGTACTGAAATCAGTTGTTTTATAGTCATGGGTAAGTTCCGTCAATATAATTCTTGAAGTTTAAAGTGGAAAGATTTGATTGGTTGGTGTTTAAAGCCCCTCAAAGCCAAGATAATTTAGAAAGAAAAGCAGTGATGCTTTCAGTCACTGACTTTTATGTACACCAACAAAATGATGAGGTCTTGCCTTTTGAAAATGAGGACAGGGACAAAGGTTTTCCCTCCTGGTACTGTAATTCACTTTTGGGACTGGGCTAACACTTGCAAGCAACCAACATGAGGTAAGATAATTGTCTCTTTGCATTTGCCTGGCCATATCAGATATGAAATTATAAAAAACAAAGTAGCCTGTTTGTGTTTTCTTGCTTATCAAAATTAGCTATTAATTAACTAATCTCATAATTAGCATCACCAAGTATGTGAGTGTTGTTCTCTTTCTCCCTAAAGGAATAATTCATTAGAATCACCCTTTTCTATGAGTGATTCTCTTCTGATGGCTTTATACTTCTTAAAAGGCCAACGGGTCCCCAAGTTACATTCTTGCTTCCAGACCAGCTGATTCATGTAAAATCTTCTCTCAGCAATCTCCTTACATGATTTTCTTTTTTTCTCTACAATGGTCATGGTTCTCTAGCTATGTAATAAAAATCATGCAAATCTGAGTTTTGCGTCTGCTAAAGACTGGCATATTTGAATAAGAGGACCAGTGTTCATTTACTGCTGCATGAATGAAGCCTGATGCAATGTGTTTCAATGTGACTTTAGCTAAGCTGCAACCGGCAGAGCCTTGCGATACAGATTGCTATACTTACAAGTCTGATTTGTGACAACTGTGGCATCTAATTGTGTTCTCAGTTCTAGATTTAGCGTCTCCTCTAGCTTTCTTCTTCTGGCCAGCTACTGAATACGATTTTTCGGATTTTTGCTTTTTTCATCAGGATTCAAAAATGAAATCCAACAAATTTCAGATGAGGACTAAAATGGGGTTTTCTGTGATTCACACATACCAGCGAATAAAACAGGACTACATGGATGTTTATATATACATAGTTATAGGTATATATGTATATATATGCATATAAATATATTCATGCGTAAATAGATGAACTTTGTGCATATATACAAACACCCTCCCAAATCCACTTAGATTGCTGTCTCTGATCAGCTTGGAGCTGTTAGGTCAAAGAAAGACCCAAGCAGAACCAAAAAAATGGCCAGCAGCAAGAGAATTTGGGGTGACTTTAAGCCTGGAGAACAGTTCAAGTTGTAAGGCATAGGGAGGGATAAAGGGGTGAGGGCTAAAGAGGGTGTGCACAAGAGCATAAAGAAGATACAGAAAGGGCACAAAAAACAGGTGATTATGGAGTGCACAGAGCTTTTACACGGGGCAGATGGATCAGGCCGCACGAGGGTTGGGGACTGGGCCTATTTGCTGCGTGTGGGTCTGGGTTTGGGCAGAAGAGGACCAAGCAGATTTGCCTGGCAGTTCTAGAGAGCAGGTGAGTGGGCTCTAGGTTAAGGAAGACAGGGCCATCATCACTTGTTGGCCATCTGCTGGGGCCAGCAAAGTTTTTATGTCAGGACTGGAGGAGTCAGGTTGTTACGTGAGGAAGGAATGAGGGAACAGGTATCTGTAAGTCAAGGTCATACGCAGAGAGCCAAGTTCATGAGGGTGACTGAGAAGTCCAACACAGGAGTTACGGCACAGGAGTCCTCCAGTAGCCGAGAAAAATCACATAGTAACCACTATAACGATATGAATCATTGCTACCTGTTACAGGTTAACTTAGGTACTCAAACACTTGCGTTGATTTTAGAGAATAGTGGCCATTTTATTACAATCTACTTACCTAGAAGCTTGGATAGCTTTAATTTTTTAAATTCTCACAGTTATTGGTTAACATCTAAGCTGTGTGCACATCAGAGGTGAGTGGGCTCATTTGAATTTTCCAAAGTTTAGATGCTGCATGAAGTTTCTTCTGGGTGACTAGAACCCGTGGAATTGGCTCCGAATTTGCATGACAAAGTGCTGTCCTTGAATTGCTCCTTTGACTCACTCTTTATTAGCAAATCTGGCTTGAAAATTTCTTCTCAACATGGGAGAAATTAGACTTCGTGTGATTAGAATTAGGGAACTGGAAGAAAGAAGGATAAGAAATAGAGCAGAGAAAATGGAGACTACAGAGAAAATAAATCATCACATTCTATCAAAATCCTGATTGCACTGAAATCTTTCAGTGGGTCTCTAAGCTGAGAATAGTTAGTTTTTGTTTCCCATTTTACAGAAATAAAGAGACAGAAGATGACAACAATAAAAGGTGCGGAGTGCAGGTTTAGTGAGAAAGAGGAAGATGAGAAGGGAGGGAGGGAGGAAGGAAGAATAGAAGAAGAAAAGAGAAGGAAAAAAACCTAAATCCAATCCCACCCTTCTAAAGAAAACACCACTTAAGTCTCCTGTCTATCCCACAGACACAGTATAAGGCTGATCCTGGCAAAAGTTGTCTCCACCAAAGACACCTGTAGTGAGGCAGGAAAGGGAATGTTCAATCACTCCTCGTCAATAGGGGCTGCAATCAACACAGCTGGCCTGCTGCTTCCTAGAAAACTGAATAAATTAGGTTATGTCATTCTCCAAAGCATTCTGATTAATAAAGAATTCCTTTTTATTTAAAAATGGAACTTCTGGATTACAATAGGGAGAAAAACAGTCTACATTACAATTTTTACTATTTGCATTTCATACTTGTATCTATTTTTTCTATCCATTAGCCACTCTGAAAAACTACCATTTATAGAACTGAAAATCACATACAAACAAGAACAAAAGAATAACATCTTTCTAATAGGGAAATTGAGGCATGGTCATTTTTATTGGGTGTGGGTGTTAGGGTAGAAAAAAATGACAGAAAAGAGCAGAAAAGAGGCTTTCATGTTTTAATAAATCATCGTGATACTTGACTTTCCATGTGTTCCTGCAGTGAAGGGCATTACTACTTCCAGCCTCTAAAGCATTCTACGAGTAAATCCTGGCTTGTATTTTCTTTAATCAAATAGCAAGGATGTTTCTGGACTCTTCAGTTGGTCTCTCAGAAAATCAACCCTCTAATATTTGATAAGTAATGAACATACTGAGAACAGAAGCGACTCAAGCCTCAAACATAAAAGTGTCTTTTCCTGCTTTCACTCCTTCCTGTCATCCCTGCTTTCTCATCTCCCCCCCCCCCCATGGAAACCAATTCATTTATATAAAAAAATCAAAAGTTCACAAGAGTCCTAGTCTATACCCAAGACCAACCTCGTGAAAGTTTTTGCATAATCTCAACATAGCATGTTGTATTTGGCACTGAAATCAATTGGTTACTAGTTTACATAAATGCTATTCTATACAAATATTAGCAATAGCACAATCTGAAATATATCAGAGCAATCAACACATTATAGATCATCAGCTAAGGAGGTGGGAGAATGCACAGGTGATAATGCAATAAGGTAGTCACTGGCATCACAAGGTAGAGTATACGTGAAAGGACACGAACAACAAAGCACTTTGGACATTAAGGTCATTATGTTGTTGTTATGGCATAACAACTGATCCACTGTGGGGAAAATTAACCCCACAAAGGCAAAAGCTCTGGTTAGTTTTAATACAAGGAACTGTCCATTTCTAACAGTTGGGCACTTGGCATACACAATGTGATGTATGGAGAGACACATTGCGGGCCTATAAAATAGAAATCTGACTATACAAATATATATTATGACATATGACAGGATAGAAATTGATGTAAAAATACGCTTTGCTTTCACTATTTCATGATTTTAAAAAGCACAACACTTTGCGTTGTTGGATGTTGAAGCAGAGTTAGGAAATGCTTTGGTTGTTTTACAAATGTCTTCACAGTATATATTATTACAGTGTAAAAGTCGGTATCTTACATGTTAAATAGCCTTCAGAAATATTTAGGACTCAACCAAAAAGAACTAAACATAGGTCATTCTAACAATTTCTTTAGTTATACTGTTTTGAGTAGTAAGAACAAAGTGATGGAAATTCATCAAGACCTGCTGCTTGGTAGAGTTTCAATGAAATGTTTCTGATAGGTAAGCACTCCTGAGGTACGAGACCTCCATAATGTCTTCGCTGTTCATTAGGTAATCTCCTGAGGCATTAGCTGCAGGAAGTAACACAGGAAGATAGTGTGTCCCAAAGAGATCCCTTTCCCCATCCCAGGCTAATTAGTACCTGTGGCAAGGTACATATGCCCTGGCAGCATTTCTTGTGACAATATTTGACAGTCAACCACTCTTCAAGATCATGACCTTGCTCAGGCTCAAGAGGTCATAGACTCAATGACCTTGCTTGATGAAGCCAGATCTCACAGCTTTGGGGAGTTAACTGTTCAAGAATTTTCGGCAGCTATCTTGAAGGATGATCTCATTTCTTAAGTCACAGTTGTCATGTCACTGGCCTTCATTTCAATTCCAGTTAAATTATAAAGTGCACTATGAAGTACTGAACCTTCAGAAAGAACAGAATGGATACAACCCCCTGAACTGAGATCACCAGCAGTCACCACAGATATCAGAGGCTGTCCAGGAACTTGCTCAGCATCAATCATTGGTCCTTTGTTATCACAATCGCCATCACCACAATTGCAGTATCATGATCACGCGGGGCAACATCAGGAAAGCCACATCAAGACACTGTCCAGTTCGGGTGTGTAAATATGATTCTGTGTTTCTTGGCCCACTTGGCAAACACTTTTTTTTCAGTAATAAACCTGTGTCCCCCATATGGGGCGTGTTCATGAAGAAAATATTCGTCACACTCATCTCTTCCCTGTTCATAGTAGTGATAGGGGACTTTCCTATACCCCTCTGTCCTAGAAAAGAAGAAAAGGAAGGAAAGACTAAGATGAAAGATAAAGCACTCATTTGTAAGAATCCATCATAGGCCCAGTAAGTGCATTTACTTGTAAAACCAGAGATGAGTCCTGTCGATGAACTTAGTTAAAAGCTACTATATGTGAAAGCTTTTATCCAAGATGCACCAGGTTCTTAGCGCTTTAATAGATCAAATAAAATTATACATCACACCGATTACATTCAAATACATAGTTATTCTTTGAAAGAGAAGATGGTGTGTCATGGAAGAAAACCATGGGCAGCTTGATGCTCTGGAAAAAAAAAAGTTTGAATTTTCACAGTAAGATTTCAGGTCTATCATAACTCCATTGTAGTTATAGCTATGGTAGAAATATGTGTTCACAAAATATTTGTTCATGGCTGAGAGTTCTCATTTTGACAAAATGATTAAAATACTTTCTAAGTTATATTGTGCCAATTGTTGGTAGAAAAACATTTCATTACCCTGATGAAGCATGGAGGTTTTGCTTTATTATCTAATTATAAGCTGTCCCCCAGCTACTGTATACCATGGATAAACACACTCATTTTTAAAAGGATATGACAGATTATTCACTTATTAGTGAAATATAATTTTCAGGAATTTTTGTTAGGCTGTCAGTTTCTCTGAGGATTCAGGACATTTTGCCCTTCATGATCAAATACAACCATTGAGTAGATAGCCATCCATCAAGCCGTCAGCGCCGCAGAAATGACAAACTTGCTTTTGCAAATTAAATTACATTAAACTCGCTCTGCATTTCCAATCCAGGAGTAGCTGATAGGCCACTGATTAGGGGAAAAATGTGTTCCTTCTGACATTTGACATTAGATTGCGGTAAATATTTTTCTTTTTATCACCCTTAAAAGTCACAACTCGATGCACTGACAATAAAATGTCATGTCAGCAAAGAACACCGGGAAATAATTGTTGCTTTATCTGTTTCTCAGATTTATGGCACTAAAATGAATTGTGATATTTTGACAAGATATCAGGATTGGAGCCACATAAAAATAATTTCCTGTGATCTTACTTGCAGTAGGTGTCATTTATCATCCCGTAGACGTGGATTCCGTAACAGGCATCCATGGCCAGGATGAAGGTAAACCACCCCGTGCTGAGATAAGAGCCAGACTGGACCCTGTAGGGGGTAAGGAGAGAAAAACAAACTACAATAAACACACCACAACATGGAAAACACACACAGGGCAACAGTAAAGTGTGGCGAGAAACAAGCAAGGCTTTACCAAACCCACAGCACTTGTTTTCTGGAATAGGTATTAAGGAACTTGACAATCTGTCAAGGATCCACACTTATTTTGAATTATCTCTGAATAATTTATAGACCTACACTTGCACTTACTACCTTAAGCCTCAAAATTATGTCATATGAGAGAAAAGCCATATGGCAAATATGTGAAGTCAAATAATCCTGTTCCCTTCGGGTGAAAAATAATTTATTTGATTTTCCGTAAGGCACAAATGAGTGCCGTATATCAGAGGATGGGTTTCCTACAAGTTGCCTGGAGCCCTGATGAGAACGGACTGGCAATGAGGTGGTCTGGCTTCCTGTATCTATCCCTTCTTCAGATGCTCCCTAGATTCGCACGTGTAGATTGTGAGCAGTGTAAGTGAATGACTCAGTTTACAAAAAACATCCAAAATTTTTTCTGAACTACTTACTAGGCATCGCAAGACAGGACGTTTCCTCTGCCAGGCCTATGGGACCAACTTCTTTTGTGCATTTTTATTGAACTCTTACTATGTGCCCACCATTCTTCTAGATGTTAGGAATATAGCAGCCATTAAAACTGTAAGTTTCTGTCTTTATGGAAACTGTTTTTCAGGCCTTCTGGATAACAGGAGCAAAGACATGGCAAAAAAGAAGAAAAAATTTAGTGTGTGTGTGTGTGTGTGCGTGTGTTGTGTGTGTGTGTGTGTGTGTATAGTGAGGTCAGAGAAAGCTATGTGGACCACGCCAGGAAGAGAAAATGGAAAAGTCTGCTTGGTGTTCTAGGAAGAGCTGGGAAGGGCAGTAATGGAGGACAGCGGGTGGCTGATGCAGTCTGATGCGGTGCTGAGGAGAGAGGTCTACATGGCTCCGGATGATTCTCCATATTCGACCTTAGCCAAAGTGACCTAATTCATTTACAACAGACAGCTGTCCATCTCCTGAAAACTCTTCCTGGGGCAAGCAGATCATTCCGAACTGGTTGGCAGTTGTGTAACAGCACCTTGGAAAAATTCGCTTTCTCGTCCGCCATCTAGACTTCTTTTCTCCCCCAGACTGTTCTTTTTATTAGTATGTATTTGCGACATCTAAGAGTACCATTCACCTTGAACAATAGTGCATGTGTGTACTGCAGCTTAAGCATTTTGCTTCCTTTTCCCCTCCCCACCCTCCAGCCCCCTCTTTCCCCACAGTTGTCTCTTCCCATCTCTTTTCCTCTCACATTTTCTTTTTATCAATGGCCAGATGGATGGGTTTCATTTCAGCAAACACGCGCGTGCATCTAGCAGACTGTAGTCATTTCTCCACCCTACCACCCTCGTCCCATGGTCCCTCCTAGTTCCCATGGCCTTTTGGGGGAAGGGATCCCACGTGTGCAACATAAGCTTCTTAACACACTGGGAATGGCCAGCAGTTCTACACCCGGATGCTCAGACACCAACAGCCACTCCAGGGGTGACCTTCTCACTAGGAGTTGCTTTCTGTCAAGGGCCACTACTGCTGCTATCCTTGCCTAGTCCCAAGCCACCAGCGTATTACAATCAGGAATCCTTTGCTTCTTTCCTGCTTCCTTTTCAAAGCGGGCACTAATGGCCAATTTCTTATGACACAACATTTTAGGAGTAAAGCAAAGTCACAGTGGAGGTTGATAAATGGAATTTTAGCCTTCGTTTTCATTGACTTCAGGTAATTTGCAAGGAGAGCCAAACTCAGCCCAACACATACCTTGTGCTTGCTTGGCACTCGTCTAAAATAACATCGTGTAAGTAGCTGTTTCTTTGTGTTTCTTGGCCCATGCTTTCTGAGTAGAAAACAGTCATCCTTCCACAGCTGGAGGAGATTGGTTCCACGACCCCTTGGACTAACCCAAATCTGCAGATATTCAAGTCTTTTACATGAAATGAAGTAGTATTTGCATAGAGCTTATACACCTTCTCCCATCTCACACGCTTTAAATCATCTCTAGATCACATGTAGTGTCAAAGAGAATGTAAACATGAAAAACTTGCTCTACTACATTGTTTAGGGAACAACAATTAGAGAAAAGCTCTGCTCATGTTCTTTGCAGATGCATTTTTCCCCCCAAATAGTATTTTCATTCTGTAGTTGGCTGATCCCATGGGTGCTTAACATGCAGATGCGGAGGGTGCTGCATTCCAGAAGCTGGATCGCATTGAAATACACGCAATTCCTGTAAGAACAGTAGCAGCAACAGTGGTCTGGAATGCGTGCTGAATGGGGTGGAAGAAGCACCGCTGCCGATGATGTGAGGAAACCTGTAGGATTCTGCATTTGGGCCCTGAGGAGGAGCAGCAAGGATGGCAACTGCTTATTTATAAACTAAGTGATCAGGTCCATAATCTCAGTCTCTGGGAAGCAGAGGCAGGAGGATTGCCAAATTCAAGCCCAACCTGGGCATGGTGACTCAGCAAGACCATGTTTCGAAATCAAAAAGAAAATCAGTTGGGAATATACTTCGGTGTAATGGTACTGAGGGTCAAGGCCCGAGCCCCTTATTTCCTCTCCTCCTCTCCACTCCACCTTATTTTTTTTTTTTTTTTTTTTTTTTGAGACCGGGCCCAGGCTGGTCCTGAATCACTATGTAGCCCAAGCTAGCCTTGGACTCTTGGATTCAGGGCAATCTTCCTGCCTCAGCCTTCCAAGTGCTGAGATTAAAGGAGTGTGCCACCACACCCAGCTTTATGAGATGCTGGCACTTTAACTGCTGTGCCATTCCTCCAGCCCCCCAACCTTACTCATTACTATTGATAGTTTAACCAAGCACTTATGGAGATAGCTAAAAACCACAGCAACTCTTTATACATGATGAGGGAAAACATTTCCCACTTCTGAACCCACTAACTCACTTTTTCCAAGAAGTTACGTATCCATGAGAGATCCAGCAGCTGCGACGGCATCTCCTTACGGAGCACACCATCCAGTGGGGGCGTCTCCACCACTAAGCAAATGCGGGCTCTGGACAACGTGTTTAACCTCACTGGGTCTCAGTGTCCTTGTTTTTAAAAATGTTCTTAGTCATGCCTAAAGTTCTTTCCAACTTTAAAATCAGAATATTCTGTGGCCATCACCCTCTATAGTGAATCTGTGACTGGGCTTTAACCATTGAGTGGTCCCCTGCCTCATGCATGTTGAATGTTGCACCTGGCAAACATGTTAACTGGACAGACCACGTTTAAGACTCACTTGTGTTCTGTGCAGGTAGTAAGTGCATGGGATACACGTAAGAAGATCAAGCGCACTGAATATTTTCACACTACAGTATAATTACTCACTGAATTTTTTTGGAAAAAGCCCCCCGCTCCCACCGGGCCCCCCCCCCCCACCAATGAAAGGTACAAAAATAGTGGTTGAAGGCCTAGGATGTGACTAGATTATTATATGGAGGACAAATCTTAATTTGAGTGAAATTAAACAGATGCTGAGACACGCTGTCATTTGTTTGTGTGGTTCTTCCATGGAATTGCTGTCAAGGCCAAAATAATGTCTTAGCTCCAGGAAAAAAAAGGAAGATTCCTCATGTGACATGTGACATGTGGACCTCTGCTCTGCAAAGCAAGATCTCCTGACTCATTCTGCTCCAGGCAAGATAGGGGTTTCTGGGAGCTCAATATTAAGCCTTTGCAATGGAGCCCTCAAAGGGTAAAGAGGAGACAGTGGTCACGTTGCCTCCTCTCTCTGTCTTTCTGCTCTCTATTAACCACAGGAAAGGGGGTCAGAAATTCCAGTCCTTGGCATCTGGTCAAAGATCTTTCCACCTGATCACTTAATGATACTTAATTCCTTTCAGACCTCACCTGCTTTATTTTGCTCCTGGTTGGACAGATATACTAATTAGCCCAAAGTTCTTCCAACAACGTGCTGCATTTGATTCGGACTGGAAAGGCTCACATGGCCTTAGTGCCCTGTCCTAAAAACAGCACTTCATTAGACAGTTGCGTTATTTTCCCCAATGACTCTGGTATATTTGGTATGTGAGGTTTTCTACCTATACTACAGGCTGAAGCCTTCAAGGCTGGTTCTATTTTAAATACTTAGAGCTCTTATCGGTACAATGATGCTTATAGAGAAATACTGGCAACAATGGATGAGTCCAGAAATTATTCCAAATGATAGCATGGCCATCTGAGTCCCTGGAGGAGGACATTGCCTGGATAGCCTGACCTCTGGGGATTTTTGTAGCTGTGCTATTTTCAAATTCTTCTGTGCTACTGCCTGGGTGTGCTAGAAATGAGTATAAATTATACCTAAATAGACCTTTGAAGATTCAATAAAACAAGAACAAATAGGGCAAATTGATGTACAGGAAATTGTTCATGTTTTTCAGCTTGGTGGGAACCAGTGATAGTTGTCAAATGCCTTAACATTTTCTTACAGTCTCTTCTAGGACCAACTTATTGTCTGTAATTTGTTATTCATACATGTGACACTAGCCATGCACCAGTTGGCTATTAGCCATAGTGCTTTTATATCTTCCCCATCTGAGGACTGGTAAGAACAAGCATTGCCATTCACAAATAAATAATCAAGATTCCCATAGGGATGATAAGAGACATTAGCCCTTGGATTGAGTACAACAGAAAAGCTTAAATTAATGCAGCAGACTAGTAAACTGTGCAGGGCAAAATAAAAGCAGAGCGCTACCAGGAAGCTATCAATCACTCGTTTCCACCGGCCAGGCTCTGCAACCCACTGCTCCTTGGTAATCAAGATACTTACAACTCGGAAACTACTTATATTTACTTGCTCATCGCTTGGAAAAATGATGCTGTCAACACCTTGAAGTAGGACATGCCTGAAGGCATATCATTTAAAATATGATCTTTCATCTAGTTGATTACTGATAAAATATAACCTCCCTTCCCTCCTGATGCTTAGCCCGTTCCTTGATCTTTAAACACCACCACACAAAACCAAGGATTCGTTGTCTGTCACACTGTCACTGTTTTTTTGTTTTGTTTTGTTTTGTTTTGTTTTTGTTTTTAACCAACCTCAGTTTTTCTGGTTGTCAGCATCCTTCCTTTGCTTGCATCTCTGTCTCTGGGCATAGGTCTCTTTTCATTCTTGGAAACATTCTGAAGCACTTTTCTCCTATTACCTGGCAAGCTGGGACTTTATTGGTTGATGTTTCCATTTTACATAATTTCAGGGGAGGAACTGAGTAATCCAAAATTATTACTCTTCAAAAGAAAATTGGATTATGCTGAATTTGTTATTTAATCACAGAGTTCATTGTTAATTATTCAACACAATTACCTGGGTTTTGAAGTTGAGCAGTTTATACTTTGATAAGCAAAATGATAGCACTTTGTCTAGCGCAGGGTTTCTCAGCCTTGGCATGATTAACACTGTGGATGAGATCAATCTTGGGGGGCCTGGGGATGCCGTGTGAGGTTGTCTTTTGCACTTTACCTCAGTCTACTCTGTCCAAGTTCAGCTGGATCTAAGGGGGAGAGTAGAATTCTTGAGTTCTCTACCTACTTCTAACTTTTGGTGGGATGCTCTATGGCAAGGGCAATCCCAGGCCACAGACCATCTGCACAGTAGGAGGTGAGTGGTGAGTCAGCATGGGAAGCTTCACCTGCATTTTCAGCTGAGCCCCAGCACTTGCATTACCACCTAAGCTCTGCCTCTTGTGAAATCAACAACAGTATTAGATTCTCATAGGAGCATGAACCCTAATGTGAACTGCAAGGGCAAGGGATCTAGGTTGCATCCTTAGGAGAATCTAATGCCTGATGATTAGGTGAAGCTGAGGTGCTTGGATGATCCCCAAACTATCTACCCCCCAACACTCCTCCCTAGTTCCACAGAAAATGTCTTTTACAAAGACGTTTTGTGGCCTCACAAAGTTGAGGGCTGCTGTTGTGTTGTTCTAGAGTGTCTAAAATCAGGTTTTCCTTATCTACACCTTCCATTTATTCTACTGTTCACTATCCCTCAGTCCTTCCTCAGCCAGCCAAGCATCTTACTTCTTTCTCCTGTCTTACGGGTCTTGCTGAAGCTCTTCCACTTTGAGCAACACTGTCATCATCTTAACTTTTAATGATCAGCAGATTCTCTTGGACTAGACCCAAATGACTTGATCTGCAATAGGACAACTGTAGGGGATGAAAGGCAGTCAGTGGAAATTAGGACAAGGGGCAGAGAAAGCTCCATCTCTGTGGCTGCCTCCCCTCATACGGCGACTCTTTTGGGAGCTTTTGACTCCAACTTCACAATCTCCTTTCTACTATTTCATATTGTTTTCATGAACCCATGAAAGCCAAGCTTGGGGCACTCAAAGCTAAAATTTCAGAAGTGTAATAAGCATTTATCAAATCCTGAAGGGGATCAAGACCCTCCCAATCATGGAGGTTTATTGGAGAGCACAATATTGGCAGCAGCTTCTGAAATCCGCTCTACTCAGGAGTAAAAAAGGGAATTAAAAAAGAATTAATCAATATTTCATGTCTTGTTTTAACATTATTGGACCTCACTCCTCTCATCAATATACCATAATGGCAAGAGAAACAAAAATAGCAAAGTTTCCAGATGCCTTCTTAGAAAGAAGGGATACCTGGCAGAATACAGATTATTCAATTAAAAGCAGTCTTTCCCCCATTTTTTTCAAGAGCACATGGATAATGAAAGAATACATTTAAACAAAGAGACTCAGCAGGAAAAACAGCTGATGCTTATCAGTAGCACCTGGGGATTCAATCTAATATTGTGAACCAGTGTAATGGAAGTGGAGCTAGACGTGTGGAAATTATTTCAACTGTCCACAATATATTTTTATATATCACTTGATATTCAGGAGCTATGGAAAAGTTCTGGAGTTTGCTCATTATATTAACTCTGTATATCCATCCTATCTATCAATGGGACATGCCCAGCAATATTTTTTTCAAGCACCAACAACTTACTGCAAACCAGGTAGCTGATTTCTGAATCTTAGCTTGAATTATATGCAAACGGATATAGAAATTTCAAATGGATGTAAATATCATTCTGGAGATGGTGATTCTTAAGAAAATATACCAAGTGATGGGAATCCAGGCCTGGGAAATAATGAAAAGTGGAACACAGGTAAAAAGAGGAAGCCCTAAATATTGGAGAAACACTGCTCTGCTGTCCTGATCGGCTAATGCGAAGTGCCCGTGTTAATCAGTGGGCACTTGGATTGTGTTCAGAAAAACTAGTTTTCCTGCCATCGAATCAACAGGACCTTCTGACATGTGATGAATGCCATGAAATTGTACAAAAGAGGTATAATAAGAAATGACTGTGTTCTTTTCAAAATGTACATTTAAAAGTAAAATGGTACAGCTCCCAAAGGTATGATTTATGGCTGCTGTAGAAATAAAAGATACCACTCACAAAAATTACTTTGTTCATTCATCTCAGAAATTAAAAGGTTATTTCCTTCTTGCCCTTGGGCTTTGGTGCCCTTTCAATGGGAAATGCTAGTGTCTGGACTTCCATTCACTTTCTTAAATGAAGAATGGAACTCCAGGAATGGCAAGGTCGGATGACGGTGATCGCTGGTGACTTACCAGTGGCCAAGTCCTGAAACAATTTGTATGGATCAGTGCGAGGGATTCAACTGCATCCCTCAAAACTCACATATTAAAGACCTGATCCCAGTGCGATGTATCGGAAATTTGGAGAAGGTGATCTTTGGAGATAATTAACTTCAGCTGAGGTTGTGAGTGCGGTCTTCCTGAAAGCCTTAGTTTCCTTGTAAACAGGACAAGAGATTCCAGGGTTCTCTCTCTTTTCACCACGTGAAGACACAGCAGGAAAGGAGCCATCTACAAGCCAGGAAGAGGGCTGTCACCAGACACCAATGATGCTGGTCTCCTGATCATGGACTTCAGAACCGTGACAAATAAATTTCTTGCTAAAGCCATGAAGTCCATGGTACATAGACATGTGATAACCAGAGAAGGTTAATGCAATGCATATCCCTCAAGGCCCTACGCCAATAAACCTAACTCTCCATCACATTTTCCAGCACTTCTTTTTTTAAGTCATTTGGGTCCCTTTATCGCTGTGTAAATATGCCTCTGTGTTAGTCTCTGTCTTTTTACTCTTGGCTGCTGTATACTTTTCCTTCTCCCGAAATGTCCTCTTCAGCTTTTAATCTAACATCATTCAATTCTTCTCAGTTTCGCCCATTCAATAAAGCTGCATCATGTTGCTCCTGATTTCAACTAAGGTTCAAGTCAGAGGGACAGACGTAAAGATTGTTTTCAAAACTAAGGAGTGCTTGCTATGGGAGTACTGAACGAAGAGCAGGAAACGCAACCTTGGGAATAGCGGAAGGCAATTCCTTCTCCAATCAGAGGTAAAGGCTGATTTACATATTAAGGCAAAGTGGGAACACTTCGCAGAATAGCGGAATGGAAGTGAATTTCAGTCTGGAAAGTCCTATGAAGTCATGCTGAGGTGTGAACATAAGGGGAATGCAGATTAGTCCTTATTTGTTCCCTAATCCAAAATGGATCCTAAGCCCAGTTTAGTGTGTATTCCCATAATACACTGTTGACTAGAGACAGGATGCATGTGAAACATTGTTTTTTTTCTTATATTATGCTTTGAAAAATTGGAGATATGTTGATGTTTTGCATAGGCATTTTTCTTGGATGAAAAAAAATTATGGCTTTAGAGAAAATATCTAGAAGAAAACTTGCAAAATTATGTTTTTCTTTCTCATTACCTCTCTCATTAATTCAGAATTGAGAACAAATGTAAACATATGACTAGGAATTAAAAACAATTAAAATGTGTGATGAAAGATCTGCCTAGATGTGCTCATATGTGTTATAAATTAAGTTACAGATCATGAACAAACTCATCTAATCTTCACTTGCCACCCAGCAAGCTTCCTTAGCACACACCTGGAGGCTCTTGACCTGTTCTATTTATAAAGGAATGAATTTTTTGCATAAACACTTAATTTACTTTTTTTGTTTCATGAAAATGAAAACAGATCCTACTGCTACTGAAAGGATGTGAACCTTTTGAAATACCTTTTAGGTTTGAGAATATCGTGTTTAATGACTTCCAAATACCTCTTATAATTATTAAATTTTCTGCACCTCCTCTGCCTGAGATAACTCTACCATCTTCCCTGGATTTGTGGTTTTCCTAAATGGTACCCAATTTTGAAGATGTGATTCAGATAGCCTGCCTCTGTTATTCTTTTGGCCTATTCCAGCTACAGGAGAGCCTGTGTCTCAGTGGCCTTTGATTTCCATTTGCGATGCCCTTTCCCTCCTTAAACATGGCCGACCTGTGGGTGCAGTGACTTTCCTGTCTTGCCGACTTTTGTCCTGGGCCAAATGCTTTGCTGTGACTGATGTAATAAGAACAGAAGTGAACTCTATGACGGTTTCCTGAAGAGATTTTGAAAAGTATCACATAGTTTCCATTTCTTATGCTTTTTTGACACGCAACAAATCTCAGATAGATGTTTTTTCAGCCTGTGTCCTAGAACGAATACTCCCATAGTACAGACAAGAGCCTAAGATTAAAACCAAATCCAGCTGAGCCTAGTGGAGGTGCTGGGAGTAGGAAATATAAATATTCTTGTGAATCATCAAGTATTATCAGTGTTACTTGCTACACATCAATAGGAGATTAAATTTTCAAATTTTATTTGTTACAGAAAATTTACATGTACCAGATATTGTGACTACAGTGCTCTGATCCTTGGAGAACTCTATCTTATCAGAAGTATTAATAAGTCTATTATACAAATGAAGGTTCAAGAATGCTCAAGGACAGTGTGACACCAGAGAACTCAGGTTCCACAGCAAGTTCTTTCTTTATCACTGCTCTCAATATTGCAAAAAGTATGCTGTTTCCAATAGAGCAGCCATCAAAAAGATCTCAATCTTTTTATGACTCTATTATTAACCTTAGGTATCTGGGACATGTCATTTCTTCTTGGGCTATATTTTTTCGGATGGTAGGATAGAAAGACTGGCCACCAACTGCAATTCTACAAAAGTCCAATTTAGAAAAATTAAAAATATAGGGTTGTGTTTTTCGTTTAGAGATACTAACACCATTTAATGGATGTGCACTTGTAATTTAAATCTAAAATGTTGTTTAGAATCTCAGCCATGGTCATTTTTAAGTAACGGTTTTATGTCACACATGTGGGTATATATAACAATTCTAAAAGAAAATAAAGAGGTAAATTCTTAAGAAAAGATAAAGGTCCAGGATCCAGTTCACTCCCAAGTCCTGGCTCCCTTCGAGAGCTGTCTATACAACGTTTTAATAAATCCACCCCCTTGGCTTGTGCCCACAGAGGCAAGTGCTGCCTCTCGCAAGCTAAGACTGGAGTTGGACTGACTAATCTCTAAGATGTTTTCCAGCACAACTGAGTCTATCAAATACTTCAGGCACAGTTAGGGACTTTACTTCCAACTAATCCTTGAGTCTTATTAGCAAGCCCTGTTTGATCTGATCTTACTTTTATATTTAGGCTTTAAAAGTGGCTTTTTTCAAACTTCAACTTATCTTGAAATCATGCCCTTCCTAGATTGATGTGGGATTCAGTGCTCTGAATGCTAATCACCTTTCTCTACCTATGACACAGATACCTCTTGCCCTATCAACTGATAAAGGTAATTAAAGGAAGGGCTTCCCTTTCTCTTCTAGTTGTCTCTTCATCAGTTCCTCTGTGTATATTTTTCTTACGACTTAAAAAATAAGGAAAAATTATATTTGGTAGGAATATATCAAAAACAGATAAAAGAACTTTTTCTACCGTTTTCCTTTTTTAGAAAAGAAATAAAATGACTCATATTTCTCTAGCTTTTCTACCTACCCAGAGCTTACACTGCACCAGACTTTTCCCTTAGACACAGCCCTAAACAGAACCAGACTTAAAACTTGCTTCTGATACAAATGTTTTCTGAGTTCCTGTTCTCTTTGAAAATGAATGTTTATACTTAAAAATAATTTTTAGGAGCTAAAATCTTTAACACAGGTTTAAGGCCATATGAGGTAGTTTTACCCCCCAGAAAGGAGACTGGTGATCCAAGTGTTATTGCTCATGTCTTCAGTATCAGAGATAATCATTAATTTGGCCTTCACTAGAGCCCCAAGCAATCACCCACACATAAAAATGAAAATTTAAAATACAAAGCAACTCTGACCTTCCCTTGGCTCAAAAAGACTAATTTTGCAGCCACTTCCTGCCCATCCAAAGCTATTATGATCTTTCTGCATGAGTTACATGGCTCAGTAAGTCCTGAAATAAATTATTTGGAGGAGGGGATATTTATTTTCAATAGAAAAAGCTAAGCTTTCCCCCTCCCATTTCCTCCATCTATTAAAATTTTTTTTTTTAAATCTGGCCCACTAAAAGGAGATAATCCAATCAGAGAAAGGTCAGGAGCAACAACCAATATAGGAGGCTTCAGGCATTTAGAATTTTAGAGCCTCTAACCTAAAGAAGAGGCCTTAAAGACTGCCATTTCCACAACATGCTAACAGTAATGGGCTATCTCATGCATAATATCATTGACAAACAATAGCTTCTCTTTGGTGTGTCAGAGCAGGCACTGGTCTACTGTTTTAACAGATTCTTAGAGGGAGAACTTGTATCCTCTTCATCTGAATCCCTGAAGTTAAATGAGTTAATGACGGAATCTTCCTTGACACTAAGACAATAGATTTTCACCTATTAAGGAAGCTGTTGCTTATTTCAATTAAATTTTTCTTAAGAATTTCAGTTCCAAAATAAGTCATTTCTTTCTATTCTTGAAATACCCATTAAGCTGAGGCAGCTTAAGAAGAGAACATTCTTCTCTCAAGACCTATGTAGATTTTATAGTTGTTCTAGATTCCTTGTTTGGAGGAGGGCAACTGTCTTCTGTGGAGACAGCATCCCTCACACAATGTTGCTATCTGGCTCAGCCCACCATCAGTGCAGAAAGCCCTGGGTATTCATTGCCCATAGTACACGTGTGCTTTGGAAGAAGTTCCACTGTGAACACCATGGCTCAGACGAGAACCTCCAGAAACTGACAGAAAACTTCTCTTTTCACAACAGTCCATTCTTCTCACATCAAGGAAAAACAATCAGAACTACTCAAAAATAGCGAGAAGAGGGATGAAATCCAGCATTTTCGGAACCATTTCTCAGATAAGACTAGTACTTCTCTTTCTTCAAACGGAAGACATATTTTCATATACCTCTGGAATTCTTCAAGTGCAATAATTTTTTGTTGTTCCAGAGCAGTCAAAATGCCATAAACGGGAAATTAAAACACAGAGCCAAAGCAGTACATCATAAAAACATCCAAGAAAAAATAGACTAGAACTTAGACAAGGCTTGGGATTTGAGAGCTGATTAAAATGAAAATATATTGTCCCTCCACAGATTTTCGTACATGTTGACAGTCACAGGACGGCAGGAGAAAGAAATCTCCAAGCCCATAACAAGAAAAAGGACTCAGCAAAAAGAGTAGAAGAGATCTTCCAACTGGAAGATGGGCTCTCATTCATTGGTGCTAACCCTTTGGAGTCATGGTTCTGAACTTGGACGTTCTGACCGAAGGCGTTGCAGGCATGTGACCAGAAATAAGAGCTCCTGAGACCTGAAAGCTTTTGGATGGCTGCTCTTGGAGATTTCTTATCATGTCTCATCTACTCCCCTTTCCTTGTCCTTAAAGGAGCCCTTCGGAGTCCTTGAAAGGCCCACGATCATGCCAATAGAATGAAAAGAACTACATATTTTTGACAGCTGAGACATGAAATATGAAAGTCTAACCCTGAAATAAGACTGTAGATTGCAGGCAGCTCCCTTCGTTCCTCCTGAGCGGGACTAAGGGAATGGGTGAGTCGTGCTGACCAAGGAAGTCTCACTAGGTCTCTTCCCACCACTGTAGCACCCACCCTTGTGCTCTCAGAGCTAAATATCCCGGCCCCTTCCATCATTTTCCCACTCTTGAGATCCCTTCACTATCAAGACACCAAGATATGTTACAGGCTGAGGTTTAAAGTCCTATTCCTTCTGCCAGAGGCATCTCTTCTTTATACCTAGTCACCATGCCCCGACACCAGGACCTCACCTTCTGCCTGCTGAAGTCCTGGCCTCTCCCTCCCAGTCACAGTCCTGATCATCCCTCGAGACACTGTTGCAAGGTCCTCTCCACACTTTGCCATTACTGCTACTGAGAACAGATTCAGATTTTATTGTCCTGAAGGTAGAGTCTGGGTTTTGGTAATTATTACATTTTTAAAGCTTTCCTGGCTGATTATATTGTGGTGCTCAGCAGCCAGGGTTGAAAAATCACTGCTGTAAATGGTAGTTAGGCTTGAAGCCTCTATTAGAAGCTAAATTCTACTTTATTATGAGTTAAATGAGTTTCTGAGGATTGGCCTGAGAATCTAGCCACTATTGAAAAATGTTTTTCTTTAGGAAACCTTGTCCTATTTTATAAAGAGCCAACTTGAAAACCCATGGGGAAGTTGCCAGTGCAAGGGTGCTGGTTGGCAAAGGCACCCACAGAAGTCAGCCATGTCTGCAACACAGCAGCAGCTCGATCTGTCCAACTCACTTGAATAATTTTTGGAAGCTCGCTTGTTCCAAGTAGGAAGCTGCCAGTATAATTTTCCCTGAGGAATCTTAAACATGTTGCTGATACTTTTTCATTGATGATGTAATAGGCACTTATGAATGTGTCTAAGAATATACCAGAGATACAAACTCAATTCTCCTGCAAAGTCCTGTAAGCCTCACAAGCAGCTCTTATCCTCCACTGCCGCAATCAGATTTCAAGCTCGTATTTCTAGTTAACTCAGCCATTTCTCAGACAGAATTCTGACTTTATTATATTGAAATCTGCTCTCTATTTTTAACAATAATAAATTATACTGAGAAGTACCGTTCACCCAGGATGAGATAGAAACAGGGCTCTGAATGCTGAGATGTGGTCCTGTAACTTGTGGGACCCATGGAAGACATACCAACATCCAAAGGAAGTCTTGCTCACCATTACCTCTCTGAAATCACAGGAGAAGATATTAATTGAGAAAAATTAATTTCAGTGTCTTAAGTCTTCATGTGTATCGGCCTGGGCTTGGAAAGCACATGCCCAATAGAATCTCATGGCAATTAGTGTCAATGTCATTTTACAGACTTGGGCAAGACTCAGTCCTCTGGCCTCTGCTGTCAACACGCCCTGTCCTGCTGCTGGGCCGAATCCACTCCACAACCAAGCAGCAAGGGACATCTGGACACCCGTCTTCCATAGGAAAGCTGCTCCTGTTAGCACACGCTCTTTCAATTCAGTCCAGCTCCCAAATGTCATTTTATTCATGAGAAAGCCACTTTGCAGTTTTAAATGGCTCCGGACCTGCCACTTCTTGCAGTAACCCTGGCCACCAGGGCAGTTGGCATTCACCTCAGGTTGCATGTGCAGCAATCCGAGGCAACACTCATGCTGATAATAGGACTAATGAATGCATGATGGTTCCTGAACTTGTGGATGTGTGTGTGTGTGTGTGTTTTAAGTGCAACTGCTGATTTTCATAGTGTAACAGAAGAGCGGTGCAGATCAGGAATTAATGGCAGCATTAATACAGCCAGGGAAGGTGTCTGAGAGTGGATGACTCCAGCTCCTGAATTCTTTTACATTATTTTATTTTATTAACTCATTAATCTATTTGTCCTCCAGGACAGAGGGGCTCCCCTTGACTTGTTTCTCACTAATCCTTTATGCCCCATTACTTAGAGTCATGTCAATCTTTCTTCATGTTGTCATTGTTCCCAGCTCTCCCTTTGCTTACTGCTACTTTAAAACTCAGATGCCAGTGACACAGGCCTGCAATCTCCCTCTGGGAGGCTGACGCAGAAGAACCAGAAAACCAGGTCACCTAGTGACTTGGTGAGATCTTGTCTCAAAAATCAAAAACAAAAGTTTGATGGGCAGTTAGCTCAGTGTAAAGGCCCTGGCCCCAATCCCAGTACCATATACACATTCTTTCTATGTCTTTTTTTCTGTCTATCTATCTATCCATCTAAAACCTGGTAACTATGAGGCCAGTGCAGGCCTCAGATCAGTTCCTACGGCCACTGCTGTGTAACTATAGAATCTGGAGAAGAGGTGGTGACTGGACTGGCGACCAAGTGGGTTGAATCCCAGGAAGCAGCAACCACCCCGCAACACGTGCCGTTGCCATTTCGGCCTTCCATTGAAATCACAAAAATGGGAGGTGGGGTTAGAATTTAAAATTTTAAAAATAAGGAAAAAAGCGGAAGCATGCTGTACAGAGCAAGGCATGCCTTTCCATCTTCCTTCCCAATAATTTTCTGTCGTCACAGGTGACTCTATTGTGAAAACAGCCTGTATGTATTTTCAGGTGAGGTGTTGGAACTGAGAAATTACATGCTGGGTTAGACACAAAATCAATGTTGTTTGATTCGACCTCAACAATTCATCGCGGCACTTCCTACATCACCTCTTTCAAGAAGGCAATACAACGGAAAAATCAGATTTCTTTCTCTAATCAAGGGTAAAGGGTGATTTTTAGCTTTGTGATAATCATGGAACTTCAAAGAACTCAGAGTGAGGGAAAATATTAAAGTCACTCAGATCCTGATTTCACATTGCAACATGTCACAAGAATCTTTCCTTTGAGCATTTTGTTTTTTACTTTGTATCAGACCAGAGAAGCAGTAGTGTTTGATACACATGCTAACCAGAGGCCTAGAAGTAGTACACAGAAGGATTCTTGCATGGCTGGAAAGACGATTGGTTTCTCCCAGCAATTCGCCTGGATGAATGTTCTTTGAAGAGAGGGGAGAAATGCAAAGAAGAGGACATCGTTCTCTTACTTTTCCTTTAGCATACATGTTTCTTATTTTTGGCATTTGTCACATTTCAGAGAATAACTCATACAATCTTAGCAGTTTCTCTAAAGAAATAATCCAATGTCTGATTAAAGCGTTATTTAATGTACAACTTGTGTGTTAGACAGAGGTACATTATTTTTATTTTTAGGTCTCCCAGCACATGAAGAAAGAAACAGAGAATAATAACAATTTGTTAGCTTAAGAAAAATATTTTTGAATACAAATATATTATTAGTCATAATTGAATGTTGAACTATCTGAGAACATTATTATGCCTGGGAGAACTGGGGCAAGGAAAAGCATTAAGAAACATACTAACAAAAAAGTATAAAAAGGTGTTTATCCCTTAAGGATTGATTTTCATACACACAGATATTCCTTGAAAAAATAATTAATACCCCACATTTTAGGAGCATGTTTATTGCACAAAATCAGAGGATAGCAACTAATTTATTTCCTTTTCTGGTGCTGGGACTTAATCGCCAAGAGCCACAACTTAAGGGAGGAAAGACTTCCTTTAGCCACAGTTTCGGAAGGTCTCAGTTCATTCATGACAGCTGGCAGGAGGGAGAAACATGGGAGAGGCCCACAAGGAGAAAAAACTGTTCATCATAGTATAGTGGACACGAAGCCATAGAAGCAAGGAAGAGTGGAGCTAGCAGGTACCCCTCTAGGTCTAGCCCCAGGGACCTCCCCTTCTGACCAGGCCCTGCCTCTTCACAGTGCATGGCTCCATAGTACTCCATGACATCCACACACATGAAGCTTTGGGGGATATTTCACACCTAAACTATAAAAGCAACACAGGTGCACTTATTTTCCAGGTACCACATACTCACTCCACAAGCACCATGTACATAGCAAGGTTTTGATTAGTTTGTTTTTCATTCGTGGCTCCTCCAAGGCCAGCATGGATGGCACGGTTGCTTTGCAGTGTTGAGTAATGCCAGCACCAGAAAAGAAGGCACATGAGCAACTTCTTGTGTTTATGTATAGACCCTTAGCAGATCCACAAAGTATTTGTATTTTGTCTATAATTCTTTGACAACTCTCTGAATAAAAGATTATGTGACATGGGGAGGGAATCAGTCTCTAATGTGACCTTAATCGTAGACCAGAAATGTCCAGTACACTGCTTCAAAGAAAGGTTTTAGAAACAAGCTCAATATTCTTATGACCTTCTTCTTGGGATTCTGGACCCCCCGAGTCACCTAGCTCTGCTCCCTCCACCCTCTAGGCCCTCATACTTGTCATCTCACTCTGTTCTCAGCAACAGGGATTGCATGCCCGTGGAGAAGCTTCAGCCTCCTGCCTGGGTTCTTCCGCTTTCCTGGCCTGACTTTGATGCTTCCCTGCTCCTTGGGGAGCTGGCGTGACAAGAGCAAGGAGTGACAGCCTCTAAGTAGAGGAGGCCACCTGTGCATCATGTCTCTGGAGTAAAGAGCAATCACGTTTACCCATAGTGAGGAAAAATGGAGACATCTGAAGCCTCATCAGTAAAGAAAATAAAGCTAGCAGGGGATTTTCATTACAAGCTCACTGACAACCAGTTAGCACTGTGTTTGGGTTCATTTCTCTCTTGGCTATTTTATAGAAAATATTTCAAATTAAGAAAATAAAATCCTATGATAATTCCCATGCTGCATAAATTGTTCTAGAGCCCAGAAAAATATGGAGCATTTCCCAATTCATATTACTAACCACATCACATTGATATGAAAATCCAAGAAAGAGCCAAAAGGGAGAAGAGGCAAAAAATGACAGTGCCATCCCATTTATAATCGCAGACTCGAAAATCCTCAATTAAACCCAACCAGCTGATCTTAGGCCTAAATTAAGAGGCCAGACTCTGGCCAAGCAATGCCTATTCTAGGAACACAAAGATGATTTAATGTAAGGAAAGCTATTAATATAACACCTCTCAAGTGTGTTAGATTGAACTCTGTATCAATGAAATGCCATTAAGGCTTATATAAAGGAGAGGGAAACAAGTCATGCTTAGAAATGAGGAGTTCAACAAAATTAACTGAATGTATTAATTGCTGGACTTCTCAACACCTTTCATATGCTAATGAGCTAATGAACCTACAAGTAGAGAATATTCTATACTGTATTTCCCAAAATTATTTGGTCAGATACTAAACCCCCGGCCCCCATATTATTTTTTTCCTAGTGGACAAACACTGGGAAAACTGTTCTCTGGGCAAATAATTTTGATAGATGCTACATTAATTTAATTTATTGTAAAAGTTATTCAAAAAAGAAACACCATTATCATTTCCTCAACAGGTGTCAACAACGATTTGATAATATTCGATCCAAATAAATATTTTTAATCTATACTAAAGGGATACTTCCTGTTATGATTTAGACCTAAAGCATGCCTGGAAAGTGTCATGACTGGAATGTGATTGGACTGGGGAGGGCATTGTGCTCACCAATAGACTCACCACTTACAAATTCAGCAGCCGAACAAGGTGTTCTAGGTCAAGTGACCTGGAAGGGCGTGTTCTTACCCTGGGACTCTTCTCTCCCTGCTTTCTGCCTGCCAAGGGTTGAACTGCTTTCCTATACCATGTCCTCCCACCATGTCGTTTCTGCCTCAAACCCAGTGTACCATGTATTAAACTCAGTGGTGCTCTGAGCCTCTCTCTCCTCCTTTTAATTGCAACTGTTGGATATTGCTACGGTTTGGATCTTGAGTGGCCCCCAAAAGCCTCATTTACTTGGAACTGTGTTATAGGGAGGCAGAGCTTGGCTGGAAAGAGCAGATATTTGGGGTTCATCTGAAGGGATTGTATCAAGTTGCTGGGATTGGGGGCTTCCCGGGGCAGAGTTTTCAGGTGTTTGTTATTGTCTTGTGGGCCAGCAAATAAGAGAGGGGCACTCACTCTTGGGTGGGAGGGGCGTGTGTGAGGGGGAAGGAGCTTGAAGTTATTAAAGGAAGGAAGAAGAAACATTGTTACAGCTTCTTGGGAAAGCCCTTGGCTTGAGTCTTCAAATTCACTCGGCTTCTATTTGCAATGGGGTGAGCAGCTCTCCAGCACCAGAAAAGAAAGCATACTAGCAACTTCTTGTGTTTATGTATAGACCAGCTGCCCCATCAATGGACTGTGTGTGTGAGAGACTGTCTGAAACTATGAGATAAGTAATTCCTTCCTTAAATTATGGATGTTGGATATTTTGTCACAGCAGCAAGTAATTATTGTTGTTTTTTCCTAGAAATATAATAAAGTAACTAGCATATTTCCTTAAGACTTAAGAAAGAACACTTCTGTTAAACCGAAGGCCAATATTCTGAGTAATGATCAAATAGTATTAGAAGTATATATCATTAAAATCAGGAACAAAAATGTGTGTGCTTCTATTTTTTTATTACTATGATTCCAAAAACTTTAGTGAATGGAATTAAAACATGAAATGTTAACAGTGAGAAGAAATAGAAATCCATTTAGAAAAAATTATTTAGTGATAGAAGGAAAATAAAAACTATTAGGATAAGAGAGTTGATAAAATGATTGAACAAAAAACTCATATATTTAAAAATGATTAGTTTTCTCTTACAACCAGAACTAATAATTAGAAAATACAATGTGCCCAAGATCCCAACATTTTGAACATTAGCAGAAATATGAAACATATAAAAGAATAGTACTAATAAAATTTTGTAATTCAAGACTGGTCTCACAGTTCTGTGGAACAGGAAGACTGAAGGTGGCAGATATATCAGTTCTCCCGAATTAAGAAGCTTCAATTTATTTTTGCCCAAAATTCCATTCGTTCTTAAAATAACAATAAAGAAGAATTACATGGTGGGGATATTGGTAATGCAAACAATTCAATGGATTAATGTTTGAATATAAAAATTATTCTATTAAAATGATTGAAAAGAAACGTGTAGGAGGAATGCAGTCATATATAGGCTCTCCGTCTCTCCTCTCTTTCTCTCTCTTCCTCTCTTTATCACACACTCTCTCTTTTGGCTTAAGGCCTTTGGTTTTACTCTGACAAATACTTCTTCCTAGCACGTTTTTTCTCGCCAGGCAACTCCTAGACTTTTCTTCTAATTTCATTTTTCTCCATAGAATTTGCCACCAGCTGACATAGTAGTGATTTTTAAAATTCATTTTCTGTCTCCTCTCATTAAATATCATATTTAATGAGTGTCATTTATTTGGTTAAGCTGTGTTTCCCCAGGATCTACAGTAATATTCATCGTAGGAAACAGGCTCCATAAATATTTGTTGATTGAATGAATAAATACCATTTGGCATTTATTACTAATTCTTAGTCTTTCTTAAATTTATTTGACACTTCCATTTGTTTATTTTACATGTGACTGTCATTTTCATTCCTATCAGTGTGTTCATGCTTTAAGTTCATGTGCTTAGGGATGCTTTATTTGGTTTGGGATAGATTCGTTTTTTTGTAATGAGATTGTACTGTATATTAAGCAGGACTCCAGAGCTTTGGGTAAAATTCACCTTTTCATTGGAGTCCATCACAAGTCTAAAAACTTGCACTTGTGTTGATTCACTGGGTTAATTGGAGCCACGGTTGGATGGGTGAAAGGTATGTTCGGTTGGGGCTATAAGAGGCCATGCAACATGAACACCTACTCACCAAGAGTCAGGACCACAGGTCATGGACGCGTGTCTTGTCTCCCACACGGAAGTACTGAGTCAGGACAGAGATTGGAAACAGCTGTGGCTTGAAATCCTGCCTGTGCTCTGCCAAGAAATTTACCATGGTTCTAGCTATACTGGCTCAGAGGATAGGATACTGTGATACTGTCATATAGTAAGAAATAAACATTTGGTTTTTGCCCTTAGTTCCTGGCACAGAGTTTCCAATACTCTTATTGGTTCCTGAGCATAAAGAAGATAGGAGCATCTTTTGTTATAGTATTTAGTTTTGACATAAGACATTCTAAAGCTCTTGGAATCTCCAAAGGGGTGAGTGTCTCTTTTGTATATTAATGAGACAACTGGTGGCTGAGGTTTCCAGGCAGTTTTGGGATGGGGGCTGGTTGCCAGGGAACCGGAAGGACTGATAGTCTCACCTCTCACCTCGCACCCCGACCATCACAAGGGAGAATAGAAGATCAAGTCTGGTCACGAGTCATCATTGATTTAGACAACCATCACTACATACTGGCACCACTGCAAAACTTTTACACAAAAGTGTTTGGTGGCTTGTGGGTTGGTGTGAGCAAATGGAAGTGCCGAGGGTGGGGAAGCTCCATCCACTTTCCACAGTCCTTGCTTCATGACTCTCTTCCGTTTTCTCCCATAGTCAGTTCTATCTTATATAATAAATGGGCAACAGTAAGTGAGCTGTTTCCTAAGTTCTATAAGACATTCTAGCAAATGGCCAAACTCAAGGAGGGAATAGGAAGCCCCTGCTTATAGATGGTTGGTTAGTAGGGTAAGAGTCTTGGATTTAAGGCTGTCTTCTCTATTTTGTGGGATGGGGCCCTTAACCACTGCAGTCTTGATGGTTCCTATCAGCACTGTAGAATATTTAGCTGATGTCAGAGAATAGGTTGGGGCTGTAGGAAAAAAATAAAACTTCACTCATTTGCCGTTAGAAAAGTGTTATAAGTATTCCTTTAGATAAATTAATGAAACTTGGCCTGGAGTGGCACCTTTTCCTACTGTATACAAAAGCTATTCATACAGTCATATCAGACCCAGTCATGACCCAGACTTTCTTTAGTAAATCAATCACTAGTTCTGAAGGCCCAAAGCAAAGGAAATCATCAGATATCCCATAGGACATCTGTTGTCTGGGGAAAGAAAAAGAAAGGTATTATAAACGCCACTTTTAATTAACAGTTAGGAAGGCAAAACATTCTAATAGATCTCAGAAGCTTAAAAAAGACTAATTTTCCTAAACAGAGACCAACATGAGAAAAGTCTAGAAACATAACCTTAATAATGATCCTGAATAAGTTTAAACCAAAAGTAAGTTTGCTGAGATAATAAAAATATTTCAGAAGTGTGTATTTCTAGCGATTAATTCAGAATGAATGAGGTTCTCCCAAGGCCAGTAGATTATGGGGAAACAGACAGAATCTACCCAATGTATTAGGGTATATATTCAGTATTAACAGATTTTGCTAGCTTAGAAAAGAAAGTGACCATATTTTGGGCACATTGAAAAAGTGTTATCTTGGGGTATTAAAGACTGAGTAGAAATTTGCATGTTGGCTGAGGAACGAACATTTCCCATGGAGGGATGGGTTTATAATTGAAAAAGAAGTCCAACTGGCACATTCAAGAGATGCTAGGAAGCTTAAAACAACCATGCCGCATAGTGCATATGATGTAGTAGCAGAAAACGAGGCCAAAGAAAGGTTTTGAATGGTTGGGTTACACAAGAGTGTAATTGTATCTTTGAAGATATGGAAAACCAGGTTTTCTAGAACAGAACAAAGTAATATTGGTTATTTTATTTTAACAGGGAATAATGTGGCTCAAATTTTATGCTAATTTATATGGATTACATACTGCATTTAGGAAATCTTGGTGACAGAATGCCAAGATATAAGGCATAATTAAGACACAGACTACAGTTTGACAAAGGATGCGGGAGACTGGATGCCAAGGTCACAGAATACTCCTGAAATATACAATGGATGCCAGAAGATGTAACAAAGATCCAAATAATTTCTATTTTGAAAACTTGATGGGATGATGACACCACACTGGAAAGATAACATCCAGAAGCCAAGTTATTTCAGGGTAGGAGACACCAGAATCTGGTGTTAAAATTAAAATGCTTCTGAGATCAGGGCTTGGGAAATTCCGAGATGTGTTTAGACTATGAGCTTGGAAAACCCAAGTCTGGATGGAGAGATCTTATGATGATGATTTTATAGATGTAGTGGAAGAATAGAGCTCAAAAAGAATAAATAGGCTTTGATAGCAACAGTAAATGAGCAGGGGTAAGAGAAGGAGGACAGGGATCGGCTAAAGAAATCCCTTGACGCACAGTCCTTTCAGATTCGGCTAGAGATTACACACACTCTCTCTTTTTTCTCTTTCATTTTGTCTTGTTCTCTCATTTTCTCTTTCATAAATAGCAATTGTTTTCATTAAATTTTAAAATAGAAAAATAACCCTAAATAAACTATATTATTTGCTTACAAATTCCTATGAGTAACTACAGTTTCCAGCATTTTCTGAACATTTTTGATTGTACAAGTTTTGACACCCAGTGTTTTATAGAACATATACTGCCTGGAAAATCTTCAGCTATGCTTGGAGTAGTCTTATATTCTTTATGTATTTTTAAATTTACAGATTCATTACAAGAAATCACTTCTTACCTATGAAAAAATGAAACACTGAGTTGATTCTTTTAATCATTATTCAAATGCTCAATCATTCCTTTAAATAATTGTGACTGTGTGAGGCCCAGCCAGTTCTTTATTTATTTTAGAATGAGTCATAAAAATTTATGTATTTGCACCAGCTGTGTATGTACATAGTCCACACCAAGTCATCTTCCACCCACTTGGTTTTTCAATTCCCATTTGATTTTTGCCCAGATCTACATCTGTTATTATCATACAGCATTTCATACATATAAAAGACCGGAGGTAATGTGCTCATAGGTCTATAGAATAATCAACCATCAAGCTTAAGAAATAGACCATTATCAATTCAGACACTTAAGCGCCTATTCCCTGTCTCCCTGGAAGAAGTAGTCATTATTTTAGTGTTTGGATTGTTCAACCATCTCCCTTCAATAGTTTTACCATACACAAATATATCCATGAGCAACATAGTGCTTCCTTTTGTGAGCTTTTCAGCTTTACAAGGAAGTCATCATCTTGCATATATTCCTGTGCATTTCTTCACTTGATAATTTGTTTGTGAGATTAATTTCTGTTAATGCTAATGACTATAGCCTATTCTTTTATTTAGTATTATTTAAAAATCTATATGGGAATACATTAATAGTTAATTTGCTCATTCATCTGTCAGTGGCTACTTGCAAGAATTCTATTTGTGTGTGTGTGTGTGTGTGTGTGTGTGTGTGTGTGTGTGTGTACATGTGTGCATATTTCTTCTTGCAAACACTGCCACTAGGAACATTAGCACATGTGTATTCCAGAAAAATATCTAGGAGCAGAACTGATAGGTGTAAAGACAAACAAATGTTGTAGTACAAGACAATTGTTTCCCAAGGGACAGGGACTGATTTCTGCTTTGATCAACCGCATAGGAGAGCTCCCGCTGCTCCTCATCCTCGGTAATACGTGTATTTTCAGACTATAAAATTTTTGCCAATCTGGTGGGTGTAAAATGATATTTAATTTTGGTCTGCATTTGCATTGCCCTGATTGCTAATGAGGTTGAGAACTTTTCACATGTTGATTAGTTATTCATGATCCTTCTATGTAATTCTTGTTCCCCTTATTGCTTATTTTTTCCCAAGGGATCGTCTGTCTTTCCCCTAATAGACCCTTAGGAATGGTTCATGCCACTCTCATTTGTATGTGTTATGAATATCTTCTCCCACAACGGCCTGTTTTTTATTTATTTATTTTTACTTTGCTTCTATGCAACTTTATGTTTTTACTTAATCAATCAACTAACTAGATTAAATTAAAAACAAAAATCAATATGCTAATAAATAAAAGTAATAAAAGTTTCCACATGGATCAATCCTTTCCTGCATAATTTTTGCATGGAGAGCTGAGTAGAAGAAATCCATGCTTAATCTGATATCAACATTAACATTTAAAAAGTTTCATCTTATTTTGAGCTTGATACACATAATTATACAAATTTATGGGGTACGATGTGATGTGATGTTTGATACACTGGGTATGATTTTTCTGAAAGCTCATTTTCTTCATTGATATTGCAACTTGCAATCACAAATCTTACGTTCTACTCATTTATTATGAGAGTAGCAACTTAAAAACAAAACGGCTTAGGAGGTCTCACGCTTTCTCTTGTGCCCTTCCTCCTGCTGGGCTCCCTCCCTCCTCAGGTTCATCTACTTGAATACTTTTTTTATCACCTACCCGCAACATGACTTGCTTCTGCAAGCACACATATGCACACACATATTACAGTTCAACTTGTCCCTATGGGAGAACAATCCTGAAACCTTATCAATTCTCTCTTTCTGTTTCTTTCTCGATGAACTCTTCTTTGTAAAACACTGAGACTAATTAAAAGACTCTAAAGTCTCTGAAATGTCTTTTCTGTGTCTTTTTCCACCTTTCCTGATTTTTCCCCCTGCATCTGTTACCTATTTTTATTCGTTTGCGTAGATGGATCTCTCCAGTCCTGTCCAAAACCCCAACTCCTAACTTGACTTGGTCTTGAATACTTAGAAACCTCTGCATTTCTTACACTTCCGCTGCAGTCTGCATGTAGCTGTTCGTTCCCAGAACTGTTTATGTTAATCTTATTCCTCTTCCCATTGCTTTCTCCGTAGCTTCTTCCTCCTCGTTAGTCTTGGATCATAGACTCCAAACGGTTTTCTCATTGCTGGGGCACAATACCCAACACAATCTCAGAGAGAAAAGGTTTATTTCAGTTCACAGTTCAGAGGTCTCAGTCCATTCATGGTCAGACAGCAATGGCGGAAGAGCCTGGCCTGAAGGAGGGCGGCACGATGCGCAGGGGAAGAGGAAGCAGAGCACCTGGGAAGACGCTGGGGACAGCAAGCAACCCGTTAGGCCACACCCTCAGCGACCAGCCCCTCCAAACGAGGCTCCACCTCTCAACAGCATGTGAAATCAATAGATCAATCCACCCACCTGATCCAATTAACATCAACCCCCACGATCTAATCAGCTTCCAAAGATTTAAGACTTTGGAGGGACATTACCAATCCAAACCAAACAGAGACCCAGCTTGAATCCTGGCTTGGCAACTGACTTGCTGTTCCAATGTTGGGAAGAAAGACAAAGAACCACTCTCAGCCAATGTCCTTCAAAACAGACGTAATTGCCCCTTTCTTGTTAGATTGCTGTTAAATACATTGTTGAAACTGAGCTTCATTACCGAGCACATGGTAGGAGGCCAACGTGTGTAAATTTGCTTTCTTTAGCCTCTGGTTTATTTATTTTCAACTTGGAAAAATAAATTCTTATTTCTTCTCAAGTTAATGGCTTAAATAATTTTACCCTATACTCAGATCTTGTTAAACTTAGTCTCAATGCTCTAATTCCTTTATTGATCTAAAAATAACTCTACACTTCCTTAAAATTACCTTGTTTCATTTAATTCTTACTATTTATCTAGTTACATTCTAAATAATACTAGAAAATACAAGTAAAAAAGAACTAAAATTAGTGAATTTGAATATGCTGTTTTCCTGAAAAAAAAAAAAGACTTTTTAGGTGGCGTCATGGTCTTAATGCATCTTGTCCATTTTGTAGATGACTATTTCCAGGAAAGTTTTTACTGAATGCATTTCGAAAAATACATTAGATAAATGGCTTCTGAAGTAGTGTTCTAATCTAATTATTAAAGCCAATCCATATTCATAAGGTGAAAGCTGGCAAAAATATTGCTTTGATGTATTTATTTTGTAATAACCTTGAAATATTTTAAAACCTACTAGACCGATATCATCAAGACACAGCACAATGCATTCATAGAATAGGGGTCGGGACAGATTTATGTACTGATGAGACAGAGACTGGCACACACCCAGATCTGCGACTTATTTGGAGTGGAAGGGACAGAGGGAAAGGAGCCGGGATCCTGTCTTACTGGCAGCCATGTTTCTAGTTCCCAGCACTATGTATGTACTCAGAGCGAGGTGGCTTGAACATAGAGGTGGAGCTGAAATATGACTTTTCATTTGAGAAAAGTCAAAGTCCGTTTCTAGAAGAGGCTGTCATGGGTTTAGGCTTCTGTAACTGGGCCATCTTATAAACAATAGAAGTTTATTTCTCACAGCTCTGGAGGCTGGAAGTTTGAGATTAAGTGCCAGCGTGGTTGATTTCTGGTAAGATCTTTCTTCTGTGCACAGGTGCATAACTTCTTGTATCCTTATGTGCCAGAGGGCAGACAGGGAAGACCGCAGTGAGGGCATTCATTCCAACCATGTGGGCTCTACCCTATGAACTCATCCAATCCTCATTACCTCCCCAAAGCTCCACCTCCTCAAGCCACCATATGGCAGGGAGGGATAAGATTTCATCCTAAGTATTTTGAAGGTCCACAGCCATTTAATCTATAACATCTACCTTGAAATATTTTTTGTGCTACATAGATTATAATGTCTGTCTAATTCTAGATTACTAATCCATTTTCCAGCTTCAGAGAATAAGTAAAACACATAGGATATAAAATTGTTTCTTCTGAAAATTTTGTGTTAATGGTCATAATCTCATTGACGTTTATCATGCAACCACAAACTATGATGGAGAGTGGAAGCATTTACCCATATTTATTATGCAACACCTCCCTCATTCAAAATACACTGAAAAATGAAGAGAGCAATAAAATAATCAAACAACCCATTTTCCCCTAATTACTTGGGTAGTGCAGGTAATTGATCTTTTTAGGCTGAAGTACACTTTGTTGTTTACATGTTGATATAGCGCTCAGTTCCTGTTTATAACAGTTCTTTACAATAAGCTCATACACCGAAGCTGAGAAGACAAAACAAATCTTATATAAACCTTTCAATTATTCGTATGCGTATGAGAATGACAAAGATAATTTATTTTAATATGAGCCACTAATGAAAAATAAATGAGAAGTATTAATAGTATTTCTCCTATCAAATTTATGGGAATAAACAATCATAAATATCTGTAAGGGGAAAAAGGCAATGAAACGAACCTACAACCGTGAAGAAACGGGAACAATACTAAGGAAGCTGGGTGATTTTCAAAGTAAATATTTCTGTACTCAAGTTTTATCCAGTTATTTTCTCATTCATAAAAAACCCACAAAATGAAATGAGAATTAGATATTCTTAGATTTTATGTATTTTTTCAGAAATTCATTTTTGCAGAGGCATGCGAGAAGTACACGGTGGGCATTGTTATTGGAGAAATGCCCTAATCAGTGCCCATTTAAACTAGTAGCGAAAAAAAATCCTTCTCTGTTAATCGTACAGAGGTTTAGCTTGGATTTTTTTTTTTTTTAAATTTGTGAAGCATTTATGGCAGGCTGAGCAAGAATGATCTTTGCTTGTCTATAAGGACACCTGAATTACGAGTACAGGAGATCGGTAGAAGGATTAGCGGAGGTTTGAAAAGGTATTTCACTTTTTCCTGTTGTTGAATATAGTGGGAAAGATACTGAAAAGGGTTTTGAACCAGAAAGATTGAAATGAGATTAAAATTCATTTTTCTTTTCCAAGGCGTCACCATCAGTTTAAATTCTGAGTCTGTAAGCAACATTTTACAAAATATTTCTACTTGTCAACTGGGCTCCAGTTCTTTGGTACTTGGGGACAACTCAACCTTCAAAAGTCAAGGATGCTGCTGGGGGATAGAAAGGCATGAATGTGTGGAATCTCTGTGCTCCTGGAGTCTGACTGGCATGTATGCACAAAGCTTGCACTATCTTAATGGAAAGGTGTTTGGTTATGGTGACATACTGAAGGAGTATGTCCCTCTAACCTCAAATCCATATATCAAAACCTAATCTCCAGTGTGACAGTGTCTGCAGGTGAGGCCTTTGGGATGTTATTTGGCCATGATGGTGGAGGATGCATGGCAAGATTTGTGTTCTTATAAAAGAGGCTATGGAGCAAGTATTCTCTCATGCCTTCCATCACTTCATCCATAGTCAGAAGACACTATCTGTGGACTTGAAAGGGCGCCCTTGTTGGAATAGAGTCTGTGGAAGACTTAATCTTGGACCTTTTGGGTTCCACAACAGCAAGAAATGCGTTTCTGTGGTTTAAGCCATTCAGTCTACAGGCTTTTTGTTTTCGGTGGTACTGGAAATTGAGTCCAGGATGCCTTCACACCAATCTATACCCCCAGATCATTTTTTATTTTTGATTTGAAGATAGGATCTCTCTAAGTTGCTCAGGCTGGATTTGAAGCTACAATTCTCCTGCCTCAAACTCCCAGGGTGCTTTGATTACAGGGCTGCACCACTGAGCCCATCCAATATTTTTGTTTTAACATGCCAAATGGACTAACTGAGCCTGGATGTCTAAAATCTAGGCCTGGGTGAGAGGAGGCTGGCCAAGGCCAAGAGGACAAGTGAAGGCACTGCAGTGAGAACGGCTCAGCGAGAGCTCAGACTCCAGCTGCAATCCCAGCCATGGTATTTGAGGAAATCACTCAGGCAGTTTCATTAGTAAAATAACAATGAAAATATCAAGGTCCTTTACTTACTAATAATTTCACTAATAGTTTCTGGTTTCCAAAAACTGCTCTGAGGTCCATTCGTTGAAGTCCAAAATAAGCAATTTTTAAATTTCTTTGACAAATGGCACTCTAAGCTGGTCCTCTGACACTGCAAACCAGGAGTGCCCTCTTTCCTAGAGGCATGTGCTATTTGCGAATCACGCGATTTTTCTTTTCCCCAAAAGAGTTCTTTCGCTTGTCAAAATTATGAAGAGAAAGATAAACAACGTCTCCTGCCACAAATCATTCCTGCAATGGTTTCTGGGAACACTGCCACCTCCAGCTCCTGTCGTGGGTGCCTAGTCTGCTGCTCCCCAAGGTGCAGAGATGATCAGCCTATGAGCCTGTGGAACCCTCCTCAGCACAGGAAGCAGCCATTGTCCCTTGCTTCTCAAGCCACGCTTGTCCATGCTTGAGTTAGTGTGCAGTCGCAGGACACAGTATCAGATAGATGCCTAAGACATACACTTCTCCTTTGGTGTTTTGAATTTTAAATTCGTACAAACAATTTCAATCAACATGGGGTCCTTTCAGTCAACTCAGGTTCTCCCCACCCTTTTCCCCAGGGCTGGGTATGTGATCCTGGGGACATAAGAGGATAAGAACCCTTATCATTTTCACATTCATGCTAGAATCCACGGAAGTAGTCCATATTCTCTATATGGACTTGATCTCGGTAACTCCCAGCATCCTGCTCCTGCTCAGCTGTCTGTGAGCCCATTTTGGGCTCATGGTAAGCACATGACTACTTCTCACCGCCACCTTCCAGGGGACCAAGATGTGTTCAAGGGTGTCTTCAGTTTCTCTACCTATTTGATCCTTTCCACCATCATTACTACTTAATTTATTAGAGTGCTTGCTGAGAATTGATAGACAAATTCCTTGTCAAAGTTCGACCATCAAGCACCTTAAGCTAAAGGGAAACACAGTAGGGACCACCTCTCCTTGGGTCTCATGGTCTCCCTGCCATTATACAGACAGAGTAGGAGGACAGAAGTGGTTTCCCGGCAGCTGTGATGTCACGAAGGTGGAATGTAGTGATCTTCGTTCACTGACTGACTACATCCCCTGGTTCATTTTAATAGGATCAAGTATTACACTTCTGAAAATTCTCTATTAATTGGTTTTCTGGGAGCATTAGCTCTTTTAGACCTTGGACCAGCCTGCCCGGGCTCGAGTCCCATGTCTCTCCCTTACTGTTTGTGTGGCCGTGACTTATTTATGCTTCAGTTTCTTCATTAGTAAACAGGTATTCTAATTATAAATAGTGTGTGAGGGGCAAAGGCTATTGTGAAGATAAAATGAATTTTATCTATAGCCCTTAGAAATACCACATGTTATTTTGCATTTATTTTTATCTTCTGGCATCATTAGATGAATCATACTTTAAGAGCTTTAAGGCATGGTAGAAAGGACAGATGAGCACTCATGGGAAGCGAGGCAGGCAAAGCCAGACACACGGATCTGCGTGCAAAACACTCCACAGAGCCGGCAAGAAGACAGCGTGGGAGGCTGTTGAGGGCACTCTGGATCCTTCAAGAGGATATATCCTTTCCAAGGAGAGAAAGCAAAGACACAGGCATCACATTCTATAATTCAGAAAAAAAATGGTTACAAAATGATGACCATGGTTCTGTGCTTTTTTTGAGAGAGAGTGAAAACCAGACAACATGGCAATCAAAAGGCTGTATGTATAGGCAACTGTGAAGTAAGATGGTGTGTGTGTGTGTGCACATGTGGTGCATGCGCACGTGTGTGTTGTCTTAGACTGGGCAGCTTATGAACAAGAGAAGTTTGTTTTCTCTTATTCTGGAGTCTTTAAAGGATAAGATTAAGGTGCCAGCATATTTAATATCTGGTGAGGGCCTATTTTATTCAAGATTGTGTTCTTCCACAGGGAGGAAAGAGCCAGGGTTTTCCATGGGCCTCATTCATGAAAGCATGGTCTAGTTGTTTTCCAAGGCCACATCTTGTAATACCACCACCTTGGAGGTTAGGATTTCAAATTATGAGTCTGAACGTGGGCTCAGACCTTCCGGCGTCGTGTGTATGCTGTGTGCGGGGAGAATCTTCAGATACTATGTGGTCATGGCTTCCCACTAGAAAGGCAAAGAAACTCGCCACCAACTCACTAGAACCAGCACATGATAAACAAGATACACATTTTCCCAGAACACATAAATAAGACGATGTAAAATTACTGGCTGTTTAAATGGGAATAGCAGGCTTTCTGTGACTTAGTTGGGATTTTCCCTGCTCCAAAGCTGTGAGCAGGAATGGCTGGCAGACCGCCCACGTGGATCAAATGGGGAAATGAATCAGCCAAGAGCTGTTCTGCATCCTCGTGGCTTTATGCTTTTAGACGCAGACTACACTATGGATTCTCTTACCTTTTGTTACTGTCCTCAGAAATCTTAACAGACCAATAAATCTCTGTGAAGGCCCAGCCGTACTTAGTGCGAAGAGGAAAGCGAAACCTTTATAACCACCTCTTAAAATGAACTTGAGGATAATTACGGGCTCACAAGTATAAACATGTCCATTCCGACTTGAATCTGGGTCTAAGCATACTAACTGAGACTGTCACCTAGCTCTTTGTGTGCAGAACCCAGGCATGGCCAGCTGGTCAGGTGGACTGACCGCAGGTTGCAGCAGGCACCACAAATGCTGTGACACGCGAAACAGGAGAAAAGCCTCACATTATATGGTTTCAACCTCCTAAATCTTAGTGGTACTAGTCATTTACTCATTAGCAACCCCTATTTCCATTTCTAGATATATTGCTTCATTTTCAGAAATGTGTTTTGGGGCTAAACTCTTTAAATAGGAACTTCAATAGTTGCTCTATTTCTAATACATATCAGTAGCAAGAAAATAAAGTACAAAAATTTTTATTGAATATTTTTACATTAGAAGGAGTTTTCTACTTTTCTTTCAGTTAATAGTAAACTGTCCTTCTAAGGGTTTAGCTCTAAAATACCCTTTATGAGTCTCACGTTTGAAGGTGAGGCCTGGTTGGAGGGATGGGCCACTGGGGTTGTGACCTGAAAGGTGTGTCCTCATCCCCACCTCTTGCCTTCACTCTCTTCCTCCTGGCTGTCATGGATGAGCAGCTGCCTTCTACCACACCGTTCCACCTTGCCCTCTTAGTTTTTATTTTTGCCTTGGGGTCAGCCAACTGTGCACAGATGCAGAACCTCTGAGGCCGTGTCCTACAATAGATCTTTCTTCCACTAAATTGTGGATGTCAGGTATTGTTTCCTACTCATGAGAAGTGGTTAAGACAAACCATCCTAGCTATAAGAAGTGGTTTCAGACTTACACTCACCCTCCCTTCCTTCCTAGGACACTCACTAAGCAACTACTGTGTGCCAGAATTGCCCATAGGGACTGAGGCTATCTCATATAAACAAAACAGTCTCTACCTCAGAAACCTACTGTGTAACTTGGGAGACAAGCAATGAAACATAATTATAATTCCATATAAGTAAAATAAAAGAAGCGTGGATAAATTAATAAGGAGGAAGTAATTAATTCTGCTTGGGCAGCAAAGGGGAAACCAAAGCTTAAGCTGAGATCTTTGAGGAGTGTTCCTGGAGTCTTCCAGGCATCTCGCTGATAAACAAGACCTATATTTTGCATGTGTGTCTGAACAGAAAGATAAACTCTTTATTTTCCTATGCCGTGGTTGCCAGCCTTGCCTGTGCATTACAATCTCTTTAAAATGGGGATGAGGAAACTTCACAGATCTATTAAATCAGAATCCCTGGAGTGAACTAATTCCACAAAAAAAGAAAAAAAAGTCCCCAGGTCACTCTGATAATGTCACTTAGACGGAGGACAACTTTCCCATAGTAATCAACTTTAGAACAGCCTTTTGGGCCAAATTCAGGGAGACTATTATTTTGGGGAGAGAGTAAAATATGGAGTAAAATAATATTTATTCTTGAAAAAGAAGTATTAGAAGGATACAAAGGAGTAAAAGCCACAATTTTCATATAACTAATTATATCCAACTTAAAAATCAGTAGCTAATATAAATGTTCTGTTTATACTGACTATACACAATAAAGCATTTTGAATTTAATTGTTGATATTTTAATTGATGGCCATTGTTAGTTATTGACAGACTTTGAAAATTATGTACAAATAAATAGACCTGAAGATTCCTACATATGAAAGAGCTTGGGTATGTAAGCACTTGAAATGTTTCCTTCCTCCATTAAGTTATTCCTGACTACATTCTGACCATTTAAACACGTAATGGATTAAGCATAGCATATGTTACCAATTAAAATTTCTTCCTTAAAAAGTAAGGTAATATGAATAAAGTATGGACTTTAATTAATAATAGTGTAACATATAAACATTGCTTCATTAATTATAACAAGTAAAAACTAACAGAAGATGCTAATTACAGAGGAAACAGTATACAAAAAAGAATACTTCTTCCTGTGTAGTCTTTGTAATATACTGTACATCAAAGACTCCTCAAGATTTCAAAATATTCTTTTTAAAAAGTCTACATTTTCTCTTTGTAAAGTTGATATACATCATTCAAAACCACTTTTGTCCCTGCCTTTGTAGCTGATCTTCAGTTAACTGTCTAGTACTCTTCTCCTGTAACCTAATAAGACAGAACATCAACTGTGTTGCTAGGCCAACACTGCTTATGATAAAATGACACCCAGGTGATAAATTGCAAGTGAGCTGGGAGAATTATAAACCCTGGGTTTTAGCTTTAGGCTTTCTCAAGTTTGAGGACTCTTCTCACTGGTGCCATCCTTGTGGGGACTTGGAAATTATACATTGGCTCCTATTAGGAGATGAATTTTGATTCAAGGCCAGTCCCACATCTACCTGACACGATGCTCACTTCCTTGCACCAAAACTGTTAGAGGCCAGGACAATGGCTCCTGGAAGGCTGTGTGAATTCGTCAAGGTCCCCTTCCCAAAGGAAAGCCTGATGCTGCCCTGCTCATAGGCTGCATTTTCTGTCCTTGAGTTTTCTAAGCAACCAAATTGCTAACTGTGACCTATGGGAGAATTATGAGCTCATTGGAGGAGTATCAGCAGATAGCTATTGACTATCTATGTCATGACCTCTTGGGAGAAGCCATAGACAGAAGAAAAGTGGTGCATTATCCATTGAGTGGTTGCATAAATTAATTTAAGGATCAGTGGTGGCCTAGTCAGTGGTATCAATTTATTCAATGATGATCAAGGAAAAGAAGTTAAGAGCCCAAGGGACACTTCTCTGTAATATCTATGTCTGTGTGCATGAATCTATCTATCTCTGCATCTATCCAAAGATTCACTGACCCATCTATCTATCCATCTATCCAGCTGCTACTATTGAGTTTATCCTGTGAGAGGGACTATATTGTATTTTTATGTAGGTAAGAATAATTTATTACTAAGTTTAATGTGGTAACAAAGCTCCTCCACAAATTCAGAAGTAAGAAGAGAGCATTAAGATACCTTTGGTACTTTTGAAGTTTCTAACATTATATAGAAAAAAGTACTAAGTGATAAATGGATTTCTTTCTAAGACCAGGGCAGAACTTTTAAACATTTGAGTTTACTGTTTACTGTGGATAATAATACATGAAAACCTTGTACTATTTAGCAAGTTTATCATTTCTGGGACACATTGCCTGATACCCACAACTTAACGGAGGAAAGGTTTATTTTAGTTCACTGTTCAGAGGTGTCAGTCCTTGCACCGTCAGCTGGCCATGGCAGGAGGGTATGGTGGAATGGCCTGGACGGTTACTCACTGCAATGCAACAGGAATCAGAGGGGTTGGGGAGAAGCTGCGACAAGAATATGCCCTTGTAGACTACACCCTCAATGACCCATCCCTCTTGACCAGACACCACTTCTTCATGGCACATGAAATCACCAGAATTCTTGTTATTCAATCTCTTTCCAAATTCATAGGCTTTACAGGGCCATTCCAGATAGGAACCAAAACAAGAATTCACATTTGTAACATTGACTAATGCTCTTCCTAACCTTTTAATAAAAAAAAAAAATCATTCTGAATTTATAGGTAGCTTGGTTTTTATGTTAGTAGTTTTTACTTTTTATGTACCTCAGAAAAGTATTAGTCCCCAAGATCTGCAAATAGAATCACTTGGTCATATAATAGATTTCAGCAGGGACTGAAAATTACCCTCCAGCTCATATTTAAAACAAATCTAAGAGCTTCGTATGAGTGAAATACAGGGAAATGGGGTAACATGCCTTCCACTGAGGTATTTTCGTCTATATTAGTACTTGTGAGGGGCTCTGCTAAGTCTAGGTAATGCTCAGAGATTGTCACAGGTGAAGACATGTCTTCTTCTGTCCTTTTCCATCCCTGTTCCCTCCACCTACTATATCACCATGCTGACTGCATCACACATAAGCCATGTATTGATAGGCTTGGGTTACATGGTGGACTCCAGTGTACTTACTTTGAGAGAAAACCTTGGTTCCCATTTTAGTTTGGCTAACAAGCACCACAGTTAGTGGGCACTCAATGATTAAATATTGGGAGGAAAATGAACTTTGGGGGAAACAGAGTGATCTCAGAAAGTATCTGAGAGGCAGTCCTATAATTGTGAACAGGTTTTAGCACACTCTTTATCATAATAGGAGAAAATATAAAAGTCATGCAGAAGGGTGCTTGGTAAAACCTCTTTTATTCTGTCAACTTCAATTTTTCAAAATTATGCTGTTTTTAAGACCACCAGAGTCTCTGGATCCCTCTTCTATCTTATACAAATGCTATTTCCATACATTCACCATGACAAAATGTTATCTAACGTGGGCACTTGGAACTCTATGTAGGTGCTAATAACCTTGTTGCTATTAAGGACAGCAAATTAAGAATTAACAATGCAACCACACAAAATTCCACTGATAACATCACCATTAGGCCTGCAAAACAACACAGCTCTCTGCAGAATCTTCCTCTACTTCTCTACTGCACTTTGCCTGATAAGCACTTGCCAACAAAGACATCATCCTAATTACAGTTTGTTATACAAAGGGCAGGAAACCTGATAAATGATTCATTGATTATTTTCTTTCTGAAATAATTCCTCTGTTCCTGTCCTCAAGTTACATTTGGATAATAAATGAAGGCCTTAAGTGCTTTCCCAAGGAATTGTTTAGGAGAAATCACGTCGTCGACAATTTGAATCCTTAGCAATTCTAAGTGGGTATCTATTAAAAAAGAAAGAGGAAACAAGGAATACTGTGTGTTCCTTATGTCTGAGAAAGAATTGCCTTAGATCAGTGCTATAAAATCTTCTTTGGCTTCCTTGTAGGATTCTTTGATCACCACCATTCCAAGTGACATAAGCCATGACTTCCCCTCCTCTCTAAGCCCAAATTTTTGTGCCAGAGAGGTGGGAGTTCTCCCAGCATTTATCCCTGTCGTCCTATCCTACAAAGGTCAATCCAGGATACCAAATCTGTCTGAAGATAACGGCTCAGAAAGAGTAGGAATTTAGGCAGGTAGGAAATATGAGTCTGTTGTTCATGAGGTCAACAGAGACTAGCAACAGTAACCAAGAGCCTGGCACAAAGACGAGAGGGGACAACAGAGCAGGTGGGAGAGCTCTGGAAGTTCTTGCTTTTTGTATATTTGTTTGTTAGTACTGGGCATTAAACCTAGAGCCTTGCTCCTGCTGTATGTAAGCTCTACCACTGAGCTGCACTTCAGCCCTCAGAAGTCCTCCAGGGGGCTCCTCACGCCTCACTATCTTCTCCAGGCCAGCAAATCTATCTAGTCACCCCAGATCTCCCTCTACCTGACACATCCTCATGTGCTCACCATGTGCCCCACCCGACACATGCCCCAAAGTGTTCTCTGCCCGTTTCTCAGTCCTTTCTCATTTCTGTGTTCCCATCTCAATTACTTTTATCAGTGGTCCTGAGGCCAGACCATTTCTTCATCACCCTTGTCCATCTGGGCTCCTTCAACCCCACATTATCATGTCACCGTAAAATCTCTCGCCCATTCCTTTCTTCTGCCTTCTTTCACGTAGGACCCCCCTGTCTCTGTTCTGAGCAGCTGTATCTGGGTCTCTATGGGCTTCTCAGCCGTTAGACTTTTCTCCCCTTCACATATCTCCTCATCTGCTGCCACAGTGAGGCTTCCCAGGTGCAAAGCTCATCACGACATCCTACTGTTTCAAATATTCCCATTATTGCCATCTAGGCTAGAGTCTAAAAATCTAACCTTTTTTGAATCTTGTCTAAGAAAATTGCCAGAGTTTACCCCTTTGTGGCCTCATCTCTGCAGGCGGACCTTCTACTTACAGAACGTGACCTATCCCTGTGGAACACCGCGCAGCACTCCTTATTATGATATCTCTACATGAAAAGAGCTGCACATTCTTTAGACACCATGATCCAGACCCTCCTGGGTCACAAGGCTGTGGAGCCTTTGCACGGACTCTTCTGGCCTTCTTTCACTTTGGGGGGTAGTGCTGGGGTGGCTTGCACATAGTGAGCAAGTACTCTGCCACTGAGCTCTACCTTAGCCATATACTCAGCTACAACGTCCATCCTAGGATTCTTTAAAAATTCTGCTTGTCCATCACCACTTCTGTGTAGCCTTCACTGACTCTCCCAGCTGGGCCAAGCTGGGTCATTATCTATGAACTGACTGACCTCACATGCACAGCTCAGATGTGACACAGTGTAAACACATGTGTTGGAGTCAATAAACAGGACTGAAGTCACAGGCAAAGGCTGTGTCTTTTTGGTACCAGTGTCCTCAGTGTATAGAGGAGTACCTGGCATGCAGTAAGTGCCTAATAAACATTTTTGGAATGAATGACAACAGGTACCCATGACGTGTGTTCAGGACCCATCTGTTTAACACACACTTGCCTTGTACTTTCAGCAAAATACAGGTCCCTCACTGGGCAGCCCCAAAATACAAGCACCTGGCCAGCTAGACATTCTTACATCTCATGTCAAAGTAATTTCTTAAATTTCTGGACTAAAATAAAACTTATTTTGCTGAAAAATAAAAATAAACATAACTGGAAGGGAAGTTATTAAAGGTTGTTTTAGGGACACGGCTTCCAGAAGGAACCGGGGCATTAATGAGTGCATACAAGTGCCCGGGCTCAAGCGCGCACACATTCCCTGCCTCGTTAGTGTGCCTACCAAACCTTCACGTCTAATTTGCATTTCATCAGACAACCTTCCCTGATCCTTCTCCCAGATTAAGTGAAGTGCCAGGTCATGTACACTTTTAGAATCAATTATCTTCTTTTATTAACCTTTGTTCACCCGTAATTACAATGATTTTTGTAATCATATGATTAATTTCTATTTCCTCTTCCAAAACAGAAGTTCAACAGAGCAGGCTCCAAAAAAGTTACATAAGAAAGATATAGCATATATTGGTTGAATAATAAATAATTGATAGTCTACTTTAATCTTCATAGTGATTTCTCAAGGTAAGCACTGCTATTTTATACATTTTCCAGAAGAAATAAACACTGAGTACAGTTAGGTAACTAGCCCAGAATTACACAGTCAGGAAAAAAAATCCTGGACAGTTCCTAGATTTTAACACATTGGCTTCCTTCATTGCAGAAAACCAATCTATAGTTTTTTTTTAAGACCTTAGGTAAATGAGCTCAGCTTTATTATTCACTGTCGAATGCCTAAGAAGATAATTAATTTAGAACATGACTTTAAAAAATGCATGTAGATCCACAGAGAATTTATCTCTTTTGATCCCATAGTGCTGATTGGAAATAAGTCCATATTAACAGTGTTGTTGAAATCTCTGCTCCAAAGACCCCTGGAGTCTATCAGTGAAAATGTAAGCCTTTCCCCAAATATATGATTGTTGTATAATTCCCAGTGTGAGTTTGAAATAATTAAAAAATGTAATCTGATATCTGCAATTTAATGAAACATAGCTGACAATTGGATATTTGAAAAATTTACTGTTGTTTTAGTTTATAGGCCTCTTAAAATGTTAATCTTGTTTCTCCTACAGAAAGGATGTATTTGTTCCCATTAAAAGACAGTAAAATGTAATGGCAGATGAAACGTGGTCAGGTTGAGGAACTGTTGTGAATCCTAGTGAGGTACGGGTCTTGGTGAGACAAAGTGCTCTGAGACAGATGCTAGTTAGTGCGGAGCACCTGCACAAACTCATCCTAAATAGAGAGGGATCACAGAGGCACAGCACGGCCATTGAGCACATATTCCAAGGCCACTTGCTGGTCTGGCTCTTAGCTGCCCTTAGCCTTGGGCAAAGTTGATTAAAACACATCTGAGTTTGCAGGATGAAAAAAAAGATGATACTGAACACAAAACAAATTGGACCAAAAGAACAAGAGCCCAACGCCACCTCTTGGGAAGAAAGAAAAAAAAAAAACAATTGTTGCTCCCTGCTTCCTGAGTTCAGTATGGAAGAGGGGTTGCTGTGTGTATAAAGGGTGCTGGTTGTCAAGGGAAACTGGTTCCTAACTCATTAAGTATCTATCAGTGCATAGTTGATCTACTTCCGGTGGGATCTTGCTATTTTCAAAGTTAATTTAAGCTTTTCTTAAAAATAAATCAGTATTTCTATTCTCTGTCTTCAATGTATTCTTTTAATATTACTCATGAAACCAGGCAGTTAGTTAAAGAGCTCTAAGTAGTCGGTTTCCCCACCTGACAGGTTGCATCATATTAATGCTGAATTTCAGACATGAATTATATTAATGCCCCATTTGATAAGCTATTCATTGTCTGAGGTCTTATAAGAATTAGCAAGTTTCATTCTGAAGAAAACTCTCTAGCTGTTGTTGTATAGAAAGGGATAATGGAAAAGCGATCGGGGCACCATTGTCCTACAGGCTTGGAAAATTCCTTTATGACAGTGCAAAGGACAGGCCTTTAGGTGGTGAGAAACAGACTACGGCTGGGTGTGGTGGGGCGTATCTGTAATCCCAGCTACGTGGGAGGCTGAGGCAGGAGAATCACAAGCTAGAGTGCAGCCTGAGTCATCTAATGATACCCTGCCTAAACTTAAAGGCAGTAGACTGCTTGCCTACCATATTGGATTCAAAACCTAGTACTGGAGAGAAAAGAGAGAAGGAGAGAGAGAGAGAGAGAGAGAGAGACAGAGACAGAGACAGAGAGAGACAGAGAGAGACAGAGAGAGACAGAGAGATAGAGAGACAGAGACAGAGACAGAGAGAGACAGAGACAGACAGAAAGAGACAGAAAGAGAGACAATGACAGAAAGAGAGAGAGAAAGAGACAGAGAGAGAGAGAGAGAGAGAGAGAGAGAGAGAGAGAGAGAGAGAGAGAGAGATTGGAATGGGTTCTACGGGTTCTATGTCAGGAAGCACAGAGTGAAGGGAAAATTAAGTTCAGAACAGTTTCCATCATCTGGAAAACTACAGAATTCTTTTGAACTACTGGGAAGTATTTGATTGACATGTGTAATAATTTAGTCCTAGTGAAAAGTCCTCCCCCCAAAAACAAAACAAAACCAAAAACAGGGGCTATTTAAACACAGGATGAAATATTAAGAAAAGCAATGCTTTGCTGGGCTGGGTGGGATGTCTTCTTACAGTGTGTGCACATACTCCCCCCAAAAGGCCGTGCAATCGCATAGCTACTTAAATACACTAACTTTCTCATTCTACTGACTCAGTGGGCAGAAATACTCCATGTCAGTCAGGGTCTGGGCAGGCAATAGGAGCTACACCAAGGACTCCAAATTGTCATGTCTTCCTGGCAGAGCTACCACCCCTGGGGGATTCTCCCTAGAGAATGTTGACAGGGAGCAAGTGGAATCTGTCTGCACTTGTTGGGGCTGTGAATCTGCCCCTCGCCAGTCCCTCCTTACAAGCCTTGCTGCCCACATGCCACTTCTCCTGTCTCACAGGAACTCATTACATCTCACTCAAACTGCCTCAAGGCCAGGCTTGCCTTAGAATTTCCATATCAAGAGCTACTATGTGACCAAAACTTGACCAGACACTATGTCTAGATGATCTCATTTAATCCTTACTCCAACATCAGTTTACAGATGCAGAGACAGATTTAGAGATTAATTTCCCCAGACTTACTTAGTCGGTCTGTCATAGAAGTAGGATTTGAACTGGATTCTTTGTGTGTAAGTGAACACTGCACTATACTGCGTCATAAAGCCCAGGGCAAGGACACAGGCTCCTCCTGTGTGTACCGGGCTCACTGCAACCAGAAAGCTTTTAGCCAGGAATCTCAAAGTCACAGTCAGAGTACCAGACACACAGGAAGTGAATTGAACTGGATGGGCATCACCATCTGCACACAGACTGGCTGGCTGGGTACCGTGTACACGCCCCTGTGTGCTGACCAGGACTCACACAATTCACTTCCCCAGTCCCGGGTCTCCTTATTAGCCTTCCATCTCAGAGAGAACCAGTGTCAGGCAATCAACCCCATTTCTTCCCTCGCCTCTTCTCATTTAGGGGGCTGGCTCTACTTCCTATGGCTTATTTGTATCATTTATCAGGATTAATATAAAATCATTCTCCTAATAATGCACGCAAACTGGTCTTCACGTCTGCTGTCTGGAGTATAGCAGAAACCTTTTCATTTCAGTTTAAAAGCATTGCTTCATTCAGCCACCTGACTGCAAACTGACACATCATCCAACCGAAAGGTTATGGATCAGTAGGTAAATGCAGGAATTCTATTAGTTTTTCAGACCCGGATTTATGCCATTCATTTAAAATGAAATCAAAATCCTATACAGAAATAAGAAAAAACCCATCACGGACAGACTCATTTTCAACAGCAGCCACTGACCTACTGCACAGGGCCACGAAACAGTCATTCCTACATCATGTAGATACTTTTTTATATCTGTTTGTGAACTTTGACAAAGACAAAAAAGTAGTATACAGAGAATAGATATGCTTTGAAGAGATATTAAAGCTCTGATTAATGTAACATTAAGAAATGAAGAGTCCCTTGCCTAAAGAGAGACAAAAAATTTAAAATGCCATTGGTTCTTAATGAAACTGCACCAGGCTTAAATAAATCTAAATTCCTTACCTTAACCTGAGCTTAAAATAATGAGCTAACTTGACAGCACTTTACAAATCCTAGCCATGAACATTATCATTTATTACCGGAATGAAGGATAATACTAGCAGCAGAAGGAGAACGCATATTGGGAAATGTCCAAAGAGTTTAGCAAGACAATATTTCTTTTTTCACAATCCAAAGATAAAACAGTCGTAAAACTGAGAGTTGTTTTCATTCATTTGGAGGTAAAAGGCAGGTGGGTGTTCCAGTTAAACAGACTGCCACCCTCTCCTACAGAAGGGTAAGGAAAATGAACAAATCCCTCTGCAGTGCAAGAAGGTGTATGGATTTAAAGTCCATCACGGTAATTAAATTTCAATGTTGACACAGTACATCTCAATATTCAGAGTTCTAAATATAGTTTGCGCAGTGCCTGTGAGCAAGATGGAATGCACATGAATATTTATCCTAGTAGCAAAGATTCTCCCGCCACAGGCTTGGGAAACCAGGGTGGGGATGAGGGCAGACGGAAACAGCTCACAGAATTGGATGGTAATCATGTCAAAACAGTTGAGATGATCTCGTGGCTTTACCTTGGTTGTGATTTTAAGACCTCTTTGCAGAAATGAAATCTAATTAGAAACTAAACGTTTGCAAAGATTGAATTGAAACGGGTCGTCTGACTTTTGAAGGGGGTGGGCAGCGTGGTGTAGACCCCTGACTTCATCACGCCATGAGAGGCTCTGCGAATAAAACCCAAAAGCTACTATTTTAACTGATTAAAAAAATTAAAATGAAAATACACTTCATATGTGATTAATTTTAAGATACTATAATGAGTTTAAGGTCCTAGCAGATGGCAGAGAGCCATGGGTTTCAAAGAAAGGTCATATAGAGTTGGTTGATTGTAACAGGGAAGAGGCAGCAGGATTAAAAGTAGATGTTATTTATTTCTGGCCACTGAATCAGGATACCGTTTTCTCTCATTTTATTCCAAGGCCCTTGATTACGGCCCTAGTTGTAGTAGAACAGGCTGTACCCACTCTTGTCTGTCTCCACGGACAGTCTGTCCAACTGAGCTAGCAGAGATGGTGCCTGCGTCCAGGCTTTCTCCCTGCTGGAAGTGCCTGGAACTGCAAGGTGCCCTTATGTCTAACATTCCTATGGCATTGGTCTAATTTTCCCAAGTATACTCAGTTTATTAGTTTAGATTACATATAAAGTGGTTAGAAAATAACCCCAAGGCCTGAGTGACTCATGTCAGCTTATTTTTAGCTAGTATTACATGACAATACTGAGTTGGTTTTATGTTTTCCCTACTGTTGGGTCCATGCTACTAGGACACTCATATTTGGCTCAGATCTGGACTAATACCAAAGAAAAGTCCATTTGGCAGTGTGTTGCATTGGGCCTGTGAAATCTTCTACTTAAAAGTTGCACACATCACTTCTGCTCAAATGACATTGGACCAGATAAATCAGCTGGCCATTAAGAAAGCACAAATCATCCACCTCAGCTTAGTTTCTTCTGTGCTATGAGTTTATTGGTGGATCCCATAGTTCTTCAGAGCTGGCATGATTCAGGCTATTATCACTGAAAGCCAGAAGTAAGGCTTTGTGTGTGTTTTTCTGCTAAAGATGGTCTCTCCTGTGAGGAACCCTCACCCTGTGATCTGATGTTTGAGGCTAATGTTCGCATTTTACACTTTTTTTTTACATATTTGAAAAGCAGTGGTACCTAACAACACATCCAAAGTAAAAACTAATCCTCCAAGAAGGACATTTTAATGGGATCCTACAATTATGAAATCATAACTTTAAACATATTGCCAGTATACATTAACAGTGACAGACATGATCTGCATCAGGAAGAACTGGCTTTTCACCATAAACACTTCCCGGTGGATTCATGGGTTGAGAAGTTCATAACGTATCCATTCCTTTGTTCATTCTTTCACTCATCATCTGCTATGAGCCACGTAAGCATCATGTCAGACCACATCTGCATCATGGAGTACAGAAATATAACCCATGTTGAGAGGAATAGCTAACATCCTATATAGTATATTTGATACCTGACATCCTCCCAAATGCTAAGCTGATCCCAGCTCTCTCATTTACTGACTCTAAGACTTTGGGCAAGTTATCAAAGATCTATAATCTGCCCTACACATGAAGTGGGGAGACTACAAATTACCACATGATAGGTTGTTGGAAAGATTTCCTGAGACAGAGCACAGCCCTGGATAGTGCCTACAGCACAGCAAGTCCCCGATAATGTTGTTCATTGATTCATCACCACCACAAGCCGAATATAGGTTAAGAGTGGTGGTAGCAAAGAAACGCTGGCTTTGTAAAATGCAAACATTTTTAAAATGGGTCAGAAGTGTAATGTTGCTACATAAAGTTAACTCAGGCAATAGTGGGGAAATGTAATATTGTAGGAAAGTTCATTCTACTTCAGGTTTCCCTCATCAAAACTCACCCAGAACACAGAAATACACTTTTTAATGTGGGATATTCATTTTTGAAGAAAAAAAAGAAAGAGTACCTACTGCCTCTGCATCACACATAGTCCCTGTGACACTTCCAATTTTGCTAAATCACAAGTTGTACCATGCATTATCCTTAGTTTCCTCTAGGAATTTTTCTGACAAACGGTGGTCATGTCTACAGGGATGCTCTACAGCATCCTTCAGAATGTCAAAAGGACTTGCACCAAACCCTAATTTCCTGCTGCTCTTTACCATCTGCTACCTTGACCTTTGCATCAAAGGTTCCTTTGTCTGTCAGAAGCTCTGCATGCACACACTCAGTATGATATTCTTCCTGTTTTTCTGCCTTGGTCTCAGCACTACCACTCGCATGCATTTGTCTGCCATTATGGTTTCAAACAATTCACTGGAATACAAAAATATAAGGCACAGAGAGAGGCTCCCGAGGGTATATAACACACATTGCTGAAAACTTTCAACTCAGTATGGCATGGTAGAGTGTTCACTGGCTGAGAGCACTTGCCATATGGGGCACAAACATTTGCTGCCTGAAAATATCTAATACAGACTACCAAATCAGCTTCCATTGGCTCCAAACACGCTGGCTCTGAGGGATTTGAAAAATTGTAGGTTAACAGTTTGCTCTAATGAATTGGTCTATCAATACACAGATATTTCTTTGGGGAAAATGATCTCATCTATAAATACTATTGCAACAACTCACAGAGCAAGGGGCAGTATTAAATGTAATGTGTTTGATTTTCATGTACTTTAACAGAGTATAATGATTAGCTATTGTTTACTTAGGAGATAACCAAGGGATGAGGACTGTAGGAAACTCAGTCAAAACAACTAAGAAGGCAAGCCTCTAAAACAGAGCAAAGTTATTTCAAAGTTATTGTCAAGCAAAAGGGGCACTTTTTCTTTGCTGTTCCAGAGGGCAGAAGGAAACAGCAAAACTGCAAATGATCCATGGAAAGGTTCGGATCTGCATGGCCCCTCAAGACTCACACACTAAAGGCTTGGTCCCCAGTGCAATAATGTTTTAATGGGGGGCTGTTAGTGGTGATTCAGTCATGAGGGCCTTTGCTTTCTTGGTGGATTAATACACTGAGGGATTCATAATAGGATGGTATTTTTTGTCTTTCTTGCTCTCTCTCTTCATCTTTGCTTCCAGGCTGCCACGAGGTAAGCAGCCTCTTTTTCTATACATTTTTGCTGCCATGATGTTCTGCCTTGCCTCAGACCCAAGTAACTGAGCCTTTAAACCACGGATTGAACCTTCTGAAACTGTGAGCCAAGATAGCATCTTCCTCCTTTCAGGAGTTATAGTTTACAGTCTGTGATGAGAGGCTCTTCATGTCTAGAGGAGGCAAATGTGGATGATCACTTGTTAAGGGCACTAAATACATGCAGATTCTATGGTGGCTTACAAATATAGGCACAGATTCATTCATATTCCTTCCATAGAGAAGTCTATGACCTTTCTCTTGAATCTGAGGGAGCTACTAAGGGCTTAAATTAATTGAAGATACGACAGTGCCACAATATGGGATCCAAAGCTAGGTGGTAATCATACCTGTCTGATTTTCTTGAATACTTGTTGAACAAGCGCTCTATCTCTGTTTCCAGACGTCATGCTGTGAGAAGTTAGAACCACATAGAAAGACCACATGTGGAAAGCGTAACTGAAGTAAGTATAGATCTTCACTTATATCCATTTTTCCTTTCAAAATTTAGAAATATTTTTTTTACTAAAATTTAGTATTCTATTTGACAATGGCACCATTACTCACCCACATGTCCAAGTCAACATATTAAGCCACTCTTTGAGCATATTGCAAAAGCTTCTAACTTAGGAGGTCTAGTCAAGTTGGCTTATCCATTATTCACATTAGTTAGCTTTGACTTACTCATTAACCCTCCATCTCAAAATGGCCAAAGGGTTTAAAGAGATTCCTTCAAGGCATCCACAAACTGACCAAAATTGTCAGTAATGCAAACACATGGACACAAAAAACTGGCAGAGCGGACACGTGTCCTTGGTCAAGCTTCCTGATAACAACAGTGCCACAGGAAAAACTGCCAATCTGGTTTCATTAAGACTAACTAAAAAATTGGGTAATTACCCAGGATATGCTCTAAATTACAGATTAATAACCAATATTTGATCCTCACTGGAAGAGTAATGACACTGGCATATTTGTCAGTGATAACAGTATTTTTATGCATATATGGTTCTTATAAATGAAATAGAAGGTTGAGAAATATGAAATTGCCAATATTCAACTACTTTGACCCATAAAATATCAATTTCTTGTAGTTAAACCTAACTTCTTTTGGTTAAATGCTCAAAAATTATTTAACTTGGGGGTGAGTGTAGTAAACAAAGCTCTATATAGACTACTAGCTTATGGAATACTGTATCTGATAAACATGAATTTATTGTACCAGAAACTATGTATTACTGCTCCCTGACTGTGCATATCTCTTGTTATATTTGAAAACTGAAAAGTGACAGGTTACAGTTACTGCTTTCTTTGTCTGGGGAGTAAATAATTATACTATAGCACAAGGGCCTTTTCTAATTAGGGTGGTTCTTAGTGGCATGATAGATTATTAAACACTGACCTGAATAACAGTAACGATTCTTTGCTTGACTCCATTCTGCAGTGATCTGTCTAGAAAATCAACATTCCTTAGGAAAAAAACAAGGTTGTAAAAAGAATAATCTTTATGTGAGTTGGTAGTTATAGAGAATTTTAGTGCCAATGAAAAGAAGAGGATTGCTTGCTCCTTTGAGGCCGTGTGGTAATTAAAAAACAATATTTAGTGGCTTTTAGAACACCTATTTCCATGAAATCTTGGCACTAAACAATTCAGGGAAATCAGAATAGATAAATCACTGATACAGATCAGGAAAAAAAAATAACTGGATACAACAACCATAATTCTATGCCTCCTCTACCTTCTTCAGATTCATTAAATTGTTTCAAACTCCTGGCACAAAATCCCGTAACAATCCAAAGCACGTATCTTGCTTTGGTGCTTGTCAAAATTAGTATCTGAAAGACCACAGAGGGCATACATACAAGGGTGAGTTGGTTTCCTGTTGAAGTCTTCCTCCTAGCTGGCTCAGGAAAGGTCCTTCCCACCCACTCATGCAATATCTGGTCTCTCTTATCAGCTACGTTGGTGCTCAGTTTCACAGCCCAGTATCCTAAACCAGATTTATGCCTCAAACTAAAAGGAGTTGATGGGTCTGTTTATTCACTTATTCTTTCAAACATTGATTCATTCAGCAAGTATTCAAATGACTATCATGCATCAGGCAGTAATAAAGACACAAAAGAGGGCAGACATTTGCAACTGGGCCTAAGGGAGCATCAACAAATTAGAATACCAGCCACCAGGTGAATTTGGTTCCCTGAGATAACATAAAATGTGAAAAGAATAAAAAAAAGTTGTTGAAAACTAATATGTGCTGGCACTTTTGTGTATCGCTGTAACTTACATTTTAAAGCAACCTCCTTCACGGGCTATCCCAAAGCTAAAATCATGGGATAGATGCCTGGAAAGAGAGACGGTCTGAAGGAGGAAGCTGAGCAGGAGGAAGAGAGAATCGGCTATTTCCAAGGACCCTGAGATTAAAATCTTCTAAACCAAGTTAAGAGTAAACCTGAGTACATGAAAAGAATGTAGGAGCCAACTGTCAGACTCATACTGGGAGACATGGGATGACACGAGCATCAATAGAATAACCACAATCAACTGAAATATGTCCGTAAATTGTATGGCCATGTGTTTTAATAGAAAAACATATTGAGCACTGATAGGGACTGTCTGAATTAACTCATTATTTTTAAAACTGTAATCTTAAAAAATGAAGAAATTACCCTCCATTTTCAACACTAACTATACCATCTATGTCTTGGTTGGCTTTCCTTCTGCTGGGCCAAATCACCCAACACCCTCAATTCAAATGGAGAGAGGTTTACTTGGCTGCCGGTTTTAGAGGGGTTGGCTCATGGTTGGCGGCCTCCGAGGCAGAAGCATCATAGTAGGAGACTCGGCAGAGGGAGTCTGCTCACTTCACGGCTGCTGGGAGCCCAAGTAGATTCGGAAAAGCACCAGAGGAATTAGATATTTTCTCCAAGATCACATGCCCGCGATCCCCTCAGAAGTGTGCTTTACAGAACCGTTAGGCAAGACTTGTCCAGTCAAGTTGAGATTCACAATTAACAGTCACACTGGTAACTAGACAGTAGATACGGGGAGTTTTTATTGTAAAAATATTACCTTTCATAAGTTAAGGGGGTGTAAGGAAATAAGAATACTACCATTTTGTATTCTCTACTGTATTGAGGGACCTAGGCATTGAATATCAGTAATGGCCAGCCTCTCCAAAAGCGGACATAGATATTGTATTTTTGTAAATAATAACAGACATATAAATGCTTTATCAAAAATATTAACATCTAAATGAGATTAAACATTTAGATCCAACTACTAATGCCAACAAAGTTCTGTCATAACCAAAACAACATTTTGGTTATGATAGACTTGTACATGGCTGTGATTCCATAAGGCTATGTTGTCCAGTGGTGTCACAGCCGTTTTAGTTTGTATAAACACATTCTATGATGCATGCACATTGTCTAACTCTGCATGTCTCATAATGTATCCCTGTCATTAATGAACATATGACTATAATATGTCCTTGGCACTTGATCATAATAATATCAGGGGCATGGGGGTTGGAGGGATGTGAATGGTGATGGAGATGGGGCACAGTAGACCATAGAGCTGATGCTCATTGAGGCTGGCGGTTGGGACATGGAGTCTAAGTATATGTCTATTTATATTTGTTTGTATTTGCAATTCTCCTTAATACAAAGCAAAAAGAAAATGATGGACATTTAAACTCATATAGTCAAAAGTCATGTTAGCACTGTCTGAGCTAGACTTGCTTCCGTTTTCCACTGAAGATATGATACATTTAGTGGTCTGATTTTCTCCAATCAAAGCTACATACAACAGGGAAGCACATGACTATGCTCCCAACAGCTTAGGACCACACACTTAGGTTCTCTTATTCACAAAGGCTCATTTGCTCATTTCTGACCAAATCAAAGTGGCTGCTTATTAAGGCAAGTAGAGAGAAAGGGATTTATTCAAAGCAGCTCTGAGGAGCTGGAAGGGCTCATATTCCTCAATCACCCATGTACAGGGATAATAATATTTAGGCTTATTTCAACCCTTCCTAGATCCCTACTTCTCTCTCCCTTGTGTAAGAGAATAAAATTCAACTTTGACTTTTGTTTTATTCCTTCCAAGACTCCAAGTCCTCACTCCTTCACCTAAGGGAGCCTGCACATCATCTCTTCCTATGAATGGAGAGGAGGGGTGTGTGGTCTGTGCCCTAGGCCTGAGGAAGCATGGAGAAGCCATTTCCCTCAAACAAAACAACAAAACAAAAAACTCTAACTCTTAAAACTTCATTTTACCATCTGGTTACAGAATATAACTGTAAAGAAGACAGAAAATATGTCCTGCCACTTTCTCCCAGCATGTTTGTACAGCATTCATGTGTGTTCACATACACACAAATTTATGCATGCATAGATACATTCCCAAATGCATCTTATTAATATTCTGCTTGAAACCATTCTTAACCTTGTTGAAGAAGGCATCTCGGGCCAACAACAAATGAGCCAACATTTCAATTAGCACAAAAACATGTTTTCGATTATATACCAGACAAATTATCTTGGTGGCATGGGTTGGCAGTGTTCACAAAACGTGACCTTGTGAATGAGAGTGCAGGCACTGAGCCTCAAGGATGAAAAGAATTCTCTGAAATGTGCATGTCTAGGTCAGTTGCAGAATGGAAATAACACGCTAGACTTAGGAATTCCACTTTACAGTCCCTCCATCTTTCCTGGGGCTAATGTTTAGTCTTGAATTTATAGAATCTTGGATATCCCACAAATCAAGCAATAAAAAGATGGTTCTCCAATTTTTCATATTAAAGGTCAAAGTGTCCATGTGCATCCTACATGAAGAAATTCTAACACGATGAAAATGAAGCAAGGCAACACAACCAGGTAAACCAGAAACCTCAAATTCCTGAAAAGTAACAAAGCCCCAATTATGATGGAATAGCCCACTTCCTTTGACTGTTTACCACATCGAGTTGCTTGCACAAGATAGGGATCCTTACGGGTCCCTGAATTATTACAGAAAATTAGCATGTTTCAAGAAAGTCGTGGATTATTGCAGATGAAAGTGTTCTACCAACAGGGATTTTATGGTTGGCAAATGTGATTATATATCCATTAGCATCTGCAAGCCAAACAAACATGTGTCTTGTTCCTCCTGGAAACACCTCAATGTGGATATTTCAATTGTCACTATTTTAAACAGACAAAACAATCTGTATTCATATATAGTGAATGCCAATTTTCAAAAAAAATGGTTAGTAAACCAGAGCAGGTTATTTCTGTCAGTTAAACAATTGTCAATTCTCAATTTTCTATCAAAGAACATAAAATGTGATATGTATATGCACCAATTGCTTGAGTTGGATGTGATTATGTGTTGCAAACATATGCTAATCAAGTAATAATTATGGAGGAAACAGAAATTCTCATTGTCATTTTTGCAACTTGGAAAATTTTGTCTATCTACTTACATTCTCTTCTGTACTTACTCATGAAACACAGTGCGATTTCATCGTAAGAAATCTGAAGAAAATGGTACATGGTCTCTTTCTCCACTCAAAGAGGACATAAAAAATGGGGCAGTTATCTTTCCAGAGCTACCAGCTCTGTGAATATAATTCTGTCACTGTGTTACTATGCGATGTGGGCTCAAAAAGCAGATTCCCAGGTCCTTGTGTGCAGTGAACAAAGAATCAGACATACACACATAGGTAAAAAGGAAACAGTTACATTTATTAAGGGAGAAATGACTTCAAAGAGAGTGGACTCATACTGGAGAAAGGGAATTTGGTAAGAGCACGGAGTATATGGAATGCACGAGATTTTGATACCCTGTCCGATCCAGGGCAGTGCCCCTCGCTTAGCATGATTGACAGGGCCCTGAGACACGCTCACTATGTCTACAGCATGTGCACCTCCTCATAATTTATTGTGTTATAATTATTTGTATGAGATGCTACCCACATGCATAAGTCTTCAATGAGCTCTAGGGGACAAAGGTTGTTCTCAACCACCATTTGCTGGTTTCCTGGCTATCCCTGGTTGGAGGCCAGCCAGCGTTGACTCTGAAGTGATGGCTAAGATTGGATAAAACAGGGGAGATGATATTGTAGCAGTGGAGGGGAGTGTCCCACGGTCCCAACCGTGCTACCCATATTAATTGCACTGAAGTGTGTTTGCCATTTGCATTGCCACTAGTGGGATCGCTGCGCACTCAACAGTGCCTTGACATTCTGAGGGTACTGGCACTGAACATTTCCTTACTTTGCCACAGCTCTTTTTTTTGACCAAGACTGGTGTGCTGTAAAGAACTTTAAGCAACAGCTGGAGGAAGACCTGCCAGTTTTCAAGGTCTATCAGAAAATGAATGTTTTTATGACGTGATTTATAAATGATATTATATCTATGAAATTTTAATGCTTTAATTTTGGCCCACATGGCATGAATTAGTGAGCCAAGATACTATCGGGCCTCGTTTTCACAAGAGCAATTTCCACTAAAAGATTAAGGGGCCATAGCTCTTGCTAAAGGTTACCTTCCCTGCAGAAGGAGGCAGCCAGCAGAAACCTAGCATGGCCTTTTCCTCAAAACAATCCCTCTGCAGGAAACAAACCCTTTCTATTCTGGAGTCTTGTAAACAAAGTCAGAGTGATGGAAAAAAGAACAAGCTTTACTTGGATAAGATTTAATGAGGGCAAATTCAATAAAGCAAAACAGATAAAAAAGAAGTGAAAACATTTAAAAATATTTACATACTGTGATCTCACCTCCTGTTTGTTGTTTCCATCCTATCTAACAAATTATGCAGTCAGTCTACAAAAACAATAAGTCTGCATAAAGCTACAATCTTAGATATTAATCTTCGAGTCATAGAGATAGATGTTTTGCTTTGTCTTGCTTAGTTTCATTGGGTCTGTTCTCTTTCCCTTTGTTTCTTTCTGTTTGCATTTTTGCTTTGGGTTGTTGATTTTGAGACTGGGTCTTGCTGTAGAGTACAGGATAGCACTGGGCTTACTATGGAGCCCAAGCTAGCCTTGAACTTTCAATCTCCCTGTGTCTGAATCCCAGTGCTGGGAGTCCAGGAGTGTATCACTATACCCAATATTTCTTTTGAGGAAGAAGGGTAGTGCACGGTGGCCACCGCTCAACACTGTGTGCTCACTCTGGACTGGATGTATCGACTAGATGGGAGACATCACGTCCCAGCTGTTTTGGTCTCATAGTGTAGGTGAGGAGTTGGACGTAGCCTCTGCACAACAATCTGAAAGTGGATATTACACTGTTAAGCCACAGGCACATTAGTTCAAGGAGAAGAGAGTTCAAGCAAATCTACAGTAAGCAAGGGCTCCGTGAAAGCATAAAGACCTAGGGCTTTAATGGCATGGAAGGCAACAAAATTTTGGCAACTAAAGAAGAGGGAAAGGGTATTCCTGGTGAGACATCTTACTGGATCACTAAAGGCACTTGGAGACTGAATAATGAGTGTGTTTGGTTTTTTCCAAAGCATCTTATACATAGAAATTGGCTTCTTTAATTATGAGAAGCATCTCATTCCTTACAACTACTGTGCAAATGGTTAATCAAGCTCCCTATAGCTCACCCTGTGGCATTTCTTCTGACAAGCCACCTGCACACTCAGAAGTTATCATGCGCCGTTTACAAATCTAAGTCTACAAGGCTAGCTAAGGTGTAATGGATGTCTCTTTTGTAAATCTGAAAAGTGCAAAGCTGTGATTCAGGGCAGCCACGTTCCAGCAATTCTCAGTCCTGTAGCACTAGACTGCCAAGATTCCTCCAACTAACTGTGGCCAGGGGAAAGGCTATCATCAATTATGGATCAGAAGTAAGCGGTTCACTTTGTGGAAGCAAATGGAAGCCAATTTTGTTTTTGGATAGTCTGTGATATCAAAACTTTGGTTCATCAGGAGATCCAAAAACATTTCTGTTTCCACAGCATCTGTGGATTAACTGATTAACTTCTATCCCTTGGCCTTCATCAATGCCTCCAACAAAGGCATCATTGTGGTCAGAAATACCCACTGCCAAATAACTCATAATCCCTTTCTCTGCTTCATCTGACAGTCTCCGGGGAGAAGCAGAGAAATTCTTTGAGCAGAGCTGCCTAAGGTCTCCCTAGCTGGCCCTGCCTGCACTGGCCACCTGTTTCCTGTTTAGAGAATGCATCCTTTCCCCCACCAACCTTCTGTTCCTTGTCTCAGACTAACGATGATATATGGGGTGCTGTATTCCTCCTAATTATGAAAATTGCTTTCTATTGGTTCCAAGATTTTTATTTGATATCTTCTCAGAATCTTGGCTAGCCTCTGTGCCTTGAGGTTGTTAAGTAAAATTAGATCTTGGAGCCCCCGTATGGGGTCTGACATACAACTTTTACCCAGGAACTCTTACCTAACACAGGAAGGCTGGTGCTTCAAAGAAAAGATGCCATGCCTCTAGGTTGGGGCTGCCACTCTGGTCCTACTGAGTTCTCCAAAGTATGGACCCTGCATTAGCCCTCTATGCTTTCACATGATGCACAAGCCTTTTGCCAGTAATGCCTGGATTGCCTTTCTCTTTCCTCTCCTAAATGGCTTTGCTTCACCCCAAGAGCACACTTTACATGTGTCTTTCATGACCTTGTCCTGAACTCTAATACAACACTTCAGTTGTTCTCTCTTCATGAGCTCCTTCAGAGGTCGGGGACACTCTGTGACATTTGTCTGTGAGTCTTCAGCAGAAATGAGAGTGTCTGACACAGACTAGGTTCCCAAAATATGTGTAATGAGGCAATTTACGAATGAATCTGTCCTGTTCCTGCTTAACTATGGAGAACATACAAGGATACGATATTAGTTTTCAGGTGCTTCCAGAAATCACAAGATAGAGAGAAAACTCAACTCTCTTTTAAACAATGCAACTGTTGGTGTGTGTTTGGGTGGAGATTGGACAAGAACCTAAGAATGATTATCTTTCCATTGGTAATTAAAATGGATTTCCATTTTTTTGTGCACACAAACTTTTGCTGTGGCTCAAATCAGTTTTCTTGCTGGCTTCCCCACATTAGCATGCTCCGCATATTTGTCTTCCCAGCTAACAATGCCGGAATTGTAGCTGCTTCAAACTGCACTTTCATATTCAAAATTTCTACTATAATTACTCAGCTATTCAAATATTCCTGACCAATGAAAGAGCCCAGAACAAGCTTAAAAAGGTCAAATGCTGTGCTTAAATTAATATCACACACAGAACAGTGAGGAAGGATGAGATCACCTTCTCAACCAGCAAATGAGTTAATCAACCTTGCTGCGAGCAGTAACAGATGTCACAGCCAGATCTTATCACCATCAGTCCTACCATGTGGCACTGGTACTATTTGACGTGAACTATTATTTTCTTCATTAGTTTTATGAAAGAGCTTAGGATCTTAGATCTTTTCTAAGCCTTTCTTGGATATTTGAATATTGAAATCCAAGAAAGTAAAATGTTTACCTAGCCAAGCCTCGGGACACATGCCTTTAGTCCCAAAAGAAAGAGCGGTTAAGGCAGAAGAATAGGCACCTTAATGAGACTTTAACTCAAAACTAAAAAAAAGGTTGGGTATGTAGTTCAATTTGAAGGCCCTGGGTTCAATTTCCAGTACCACACACACACACACACACACACACACACACACACACACACACAGAGAGAGAGAGAGAGAGAGAGAGAGAGAGAGAGAGAGAGAGAGAGAGAGAGGAAAAGAAATATATGTATCTCAGCTCCACAGCATGGAGAGAGTTGTATATTACTTTTAGTAGAAAAAACTAGGGGCCCAAAGATTTCAGATTTACATAAGGAAGATTGTTTTTTTTTTAAAAAAATGGAGCTATTGGTTGGTAGAACTGGCTGCTTCAAGAGGTAGAAACCTTTCTGTGCTGACATTCTCAAAAAGAGGCTGATAATTACTATTTAATATGTGAAGGAGAGGCTTCTGCTGTGGAGAGCAGTAGCATTAGGTAGATCAGAAAAAGGAGGGTAGACCATTCACATTCATAAGCAAGATTCTGTGATCTTAGTAGACTCTATTCAGTCAGTGATAAATTGTATGTATAGTCTTAAATAATTTTCAGAAAGCTACAAAGTATTATCTAGAAATAAGAATGATGTGACTGTGTCATTTTTATCTAACTCACCATTTTAGACAAGGAACTTAGACAAAAATGCCTGATTTTTGAATTGAGCACAAAATTCCTCAAAATTTTGCTAGATACCAGGTCCTATAAGTGCTTGTCTAAATCATATGGTCACAAAATTTGTTATCAGATTGTTAAATTTCATACTTCTACCTTCTTCCTTCCACTTTCCATAGATTATATCCTCCACAAAGGCATTCTGCATTATTCATTACAATATTTCTAGTGCCTAAAGAGTATATTCATATAGTAGGTGTTCAATGAATATTTATAGAATTATGAACATTTTTCTTACAGGTTTGTGAGAAAGGGAAGTAGCTGTCTACTCAGAGAAAATATTTCCCTTGGAGTCCTTTTTGCTGTCCCCATCATCAGCCCACTCCACCTCATAACTGCTCTACAGATTCCAAGAACACAACCAGAATACTCATAACATTCCAAAAATACAACATCAGTAGTGTCATGAAAAAATGTCACCAGTACTTACATCTGGATAGAACATTCAGGAGAGTGGTTATTTTTTTTCTCTCTCTCTCCTTTTTACTTTAAAAATTTTGTAACATAAAATTTTGCTGTCTGCATGATACAAAAATAAAGGGAGAAGAAGGGGAAGCTAACCATTTTGGCAAGATCTTTTGTATTGATGGGCCAATATTTCTCCAGATGGAGTCAAGCAGGTGTGTTTCCTTTTCCCTCCATAGGCTAAACACAAGCATTGGGACCTGGATCACAGAGTCACACCTCTTGGGCAGCTCCTGACTAAGTAGTCAGAATGCTGCTTGGGGGCTGGTGGTGGATATGATGCATGTGGCCCTATGCCAATCAACAATGGGATTTCTGTGTAAAAGGAAAAAGCAAAGTGACACAGGGACAACTCAGAGGGTTAGATCGCCTAGGATGCTTCAACAAGCGACCCAACACTTGTGACAGAACTGAAGGCAGTTCCACTAACTTGTGCAGACAATCACTTAAAAAGTGACCGTGGGAATCTGTAGATGCCTAGCATGACCTCTGGACAAGCCATGGCCAAGTGACTTCTGAGGTTGGTTTGCCATCGCCTGCAGCCGGAAGTACAATGGAACGATGAAGCCCATTTCCTCAAAGCCCTCCTGGGCGACTCCCTTGTAATTTAGTCACACTGATCACTGAGAAGAGATGATCACTTCTGCAAAACTTAGTTAATGTTCTGGGCTATGGACAGAGATCAGCAAAACTTCTCTTTAAATGATAAAACAAGCAATTTCTTTTTCTCCTCCTAGTGAATTTAAGGTACTAAGTCACTTCTTAGAATTCTTGAAAACGGTATCTCTTTGTCTCCTTGCCAAGCTGCGAGACTAACAATACTTGTGACAAGATGAAAAATTCTTTATCTGCCTGCTGTCTGCACAACACACTTCCTTCATCAACTAATTCACTAATTTGGGCCTTCCTGAGAACTCAGCTAATTTGTAAGAACAGGTGGCTCATTCCATAAGTGTTCAATAAAGATTCACACATGATTACACATACAGCACTGCCTTAAAAACAAATGAAGAACTGTGTGTATTTATGGAGAAGCTAAAGAGACAGGCAAGAGATTCTTCAGTAGCTAACAGTGTGCATCTGGTAATCTGGCAAAATTCTCCCCTAGACTCGTGGGGGAAGGGAGCGGAAGCAGGTGACATAAGGACATAAAGTCTCTGTCACATAAGCAATCAAGTACTCTTGGGAAAACCACTATTGTGGTTTGGATCTGGAGTGTCTCCCAAAAATCTCATGTTCCTAAGGATACTATGTAGCATTGGGCAATGGGGCCTGGCTGGAAGGGTGGATGCTTAGGGCTTGACCCAGAGGGGCGTGTGCTGGTTCTGCCCTTCATCCCAGACTAGTCTCAGTTCTGCCATGCTGTCCTAAAAATCTCTATCTTCAAAGCACAGCTCCAGATGTAGCTCTAGCTGCAGCCCCGCCATGTGATTCCACCATTTTCCAGCTGCCCACCTGTGAATGAATTGAGACTTTCTGAAAGTGTGAGTTAAAATAGATCTTTCCTATCTAAACTTGGGGATGTTGAGTCTTGAGCCACAGTGAAGAAAAAGTAACTAAGACAACTACCAAGAGGCGATAGATGTAAAACCAAACCAAATCAAACCAAAAACCCTACTAATTCCAGTTTCATGGTAATTTTTCACCTATTCTTACATTTACCTGTACCTCAGCTCATTCATTCAAGCAACATTTGTTGAGCGCTTAATAGCACGAAATGTGTCAGCACTGTTTCAGTCACTCAAGGAACCATTTTCTTTCAACAGAAAAAGAGGAAAGGGTGCATTATGCAGCTAAGGAAATGCCATTAACTCATTTACAAACTGAATTAGACGCTGGAATGTGATAGATGAGGAAAAAGACAACTCATGTAAAACTTACACAGGTAACCAATGGTACCCAGTTCTTTGGACATAAAAGATTCTTCCAAAAGAGCAACAGCAACAATTCTGGTTGTGTTTTTTGTTGCATTTCAAAAACTACTTTCTTATAAAAAATGTAACTTGCTGAAATGAAAATTTGCCAAGCACGTGAGGAAAACAGAAGATACTAAGTAATGTTATCATGATTATTCTGCTTAAGAGGACACGTTTTTGCTAAGAGAGTTAGAAAACTTTTTCTTAGCCAGAAAAACCTATGTGGTTGCTATATAAATGATTACCTTTCAAATTATTAGGACCAAATAGTATAATAAAGATTTAGTAACACAATAGTCTTGAGTTAACACATACTTAAATTAATTCAGTCACTTTTTATATATGGTAAATAAGGAGCATCCATTTTCCTGGCATGAGAAATCCTTCTTTCGTATTTATAATCCTAGGTATGCTATTTTCTGTAGAAAAATGGAAGGTTTGCATGTGGAATGTCATAAATACTTCTAATGTTCTGGAGGTTTAAAATAAAGGTTAATGGAGGTGATGAATTCAACACAGTTCTCTAACAAAAACATGATTTCTCAAGGAAACAGGATTCAGTTTGTACAGCCTGTGATAAAACCACGGCTGTGAAAGTCCTTCAACTGATACAAGGATTACTGGCTTTTATACCTGGGAAAATTATTGCTTTTGAAAGGTAGCCAGTAGTTCTTGGTAATTCGTTCATTTGTTCTAAAAATGGTCACTTAACATCTAGCAAGAACCAGACAGCATGATCTGCTCAAGAGTTATAGGGGCAAATATTATTAGACTGTTGCCACTGGTGATTACAGGGAAGGTCAGCAAGTGTTATGAGAGGGGTATGCAAGCTGTAGAATGGGGTCAAAACCACATTTCTCAGTTGAAGTGATGACACTGCTACAAATAAGCTGGAAAATACTTGTGAAAATAAAAGTAGTGTAATGCAGCTATAGGTATGGGAGAGGGGAGCCATGGTGGTAGGAGGACGAGTTGTTTATTTTTTGTGTTTGTTTGAAGTCTTATAAGCTAAGGTGAGGTCTTGGAATGATCGGAAACCATTGTGAGGTTTTATTGCAGCTGGGATGTGAATGGGTTTGCATTTTGGAAAAGGCTGTGTCAAAAGCAGGAGAAATGTTTTAGGAGATACAGTAGAACTTCAGTGAACAAATGACAATTAAAAGGCAGAGGGAATAAAAAGTGCACAGGTGTCAGGCAGAATAAGCAAGATTTTGGATAAGACTGAGTGCAAGGAATATTTTCAAAGAGATTAGGACAGCTGAGAACCTGAATTAGAGCTGGAAATAGGCCCCTTCTATTACCAAGGTTAGGAAAATAAGATATAGAGGGTTTTTTTTTTTTTTTTTTTGTGGTGGTGGTGGTGGAGGAGGAGAGACTGTGTTTAGTTTTCAGTAGTTTACAGAATTCTGGAGTAGACAACTAAGAGGTCACTGATGTTTGGCCTGGGATTTCAGCAAGCAAAGTCTGAGAACATGAATTTATAAGCAATTCCCGAAGCCATGATCTGGAAGAGGCCACCAGGGGAATAGATGTAGAATGGAAGAAGAAGAAAACTGAGGAAAGTCCCACCATGAATGGTATTTGTGGATCAAGAATACCCAGAAACAGAACATGAAGGAAAAACAGTCAAAGTGATGTTTCCCAAGGCAAAGAAAAGACCATTTTGATAAAGGGAAATGTGTTAAATGTCCTCTAAAGGCAAAACAAAACAAAACAAAACAACCCCCCCCCCACCCAACCTTATACTTTGGAAACAGAATGCCATGGGTAAGTTTAAGTTCAGAGGTATGGTAGTATGAGGAATCAGTCATATGAATTAGAATAAAGGACAACTTCAAGAGGGGCTGGAGGCATAGCTTAGTGTTGAAAGCACTTGTCTAACATGTGTGAGGCCCTGGGTCTGATTTCTCAGCACCCCATAGAGTTGAACTGGACATGGTGGCTCTCACTTGTAATTCTAGCACTCATAAGGCTGAAGCAGAAGGATTGTGTTGAATTGGAGGTCAGCCTGGGCTACATAGCTACATACTACAAAGCAAGATTCTCTCTCTTTCTCTCTCACACATATACACACACATGAATTAGAGAGCGAGACATTGAAGGTTTATATCTCTTTTATGCAGCTTCCTTTGAAGTATGGACAAATATATCATAGTACCTACAGGAGGATTACTGCACTGGGAAAATAAAACATGAGAATAGATGGATGGAATTAAGAAACTTCATATGCGGCATGAGGGAAAGAATAAGAGTACAGAGAAGTCACTAAAGATAGAGAAAAAGTGGAAAAAAAGGAGGGAGGAACACTTAACACAGGCATTGATCTGAGGGCAGAAGCTGCAACACGCTAGTGAAGAACTGTCCGTTACCATGCATGTTTTAAAAATTGTATTCCGTAAAGCTTTGTGTTTTGTAAAGATATTCCATAAAGGTTTACATTTCCTAACAATTTAAGATGGATATTCTAAGCTCAACCAACACGAGTGCACACTTTGTAAGTGGCTGGAGTAAGTGTGCAAATTAGATGGGTTACTTCTGTAGTCCAGAGCATGGCTGGCCCTTCTCTAACTTTGCTGCTTTATTACAGAAAATGGATGGAGTTCACGCCTCGCCTCAGACAGAAAATAACCTTTGATTTAGGTGGCCTAGTCATGGATGACATGCCAAGTCACTTGATTCTTGAAGAGAAAAATAACTGTTAGAAACTGATTTCCTTAATTTTATGATCATCAACTCCAAGAACAGAGGGGCTTTGTGGTTTGGAAAAAAAATCTCTGAAGCTAATAGCTCAAGCGATAAAATATGGGTCTAATCAAAATGACTCAGTTGTGAACAGTGGGCCCTGAAGCAACCCCAATTACTCAGTGCTGTTTCTATTTGATATTTGGGACATGAAATATGATATTTGGGACATAGCGTAATCTGTAACCAAAATAATGCACATGACAAAAAGAGCTGGAAAGAAACTCTGTAAATGCTGTTCTGGGCTGTCTTAATTCTGGTCCTAATAAAAGCGAATTATTTGGGAAGGGGGTGCCTGAGTGTTTTAAGAAATCAGATTTTCACCTCCCAACAGCAGTTCTTCAAAAGCTAACTTGCTATTAAAGTTGCATTTGCAACTGGCATTGATATGATCTTATTCTGACCGTGTCATTTTGATTTGCTTGGGAGTCTTACGTTGATTCGCTGGGCCGATTTTGCAGCAGGACAAAAACAGAACATTCCCTAGTTTTCTCCATGTACACAGGTTCACCTGGCAGCCCCCCTCCTTGGATAAATAAGTGACCTTCCAGTGTTCCTATTAGTTCATTTCTGTCAAGCTAAAATCCATTTTCGGGCCGGGGTATTTTCCTCTCCTTGCATTTACTTCTACTCATTTTGCACCAATTCAACAAAAACCACATCTTGGAAAGAGAATGTAACTTGGAAAAAGAGAAACCAGCAGGGCTTTCCCCCCGTTGGATTTGTTTTTCTTGCTCTCACTTCAAAAAAAATGTATGCTTAGGCAGCAGAGACAAAGTATAAGGCCCGTCAGTCATTTCCCCAGAGAGTGGTTTATCAACTGCTGAAAAAGGAGTTATTTTATTCTGCAAAACGCCTATCAGATCCCTCGCCAAGCAGCAGTCATTAAGGCCCGCTCTGTTCACCGTTTCGCACGCTCAGGATGTCTCCCTGGAGAAGTCATCCCCGGGGGCAATTTAACCCCATTCATTCTCCTCAATTTTCCTCTCGGTTTTTAGCTCCAAAACGAAGAAAATAATAAATTAAATTAACAAACTCATTTGGAAAATGAATCTTTTGTAATGGCTTCCAGGAAATGTATGGCGGGGGCAAGAATACAACCAGCCTTTCCACTCACACATCCCCGGATGACTCCGTGTGGGTGGGGACACACTCAGACTCACCAGGATCTGAGGCACCAGCTCGTTAATGCACCTGCACGCTAAGTCATGTGCTGCGTGTCACTGTTGCCACGCTGCCTTCCCTGGCTGCCTCTCTGTGGCAGAAGGCCTCTGTCTGCTATTGTTTGCTGGGTAGAATCTTCTGGTGTGCGTGGGGAATGTTGGTGTGTGCTGGAGTGGGTATTAAATCCATGCATTGGTTCAATGCAGTCGGGCTCCTGGAGAGATCCCAAATTACAATGCGGAGGCACAGGCTGTAGAGACAGCTTGCATGCTGAGAGAGATGTTCTGCAGAGAGTGCGGGGAAGAAAGGCCACACCGACGCGGATGCGAGCCCAGCCACAGCATGGTGTAGCTGGGTTTGGGACCCTGCAACGCCATGAGATGCTTAACATACACATCAGCTCAAAGACTGAAGGAGGCACAGATGTCCTGGAGGGAAACCCAGACTGCAGCTTGAAGGGCAGGGCTCTCTGGCCTGTTTCCTGTGTGCCAGTCTCATGCCTGACAAACCACTAGGCCTCTGTGGACCTTGCAAACGGGGCACAATGCCATCTGCTTACAAGATGGAATGATGCAATAAATAAAGAACCTCCACGTCCCACAGCGAGTTAACCGGACGTTCTTTCAGGCACAAGGGAGACAGAGGGGGAGAAATGATTCCTGTGCTGAGTGTGGTGTTTTCTTCCATTCTTTGATTTCTAAAACCTCTTCTCCCACTGACATAAGCACTGGAACTAGCAGTAATCTTATTTCTACCCTGCAGATGGATATACTGAGGCAAAGAGATATAGCATTAGTTGCTCAGGGCAAATATAATGTACAGTCTTAAGAGAATCTGTGGTTTTCACACCAAAATCTTGTCCAGAGCTCAGGAGTTCGGGAGGGCAAGTCCTCTTTCACCTTCCACAAGTGTCCACACCCCGCTGGACAGGCTCAAGAGTGTCAAGGTCAACAAGGGAAGTGCACAGAAGGTTCTTGGGAAGCAGAAGATAAACATCCTTGAGAGAGACCTATTCCTCCTAAGTACCAGTTTGATTTGATTGGTGCCGTTCAAAGGATATTTTTGAAATATTGAAGGAATTAAACTACGATATTATTAATTACGTTCACATTTGGATACTACTGCAGCTAGTGGGGCAGCTGCCTTGTGGTGCTGCTTTAAAAAGTTTTATTGTGTAAAAGGAAAGAGAAATATGATATTTTATAGCACTGCTTTGTTAGTTTTAATGTATCATCAGAAACAATCTTTCCTCTTGCTTGTGTTTCTAGCAAAATGTCACAAATAAATAGCACTGACACTCTGCATTTCTTTTGACTCCTGCTCCCCTGTTGATCCCTCAATTTATGAGTCATATGAAAAGTAAGGGTGTGATTGGTCCCATAAATGTGCATAATGCTAAGCTTCCACTAGCCGGTATGGTATATTTAACCTGGTATTAAAGTTCCAGTTGGATGTGCTATGGTGCTATGAAACTTTGATCAAGGCCAAGAATAAGAGGTGGCAAGATTTTAAACATGTTTGATATAATCCAGGCATTCCCCAAAATCAAGTACAAGTAATATCTCTTTTGTTTTCTTTGTATTTAAAATGGAGAAATATTAATATCCTTTTTTCTTCTTCCTGTCCTGGCTCAGCCTCCTTCCTCATCTTGCTTCATTTACTTTCACTCCACGTCTATTTATGAAGGACAGGGTGGCCAATTGTCAGGGACTGTGAGACACAGAACAGGTTGCCAGGATGTGGGATTTTCTGTGCTAAAACAGAAATTCCCAGAAGAATGAGGATGGGTTTGCCATGATCGTTGGGAGTTGACCTTGTGCTGCGTTTGTGCTGGGTTTTGTTGTAGGTGCGGGGCATTCAGCAATGCGTGAAGTAGATTTCTTCCCGCATAGAACACTTTTCAACTGAGAGAGATGGAAAAGTTGCCAACACAGCGCCAGGAGGGTGAGTGCAACCAGGTGGAAGAAAGAAGGTGATGGTAAGGCAAGGGGCTTGTAGTTTGGATGAACCAATCTGGCACTTCTGCCAGGTGGCATTTGAATGGGATTCGGAAGGAAGTGAGGAAGTGAGACACAGGGCAGCTTAGGGAAGAGTCAGTGGATGGGATCTGAGTCAGAAGTGTGTAGAAGAGTTCAAGGATCAGGTAGGAGATGAATGCCCTAGGACAGACAGGCAGGAGGAGGTGGGCTCTGGGGAGTCCCTGTAAAGAGAGGAAGTTTGTACTGAGTCCCATGAAAACCACTGAACTGTCACTTAAGATTACACGAAAGGCCCTGGTAAGCTGTGTGGAGAGCAAACTAGGAAGAGGGAGAAGAGAGGCAGGGAGGCTAAATAGCAGGTTCTTGCCAACAACCTTCTACTGGCATGTCCGGATATGAATTGTTCTTTGCCTCCCACTTCCTCAGGCAGGTCCCCGTTGTCCCCCTAACAAGCTAAGTCAGTATTTCAGAGTAGAATCTGGGAGATACTTGCTGGTTGTTGAGATTGTCTGTGCTCCAGAGATCCACGTGACACCTGCCATTTCTTCATTCTTAATACACATTGTCCAAACAAGCCACAGTTTCTTCAAATATCTTTTTTAACCAAATGTAAATATGTAACATACCTGACTAGCTTTTAAGCAATGTCAGAATAGCAAACTTCAGGTAGGACAATAATTGAAATAAGATAACACTTTTAAAAATAGAAACACCTTCAAAAGAGAATTTGGGGGGAGGGGAGGATTCCTACTAGTTTTATATAGAGATAATACTTTACTTATTTATTTGTTTGTTTGTTTATGGTGCTGGGAATTAAACTTAGGGCCTTTGCAATGAGCTGTAATACATCTCCAGGCTATGGTTAACGTTTGTATTGTGAGACTGGGTCTCACTAAGTTGCTAAGTTGTCCCGTCCCCGTCCTCCTAGGGTGCTGGAATTACAGGCCTGTGCCATCAGGTCTGGTTTTGAATTGTTTCAACGGAGTGTTCTCTGAATTTTTCATGCACATCTTCATGTTGACCATCGGTTGGTCCCAGATAGGACCGGAAGGTTAGGGCAGGATTGCAGAGGTAAAAGGGGCACTGGCTTGCAACCTTGGGCATTCACATCCTTGGTACTGGCAAGAAGACAGTAGATGGAAACAAGTGATTCTGCTGAAACGAACAGAACTGTCTGAGATCAGTCAGTTCAATGAGGACACCACTTTAGTTTGGATCCTGAATGTCCTCCAAAGACCCACATTTTAAAGGCTTCCCTGCCTGTGGGGTTACTGGGAGGTAGTAAAACTTTTAGGGAGCAGGGCCTAGGAGAAGGAAATTAGGTCATTAAGGGCACAGCCTTGAAAGGGATATCGAGATCTTGGTATCTTCTTGTTTTTTGCTTTCTGGCCCCCATGAAGTAGACAGCCTTCCTCCACCTTTCACCCCCCCCCCCCCATGATACACTAAGTCACCACAGGTTCAGTGCAACTGGACCAAGTGTCTGTGGACTGAAATGGTCAACACAAATAAATTTACCTTTCCTCCTTCTATAATGACTGGATCAAGTATTTTGTCACTGGCTAACACATACACCAAAAGTGAAGTATAAAGCACAAATCAGACGTATTTGTGCTTCAGACATATTTTTGCTTTATTCTATTATGCAGTTAAATATTTTCTCTTACTTTAGCTGAGGTGTGAACTTCAGTGTCCTTGGTTAAAGGAGTACATTTAAGAAGAAAAGAAGATAAAATGAAAAAACCTCTTCCTTCCCTGAAGGAGTAAGCACAGAGAAAGAAAGAGGTAAGGAAAGTGTAGAGAAGACCTGCTCCTGTGCCACCCAGGTGAGGGGACCACTGGGCCCTAAGCAGAGACGACAGTGGTGGTCATGCCATGGTGAAAGGGCCTGATGGCAGCTCTCCATGATCTTCACACTGTGCCATGTGGAAGTTGTACAGAATCTTCCTCCTGCTCCCAGAGGTGGAGGCGGGAGTAGTGGTGGTACTTGTTACACAGGAGGTTGTTGGGGGACAGCTTTGCAACGTGAGGAATGAGTAGGAGTGAAGGAAATGAGAGGGAAAGCAGGAAATGGGAAGGAGCGAAGGTCTGCTTTCTGTCAATCAGCAGTAGCACTAGAACCTAAGAGGAGCATGCTGACAGGAAGCCATCCCCCTCCACCATCCCACCTCACTGTCTTAGCAGCTCCCTGGTCCTTCTAAGGCCATGAACTGGCACTGGTCCACGGCCCAGGAGAACAGAGACTCCTGCTATGGAGAACAGCAGAGGATCTAGCCTGAGGAGAGCCTTGAGGCAGTGTCCCCTTAGCAGCTCCCCTAAAGCTTACCCAGGGGAGCCCAGAAAACAGCATTGGCTCCATCAATACCATCAGCAGGTCTCTCTCTCCAGACATGAGGACCAGGTCTATGCCCTTTTATGTACCAGCACCATCTATGGGAATAGAAAGGGTGACCAGAATTTTGAAAAGGCTAAGAAGTGTCATGCAGGGCAGAATTACAAAAAAACCTTAAAAATGGAGGTAACAATTAGAAATCTCTCTACTACACGGGTGGAAGGTAAATATTCATGAAAATTGGGCCGATTCAAAACAGTGAAGACTTAGCCTATTTGAATCAGGAATTACATTTTGATCTTCCTAGTTTGACATCACCGATGGATCCACCACGGTTTAGCCCTGAATCTTGAACCCGGCCTTGCGGTGAAGGCTGAAGTCACTGTCATTCTTTGGAATGAAGTACTCTGTAGGGTTGGATCCAGGTTGAATGGGGCCTAAAGCCTGTATGATTGGGACAGCAAGGATCATGAATGAAAAACTCAAATCACAAAGACAAATTAGCTACAAAAACAAATATTCAGAATGAAAAAAAAAATAAATAACAACGACTGAGATTTATTGGAGACTGTTTCTTTTCTACTGCAATCTCTTTTCCTCCCACCGGGTTCCATGAAAATGAGAGGGCTGACATTTGAGTTTATCAGCCAAGGGTTAAATCTCTGGTATTAATACTTAAGTTTATCTCAGTGAGTTTTTCTGTTTTCTGAAAAATCCAGTGCTGCAAGATTTAGTCTATGGTGTAACAAGGAGCAAATTAGCAGGCCAGCAGAGCACAGCCTGCTTCTCTCATGGTTTTCCTTGCTGGAGAGACAGGAGTGTGGCTGAGTTGGTCACAGCTCACCCCCACCCATCTTGCATACCTGGCCCCTCCTCTCCTTCCTGAGCTAGGGATGCGTTATGGATCATACTTGCAGATAATGGGAAAAATCATGACAGTTTCCTACTACTAAAGATAACAGAACATTTACTGTCTGCCAGCTGAAGTATCTTCACAGAGGTAGAAGGGAGAAAAAAAAAGCAGTTGCTGAGCCTTCTCCTAGAAGCTGTGCTAATCACCATTCTATGGGCTTTATTTTTCTATGAAGAAAAACTTTTTACTTTGTATCTTTAATAAAATCACACAAAACATATACTGAACAGCTAAACAGCGCAGTTTTCTCCACTGGGTAAATTAAATAAGAGAATATATGTGAAGTGCTTCATGATTATACTGTGCTAAATAAATGCAAAATGTTTTTTTATTATTATTATTGTCGTTGTTATTATTTTTACTGCTTTGGGGCATGAAAGTTGAATTGGTTTCTAAATACTCCTGACTTTGTCACCAGAGTGCTGCTGGAGCTTAAAATCCAAGTGGCATCTTCCTTTGGGGAATATGGGAGGAAAGTGGAAGAATGAAAAGAGCAATAGTTTGAAGGAAGTGCCGGAAATAACCAAATCAGCATGACTTCTTGAGATACCCCCAGATAAAAGAGGCAGAAGGCCCCGGCCTCGCCAACCTCTTCCCTCTGTCAGCACACAGACAGTGGTGCAGACTTTGAAACAGATGCCTCAACAAAGGTTTAATTTCATCTCTGGCTCACGGCCTAACATTCCTTCCCCTCTTTTCCCAGGTCTCCTGCCTGCCCTGTATAGGGAGAGGCTGCCAAACAAGATTGAAAACGGATTGATTTCCCATTTTGATACAGCTACATTGCTGGTTGTATTATTCTTTAGCAGTGTTACTTAAATATTTAATGGAATCTTAAGAGAAAAATTCTGTCTGTGTAATGTAAACATATTGTTAGCTTGTCTGAAAGGGTCACATTTTGATTAAGCTGGATGTCAAGAGTATCGATAGTACCTTCTCAGTATTCCAGAAAGATGAGTTCAAGAAAAATTCTATATTATATCAGGCTCAAAAGTATTTATAGTGAGAGAATTGGTCCAACCCCTGTGGGGCTTGATTCCCTCCTCTGCACATTAGAATAACAGTTACAATTTTCAGAAATAAAAGGCTAATATGAAAATTAGTCCATTTGACCTTTACTGGGCAAACATTTACACATTCTATAATCTACAACATAACTGTATAGCTTTCTAAACAAAGAAATATTTTCAAATATTATCGTAAGAACCTATTTTTCATAAAGCAAAATTAATAAAAAGTGGGTAGATGTTGCAAGAGCAATGCTGCTATGAACATTCACTTACAAGTTTTTGTGTGGGCAATTTTTTTTTAACTCTTGAACTAGAATTACTAGAACATATGTGAACTCTGTTTAACATTCTGAAGAATGGCCAGACTTGCTTCAAAGCAGCTACACTGTTTTGGGTCCCCAACAGCTTAGGGCTTCAATTTCTGCATCTTTGTCAGTCTTTGCCACTATGTATCATCCTGCTAAAAGAGGGGGTTTCTCACTGGGGTTTGATTTGCACTTTCCAGACACCTATTGAAGTTGGGTGCCTTTTCTCATATGTATTGGTCATTTGTCTATCTTCTTTGGAGCCTGTCTATTCTAATCCTTAGGCCGTTTTGAAAACTGTGTTGTAACACTTTTTGGATATTCCAATTGTAAGTCCTTAATCTGTTGTATAAATTGAAAAATATTCCCCAAATCTGTGAACTGTCTTTTCACTTTCTTGATGGTGTCTTTTGAAGCACAAACATCTTTGACTTTGATAATGTCTAAATGAAGTTTGTTTTACTCTTGTTATTTACACTTCTGGTGTCAACTCAAGATGACTAAAAATATTACTCCTCTAGTTTCTGCTCAGAGCTTTATAGTTTTAGTTTCTGCATTTATATCTCTGGTCCACTGTGTTCATGTTTGTGTGCTGTGTGAGGTAGGGATCCAGTTTCATTGTTCTTGCATTTGCATAAGCAGTTGTCCTAATATCATTTGTTAAATGAATGCTTTTTCTTATAAATAAAAATATGAGCTCCCTGTCCTTTGTAGTCAGGATTCTTTAGTAGTACACTGCTTCCTATGACTGTGGCTTTTTGACTTGAACTTCACAAATCTCATCTCTATAAGATTTTTCACAGCAGTCTTTCTTCACTATTATCACTCAGACCTCACTCGCGCGCACTCACTGTGATCACTGACCAGGTGAGAGTAACATCTGATGGCTGATATTAATAAAGCCTGGAGAATCTACAAGTCTATTCCTTCTGTTTGCCTACTTCGACTTTGTTGACATTTTATTCTTTAATTATTTCAGGTAACTCCTTGCGTATTTGTTTTACCTGCCTGATTAGATTATAATCCTCTTGAAGATTTATATTGTTTGATTTTTTTTGTGCCAGTTAACAATAAAATATACACTTACTCTGACAAACTGGCATTTCTGGTGTCTCCTTAAGTTGTCTCCTTGATTATTCAAGGACATTTTTACTTTTAAGAGAATTTAGGCTATTTTGTAAATGACAGTAAAAACTGGTCTATTGCCGCTCTAAAGAAAAGGAAGTATTTTACCTGCCATAGGAAATATTTAGGTAAACCTGGGCAAATTACCCAACTTTTCTTTTTAAACTTCAGTGTCCAACTGTAAAATGACCTAATATCTGCTCTGTTTTTTTTTTTTTTCTTGAGCACTAAATAAGCATTTAATGCTTAGTGAGGGCTCGCGCGTTGCATGTGGCAGGGAGATATTAGTACTTTTATCACATAGACACTGATTCTTGGTAGTGTTTGTAAGTTGGAATCAGTCATTGGCAACCCAAGAATTGGGATGTGTTTTTGCTTCAAGGTATTGAAGCGGCTCTTCATTAGCTCATTATTTGATTGACAGATTCTCTGACTGCTAACTTCTTATGAGAAATAGAAATGACTAGAAAAGTGTTTGAATCAATTTTTTTTAAACCCTCCAACTTCTACTAATCCTGTATCAAACCACATGTCTAAAGAGGCTGGCTTTTGCTGGGCCTGGTGGCACAGGCTTATGATCCTCACACTCTGGGAGGCCGAGGCAAGAGGATGGCAAGTCTGAGCCCAGCTTGGGCAACTTAGTACTTGGCGAGACCTTGTTTTGAAAGAAAAATAGATCAGGAATGTGCACAGCATGAAGGCCCTGGGTTCCATCTTCAGTACTACAATTTTTTTTTTAAAGAGGCTATTTTTATTAATCAAGTAAGCCAATCTCCTGACTGATTCCATTAAGTAACTCCAGCCTCCTGACTGATTCCATTAAGAACTAATATGCACTATTTATTTATTTTTTGAAAAATATGCTCTATTAAAGAATCATCATTAGTTAAGTTTTTCCTTCATTGTTTTTTTTTTTTTTTTTGAAATTTAGAAAAGCTTGCGTAATTGGCTTCCCCACTCCCAGCAGCTGAAGTTTTGGTGGAAGAGGTAGATCTGGAAATCCAATTACATATCTTAACTGTAACCTGAGAAGCTTAAAATTCGCAGATGCACTTTATCTGTCAAATATGGAGACAGCTGGCAAACGCAGACCATAAAGGTGAAGATTTAGTATCCCACTGCATGAATTGTTGCTGCTTTCCTGTGTTTATTACTTCAGAGTTAATCAAGGAGGTAACTCCCAGGAGTTTGGTGTCTTTCTCCCTCTGTGCTACTGATGAGACAGGGAGAAGAAAGGAATGTTCTCCTCCTAACGTATTTCCAAACTGAAATAAGGCATTTGATTCACAAATCTTTGAATGAAGGAATGGCATGAAATGTTCTCGTCAATTTCTGAAATCTTTTTACAAGTCAACAGACCAGGTCATCATATTCTCATCATTGAATCTGTATAGTTCTTTTTGTACAGTGATTTCTCAGTAATTACGGGCATATATGTATGCAATTATGATAGCTATTCTGAGACAGGACTGCTCAGCAACCATCAAAACCATATTTCTGCATTGGTTTGTATTTTACCACCAAGAGTAATTACACTGAAATAGTTTTGTAATACTGAGGTGCTAATTGTTGAGCAGAACACAGTTGTTTTGCTGAGCATCAAAACTACAAAGGATTTCACACACACACACACACACACACACACACACACACACGGCTCAAAGATGAGGCACTTGCTGAAGATGAATAAAAACAGATAAAACAAAAGTAGCTGTAAGAGAGTGGAGCAGAGCCTTTCTCCATCACTGGCCATCATTAGTGGTACCTGGGACAACTTCCAGAAGAACAAACTCCTCAAGTACACAAGCAGCACCTCATTACCTCAAGAAGCTAAGGGCTTATATCTTAAATGATTCTGGATACAAGCATCAGTTGATGTTTAGGTAAGTGGTCAGCACAATTCACCTCCTCAGAAATGAGGCAGTTACGGCACTGGCTTAAATTCCTTCAGAATTCTTTGGCTGATAGTTTCCAGGTGGAGAATTCTTTCTGAGGAGGTTCTACTAACACTGTATTTCACAATCCAAAACAAGCAGAGGTAACACTTCCACCTTTCTCATCTATCTGTGGTTATATATTTCGCTGCTGTTAAACAAACTTTACATGTTTCACTTTTAAGAATGTAGAAACCAAGCAAAAATTTAATATATGGTTATGTGAAGTAAACACAAACAGTATTTATAATTGTTCGAAAATTTCTTATCCTTTAGCAGAAGATCTATGGGTTTCACTGAAACTTTATTTTTTGTACTGGATTAAACCCAGAGCCTTGTGTAAGCAAGGTAATAACTCTAGCTCTATTTTTAGCCCCTCTTCAAACAACTCTTCAGTTCCTCTTCAAACCACTTTTGATAATTAATGAGTATTATCACATAAATGAAAAGATATCATAATACTAGAACTCATCACCCAACATTAACACATGAAAAATAATCTATGATAAATTCAGTAGATATCCCAAAGATTATTTAGTGCAACTTAACATTCATTTATGTTTAAAATATTAGTACAATTGAAATTAAAGGGAACTTCTTAAGCTCATTAAATAGTATCTATCAATAACTTATAGTAAGGATCAAAACAAAAACTAACAAGTAACTGGTAGACCTAGAATAATGCAAGGACGTCCTCTGCAATCACTCCTCTTAAAGGTATTAGGAAGTCTCACTAAACACAGTAAGTCAAGAAATACTAACTACAGAAAAAAAGTTTTGTAACATTCAAGAATCCCTATGACCAAAAACTTCAAAAAATTAGGTATACAAGGGATGTATCTTAGTACAATAAAGGTCATATGTGAAAAATGCATAGACAACATCATCGGGAAAAGATAAAAGTGCTTCCTCTGAGATCAGGAATAAGACAAGGACATCCGCCACTCCTATTCGCATTCTAACCATAGCAGGAGGGTAAGAGAAAGACATTAACACTATCAAATGTGAAAGGAGGAGACCAAATTTCCCCTCTTTGAAGACAACAGAATTTTACTTATAAAAAGACTTCATGACTCAGCTAAAAATCTTAGACTTGATAAATTCTGTGAGGTTTACAGATACAAAATAAAGACATAAAACCCAGAAATCCTGTAACTTTTTAAATGAAACAACAAAGAAATTGCTGTCACATTCACAACGGCTCCAAAAAAAAATACTGAGGAAGAAAATTTAACCAAGGATGTGAATATCCAAATCACCTAATCAAAGAAATTAAAGAGGACACACACACACACAATGTTTATAAATGGGAAGAGTTAATATTACCAATATTAACTTCACAAACATGTGCAATTACTGTGCCAATTAAGATATAAATATAATAAACAGCCTAAACCACACTGCAGTAAGTTGATAAATATTACTATAGCAAAGTTTAATTCTATTATTCATAAAGCAAAATCATGAACAAATATAAAAAATTTACCCACACTGTGGGAAAAGCCATTTGCAAGGTTTGTGAACAGAGGATTGCTTTCTAGAATATAGAAGAACCTTTTAAGTGGGTAAGAAAAAAAACCCTGTTCTCTCAAAAAGGGCACTGGAAAAGTATAAATAACTTTCATAGAATAAAACTCAATTGGCCAATATAAAATGATTGTTTTTTACCTTCCCTGATGTCTGGGAAATATAAAATAAAACCAATGGCACCATTTTATACCAAAGGTTGATAAAAATTAGAGGATGATGATACCAACTGTTAAGTATACAAATAGTTTCTTTCTTCTACCATTTGTGGGAATATTAATCAGAATAACAATTGTGTAGAACACATTTGGCAAAACTGAAGAAAACTGAATAAATCTATCTTCCTCATTCTGTAAATTTATTTCTACATATACACCATATCCTAAGAACTTCCTTTTAGGTGGAACAAAGACATATGTAATAGAATGTTAATTATACAGAGTATTATTTGTGATAAGAAAACACTCTAAATAATCAAAATGTGTATTACTACGAAAATGAAAAATTGCAGTATATTCATACAATGAAGCCCTATGTACAAATACACATCATCAAAATCAATAATTAGACTAAAAAGGCAAAATTTTTAGCATTTACATGATTTATATAGTGTTTGTATCAGATACAATATTTACAAGCAACTTAAAGCACACAAAGTAACGGCATGTAAATTTATACAGATATTTACACAGCTATAGTAGACAGGAAACTCCATCAGAGCAGTGGTTACTCCCACAGAGAGAAAGACAGGAGTGTGAGCCAGGGCAAGGGACGCAAGGACTTCAGTTATATCTGGGATATTTTGTTTCTTCAAATACAACATTAGTAACAGGCCCCAGGGGCCAACAGCCAACGACGGATTTCATAGAGACTGGTTGTGGAAATTTAACTACTCATTATTTTATTTCATTTAGACATTTCTTTTTATTTGGAATGTTTTAAAATAAACAAAAAGAAAGTATATGTGAATTAAATTTTAATAAACAGAATCTTATTTTCTCAGGAGGTTATTGACTGCATGATAATTTCATAGAAAGCTTTTTATTCTCTTTAACATTTTTTTTTTTTAATTGAGCCAGGCCCAGGGGTGTGGGCCTTTATTTTCTAGTCATTCATTTATTTTCAACAGGAGTGTTAAAGAGTCACCATGCCCAGTCTATGTGGTGCAGGGCTCTGCACTTGCCAGTCAAGTGCTCTTAATCACTGAGCTCTGTCTTGAGCTTTCTTCTTCTTCTTTTTTTAATCTAGAAGTCAACCAATCCCCAAATTAAATAATGTTTGTTTCGTGTCTACTATTTGTCAGGACTAAGCTAGTATATTAGTCAGTTTTGTGTTTCTATAACAAAATAACTGTGACAATTAATTTACAAGAAACTGTGGTATACATACCCAGTCGAGTATTATTCTGCCATGACCTCATGCCAACACCTATATTTCCAGCACCCTGGGAGGCTGAGATAGGAAAATGACAGATTCAAGCCTGGCCTGGGCAACTTAGCAACTTAGTAAGACCCTGTATCAAAATCAAAAACATAAAAATGAAGTAGGAAAGTTGCTCAGTGCAAAGACCCTGGTCTAGATCTCCCAAACAAACAAACAACAACAACAACAACAACAAAAAAACAAACAAAAAGGATTTTAAAAAAAGATAAATTTGAAGCATTTGAAAAACAAAAAAAGATGCACCTTGACAGCATAATGCATAGCGAAGTTAACCAGGCAGTAAGAGTATTGCATGCTTTCACTTATGAGAAACCCAAAGTATAAATGACCAAAAAAGAGAAGATACAAAATAGGAAGGTAGACTTCTTGGAGATGACAAGGGAACCAGAGGACAGGGAAAACGGAAAACAGGATAGGTAAGGGAGAAAGTAAATGACAAAAAAAAAGAATAGCAAAATGTGTATGTATATACATCAATTCTCTGAGCTATATGTACTCAAAATGCAAATGAGTATGTATCATAAGCATACAAAAATAAGAGAGACATAAAGAAAAGATGAAAGATTTATTTTGGTTCCTGGCTCTGGAAATTTCAGTCTGAGGCTAGTTGGCTTTGGGCCTCTCATAAGGATAGTATGTCATGGTGGGAGTGAGCAGCCCAGCTAAGTGATCCCCTTGGGCCAGAAACAGAGGGAGAGAGAGAGGCCAAGGCCACACAGTGCCCTTCAAGGGCATTCCCCTAGTGACTTCCCACCAAGCCCCACCTTTTAGAAGTGCACACCACCTCCCCCCACCCGGGGACCAAACTTTCAGCACATGAACCTTTTCTGGGTGATACCAAACTGTAGCAGCTAGTTCTAGGAAAACAAGGGTGAGAATAACAGTTGTGAATCACACACACACACACACACACACACGTGCACACACGTGCACACACATATCCCAGTGTGTTAAAAATGTACAACGACAAATGCCATGAAAAGAAGCAGGGAACTATGACAGAGTAACCAGGCCTGGAAGTGCGGCGTGAGAGAGGCAAACACATCAGCAGACACAACTGCTTGGTTGCCTGACAGCTACCCAGATCCCCTTTTCTTTTGCCTTTCTCTACTGTGGAGACGGGGAAGCTAATCCTGATTCACTGGCAAGTGACACAGTTCTAACCAATAAACAGTCAAGACACTCTGGGTATGACCTCCCTTATTCAGTAAAGACGCAAAGACTCATTGGCAGAAATAATAAGGAGAGAAGGCCACGGCACGGGGGTGGAAAAGAGAGACAAGCCGGAAAAATACTTGACAGGTTGCGTGTGTAGGTCCTTGATGGCATTGCTGACACATGGAACCAGAACAGCTTCGTAACTCCTGGGCCATGTTTCTAAAGCCACTATCTGCGTGGTTTCCTCTTACAGACTGAATCATCCAGATACACAAACAGAGAAGAGGTGACATTTAAGTGGAGAGGAGAGAAATTAAGAGGGAACTACCCAAGCAGAAAACAGGAATGAAGCAAGAAAGTGGGAAGGTAGGACCAGAAGAGAAGGAGTGGCAGGGTTCGCAAACCTGATGTGTTGGGGAACTCGAAGAATTGCACGGAGCCTTGGTGCTCAATAATAGCGGTATGACTCCTCTGTGATTTCCGGAAAGCCAAATACTTGATTCCCTTAGGCGTTACGTTAAGAACCGTGCGCAGTAATGATCGGTAAGCAAAGATGATTCAATAGTACTAAGGAGGAGCTGCTGATTTTATAGACTCCTGATTAAACAAACAAAACAGAATTACCTCTTACTCATTTACTTGGATATTTTCAGTTGGTTTTGAAAGTGAAGTCCAGGTCCACCCTCAGCCTAGAAGTACAGCCTCCCCCACCTCCTCTCAACTACCTGGGGGGGTGGGGTTGGAGGGCTGGCACCTAGTTCTCTTTGACACAAAGTAAGCTGCAATGATACCACTGAACCAGAGCCTAGTCGGCCCTGTCTTCAGCATTCCCTGGGCAACAAAGCTTTCTATTGTGTTCTGCATTTGAGCCGGAAAAGGCAACTTCAGTGTTGAAGAGTCTGACTTGACTAACACAACATGAATCCTGTTCCTTTAATTCTGTCCTCACTGAGAAGTCAGAAAAGGGTTGGCTGGGTTTTTTTTTTTTTGTTTGTTTGTTTGTTTATTTATTTATTTATTATTTTTATTTTTTGCTTCCAATTAGTTTAGTTCCTACACTCTTTTGGCAAAAGTGATTTTAAAAGATAATGTTTACGGGGCACCTGAGTATGTGCAGTGCTGGCTCAGGCAAGAAGTCTACTGCTTGGGGAAAGAATGTCCATTTTCACCTGAAAAAAAAAAAGTGATTTGGTCGATATTCTGCAAGATTCCACTCGGCTATTTCAGAACAGATCCGTGTATTTATTGTTGGTTTCCTTTCCTCACCGTCGCTGTCTGCAGCTAACTATAGCCATCTAATCCCTTTACTCTTTTATCGGCACGCCCTTCCCCCACCTGGTGAATTCATTCACTCTCGGTGCTATTGTCCGCATTTCCTCCCAATTTCCCATAATGAAGTGGTGTGAACGCCACGTGGGGAGCCAGGTGCGGCTCTGCTACAACTGTCCACAGAGGGCCCGTTATCCCGCGTCCTTCTGCACAGCCAGCCTCAACCTGGACCTCCCTTTCATCATGCCAGACTGCGCGTGTGGCTGGCTCGAATTTAATTTGCAGACCACGGTGTCTCCCGGGCCTCCTCTGGCTTCCGTGAGATCTGCGTTGGCTTCCCGGAGAACAGCTCGGTATGTAGATTCTCTTTCCCCAGGTGGACACACTGCCTCGCCTTTTTCAAATGCTCACAACGTGGTTGTTCCCAGCCTATGGACCTCAAGTCTCAAAAGTCTTTTCCATTTTATTTCTGTTGCCTGAGCTGCTTACGATACTTTCCAAATTGGAATCATTAGTGAATTCCAAAACTGGCAGCTTCCTCCTTTTTTCTGTCTCCCCATTCTGGTCGTGAATAAGAATGTCTAAGGAAGAGTCAGATCCACAGTGGTGGCGAGGGCTTATTAGGCGGCACCTCGGTCTTAATCTGCTTTCAGTGTGACCCCTCGAACAGCATCATCACCCGAAACTTCTTCGTTCACTGGAGTTTTTCAGTCGATTTTTAAATCCACATACTCGAGCTGCCAAATATTTATTGAGTATTATGCCAGGTACTATAAAAGGTTCGAAATCACGAAAGACATAATCACTGCTCTTCAACAGGCTTCTCTTACTACAGAGGAGCTAAGGTCTCCCACAATTCGATATTTAATAAGCATTTTCAATGTGCAAGGACTCTTCAGCACTGAGATGCCAAGCCAGAAAAGCACAGAGTCCCCGTCTTCACTGAGTTCCCATTGCAGCTGATGATGATGCATAATTACAATGCAATGTAAAAATAATAATAAAATGTATGCCTGGAGTGCAAACCTTTCTGCCTCCGTTTGTTGGGCTGTACAATGTTCTAAGTTGCAGTGAAGGTTTACATAAGGCAAGGCATAGGTAATACTTAGAGCACTGCACGGCGCAATGCACAAGGAATGCTGTTAATAATAATAGCTGTAAGCATGACAATAAAATTATCATCACTCCTATCATCTCCCACATCCAATCTAACTGGCCAGGGCTCTCTTAGACATTGTAATGGAGAATTCAGAAATATATATTAGGTTTAATAGACAATACTACAATGAGTGCCAAAACTATAATGGTGGGAAAAGGAGACATTTAGGCATTGTTGTGGTTTGTACCTGGAATGTCCCCAAAAGCCTTATGTATTCAGATACTGCAGGATACCTATGGATTCCATGGGGTGGGAAGAGGTGGGGCCTGTTGGGATCACTGGGGCTTGACCTGGAAGGATATATGCTAGCTCTGCCCTTCCTTGTACTCACTAGGCTTCTGTTTGCCATGCTGTGACTACCTCCTATCCGGCTAGGCCCCTGCAAGGTCTTTCACCATTGCCTGCTACTCATGAAGGGACTGAGACATTCTGAAACTGTGAGCTAAAATAAACCTTTCTATCGTCAGTTGTGGGTATACGGTAATGTGTCCTAGTAAGGAAAAAGTGACTAAGACTTGCATGTACTTTGTAACTCTGTTGAGTACAGGTAACTCAGCTACAGTGTGCAATGTAGTTCTATGATCCGGGAATGTTCCAAAGTGCAGAGGAAGTAGGTGACTTGGCATCGTAGGACAGGAGGGATCTGAGATCTTATCATAGGAGCTGTGCCCATCTGTGACTTTATGTCCTATAGCAAATTGATTCAGAAACACCAGGTATTTTTTCTTCCCAAGCCTGGCATCTGAGAGTTCAGAGAAACCTGAATTTGGATAAGATTTTCTGCGACCAAACTGAGGTGACACCTGCCTCAGGTGGTTGCAGGGACTCCAGGATGGAAGTCTGCCAGTGCAGCTCGCCAACAAAGTGCTCAGTGATCCGTAGCAAAAGAGAATGATAAGGACAGTGGAGAAAGGATTTCACGCAACTAAGTGTCCTTACTGATAGAGTGTTCTATCTCGTGGGTGGTAAAATGTCAACCTTTTCATAGAAAGATACTCTGAAGATTTCAGCTACTGGGTTGGGCTTCCAAATGTTGTAAATTCCATAGTATTTAATCCTGTGAAAGCTTATCTCCTCCCACAGCTCTAAATATCATCAGTATGCTGATAACTCCGAAGTGTATGTCTAGTATCAAAACATTCCTCTAGACTTCTGACAAGTACATCTGCCTGCCTTGGGTATTTCACAGGCATCACAAATTTAATCACCGCCCCTGCCCCCACACCCGACCCCAAGAGGAATGCTTGATGTTTCCCTTCCTGCCTTAACTTACATCTTACCGTGGTCTTTTAGTCTTGTTAAATGATCCAGTACGTGGCAAGACACTCCAGTAGCCAGGAAAGCAGGAATCATCCTTTTTGCCTATCTGTCAATGAGCTTTCATAGTTTTAGTTCTAACATCTATTTCAAATCTAACTTAGCACTGGCACTAAACATTGCTGTTGTCATATACAGTCATGCCAGTCCCAACTGATCTCACTGCTTTGACTCTCGCTTCCACTAGTCCATTCCCTGATACTGCAGAGAGAACTCTGTCAAAAACAGTCGTGCTTATCTTTCCTATGGCCCCGCATAGTCTGGAGTGTGCGAAGTACAAGCATCGATTGCAAATGGAACGATTTCCCTGACACTTTCTGCCCCTGTAAAATTAAAACTAATACTCCCAGAGAACCACATTGACTTCTATCAGAGTACCTATCTCAATGTGAATTAGATATAAAGTTGTGTCGTTCATTAATTGATTGATTGATACTGTCTTTCTGACCAGGATACATGATAGTTGAAGGCATGTAATATGTCTAACTTGTTTTTCTCTGCATTCCCCAGGGCATTTTTGACTAGCTACAGAGAGTAGGTGTTCAATAAATAATCACTGAATTAACAAATGAATAAAACAGAATATAATTAAAGAATCTTCACTTAGTTTTTAAAAAAAAAACTGTGATCATCTTCAGTAGGAGCTTAATTAAGAAGAATTCGAGTTCTTGGTTTCTGAAATTCAAAGGTTTGAGAATGACTGCTTGGGAACTGAAAAAGACTCATCATTTTGAGCCACTGCATGTTACCAAAAGGTGCTGGGGTTATGAAACTAGATTCTCAGAGCTTGTGGGAAGAGCAAGCAGGGGCAGCCAGTGGTGGGCTGCTTCTCCAGTTTCTGGGATGAAGCAACTTCTTTGGTTTAATTCTAGCTCTAGAAATCTGGAACTCTGGGCATGGCTGTAGAACTCTAAAGCAAATGGGAGACAGAGAAAGAAAAGAGAGAGGGAGTGAGCGAGCAAGCGAGAGAGAGAGAGAGAGAGAGAGAGAGAGAGAGAGAGAGAGGTATACTGTACTCCTACCAGGTTTAAAGTTTACAATGTAGAAAAATTTAGTTGCATATTTTTGTCTGGTTTTTATTTTGGGTGAAATTGTTGACATATTCTCTCTCCATTCATAATCCTAGGCTGTCAGAAAAGCCAGACAGTAAGCCCCCCAGTCCCATCTGCATTCCCAGGGGCAGTTTCCTTCATAGCACTTGGATTGTCACATCAAACATCATTATTAAGATCCAAATGTCCCAGTTCCCGACCTTCCCTGAGTGAGTGGTTGTCAGATACCCTTGTCCAAAAACAAGGCAGTTGGTGCTTACCCGGAGGGTCCCACCCTTGTCACATGTTCTCCAAAGAATATAGAATGGCTTGTCATCTTTGTCACGATTACCTATGAATGTGATATTTACTGTCTGGGTTGTAATTAAAAACTCAAAAAAAATTCTGAAATCATTATCAACTTTTTCGGGCATGAGTTCCTCTGTAGAAATGCAAGCTGTTTGTAGCTTAGGCACTCAGCAGGATTCAGGAGAGGAATAAACAGATTGCAGACCATGCCCAAGAAAGGGGAGAGGTGGGGGGTCAAGGCAGAAGCTATGCCAAGGAGAGCAAAAGCAAGACACAGCTCCGGCACTACCGGTTAGGTGGCAGTTCCCTCATTCCACGTGCAACTGCAATCCTCTAATTGGATTGTCTCATTTCATTAGCATTGAGGACCACTGTCCCTAATGAGTCTTTTCGAACAGAACAAACAGCAGATAGCTTATCGTTATGGTTCTCATTTATAATGTGCCTGTCCATCAGATGGATATTATTGGAAACAATGGGTTGCACCACCATGAATGCCATGGATGTCAGTGCATTTGGTTCTTAGAGAAATGATGGCCCTGGGTGGTTGATCACATAATTGACTGCCCACACTGGGCATGAGCTGAGAGAGAAGAGTGTATGCATATTTGAAAAGGAAATGCAGCACTGTGTGGTTATACAGCTGAGTTTCCTCAAGAAGGCAGCCCTACGTCTGCTGCAAGCTGGATAAGCCAGGCAGGCTTCTAAATCAGGACATAAATTAGTAGTAGTGATAATACATTAGCAGGCTCCATTTTTTGAGCACTTGCTATGTACTAGCAACGAGGCTAAACTCTTTAAATTCACAGTCACCTTTAATCCCCACAACAATCCTAGGAGCTATCTCACAGCTTGTAAGTGGTGATCAGGGAGCAAATCTGTTTGACTCTCGAACTGGGACCCTTAATCATAAAGCTGCTGTACACGCTAGATCCAGACTCAACAGGGAGCTGTGCCCCTGGGGCATTTCTATGATTAGCCTAGCCATCCTATCAGCCTGGTCATAGCCTGGACATCAGAGTTTAAGGTGTCAGGAAGAGCTTCTGTGGGTATTTTTCTGTGGGTATTTGGAAGTCGTTTGGGTATATTGGAAAGCACTATTTTTAGGAGAACACTGCTTTCACTTTACTTCTCTGATGGTAACAGTACTCAGCAAATAGAAGTTAAGTTTGATTTAAAAATCAGGGTGGCTCAAATTTTCCTAATTTTGTATTAAGAGAAAAGGGAGTAAATAGCATTGCACTCGTAGATAAAAAGTTGTGATGAATCATTGTACTATGTACTGAAATATGCCACCTGAGGAGCAGTACAGCAATGGGGACACCTCAACAACCTTCACTACCCTAAACCGTTATTCCAGCCATGAGATTTTCACACCATGTGTTTCACTGCTTGGGAAAGTGGAGACAGACATGATAGTACAGCAGGCACATATTAGTGTAGTGGTAGGATTCAGAGGTCCCCAAATCACTGCTCTGCAGAGTCCCACAGCAGGAGGTGGGTGATGGATCAGGTGTAAAGCCTCATCTGTATCACAGCCGTTCACCAACATTCACATCTCTACCCAACCTCTGCTTTGTCTCAGAATAGTGGGGGCATTGATGCCCATGGGAGCTAACTCTACTGTGAGCTGCACGTGAGAGGAATTTAGGCTGCGTTCTTCTTACAATATTAGATATCCAAAATATAAATAAGTAAAAGAGAAAAATAAGAGAGAGGGTAGGAAACAGGCAGATAGATTCGTGGAGAGAGAGAAGGGTTGGGGGAGGAAGGGGTGAAAGAGGAAGTAAAAGTGATGAAGATACGATATGGATGTGTGGCACAAGAATACAACAATGAAAAGAACAACTTTCTTGGGTTAAAAAAGAGAAGACGGATCTAAGCCTGAAGCCTTGAGGTGGATTTGAGGTGGTGAAGCTAGTGCCATCTCCCCATTCCCAACCTTGAAAAAATTGTCATCCACAAAACCATTTCTCAGTGCCAAAAAAAAAAAAATTGGACATGATTGGCTGGGAAGACTCAACACCTAGAGGAAGGGAGTGTCATAGAGGGAGGCCCTTGCAAATCACAGTGTCTGTAGACAAGACAGATATCCCAAAGAAGGCTGGCCCTGTTAGCTGGGCAACAGATATTTTTATTTCAAAGTAAAATGCTGACAATGTGCATGGATGCAGACAGCCAGTGCATATTTTAAGGCTAAGACAGTAGTTGCGGAGCAAATATTTTGTGTGAAGGTAAAAAAGGGGTTCAGATGCTCAGGTGGAGATGCTGCCCAGCTGTATGAAAACATGAGTAAGTGAAGGAGATATTCTAATGGCTCAAGGGTGGTGGGGCCCATCTCAAGATGGAGCTCACCTTTTTAGTTACTGTGTCCACTTGTAGGGGATAAGTGAGTCCTCATGACCTTGGTCCTGCACGTATGAGGGATGCTTCATTCCCCCACACATTCCCCTTCTTCTGCCCACCAGAGCTGCCCACAATGAAGGGTTCTGTACTCACTCTCGCCATATCCTCTCTTCAGCTGGCTACAGCCACTGCTGCAGGGAGACTGCTCTAACATGGACACCTAGAGGCTGCTTTTCTAAATTTAGGAACTATTGGCCTTTATCTTGGCATTCTTTGCTTTGGCCTCACTTTGTAGCACACCACCTTTGCTGAATCTCTGTCCCCTGGTACCTGTGACACGACAGTCTTTCTTCCATTTTTCTCATTTTAAGTGTCCCCTCCAGGACTCTATCATGGCTTTTTCTTCTTTGGTCTACCTAAAAAACTGGTGTCCCCAGAATTCTGTCCTGCTTTTCTGCTCCAAGTCCTCATCTTCCCTCAGGAATTTAGCTACTACTTATGTGTTTGTAACTTACACATTGGATTTCCTACTCAGACCTATTATTCCCACTTCAGGGCCTTCTGTCCAATTATCTTCAGATACCTTTACTCAACTGTCCTATAGAAACCTTGAAATAAACATGAAAAAATAAACAGCTATCTTATTCTCTTTATGCCAATTTTTCTTTATATTTTGTATGTATACCATACTACAAGGTGTCTAGTCAACTATAATTTTGAGGGTCATTCTCAATAACTTATTTGAGAAATGACTACATTTGGCCTTCTCAAGGTTTTTATCTTTTTTTTTTATTAGTCCCCTCTCTTCCACTCAGCTGTCCCTTCCTAAATTTAAGTTCTTTCATCTAAATCGCAGTAATACTCTCCTGAATTTTCTCCTTGGTCATTCCATGCCTGCTTCTCAATAACCACATTAGCATTGAATAATCATCATTATTGCTTCGTTGAATTTCTATCACCAACAGGACAAAGTCTGAACCTTTAACAGATGATACAGACCTCGTATAATCTAACCTCCATAGACTCTCCTGCTATTCTTCACTTGATATTTTAAGCTCTAGTAATACCGTCTCTTTAGTGACTCAGAATATACCATATTTTTTTTTCTTTTGAAACAGGGTCTTGCTCTGCAGTTCAGGCTGGTCATGAGCTCACTATGTATCCCAGGCTGGCCTCAAGCTCACGGCAATCCTCCTGCCTCAGTCTCTGGAGTGCTGGGATTATAGGTGTGCTATTTTTAAGCTCTAAATTACATTTACATAGGCTATACCCTCCTCTGAAATTCCCTTCCCATCTTCTTTCTAATTTCCCGTAAACTCCTTGACTCTAAACACTTGTGGACTGTTTTCCATGTTCCCAAGCCCGTGGCCTGTCTGTTATCATGCCTACCACGTTCTCTGTTTCTGTGTGTGATTCCTCAATATAAGAATGAAACCCTTAGGGGTGAAGTCCCATATAATTATTTCTCCAAGAATCTCTAGGCGTCTACAGCAGTTACTGGTACACACTAGGCGCTCTTCTGATTTTTAGTTAATGACATAATGACAAAATCAGCCCAGTGACACAGGCTTATAATCTCAGCTCTCTGGGAGGCTGAGCAGAGTATCAACACTTTGAGCCCAGCCTGGGCAACCTATAAACTTAATGAGACCCTGTCTCAAAACCAAAAGTAAAAATATGGGCAGGGAATGTAGCTCAGTGCTAAGGGGCTGGGCTTGATTCCTAGTACCATAAAGAAAAAGAAAAAAAGAAAAGAAATAATAACAGAAACAAGTATGTGTATAAGACTTTAGATTTTTCAAAACATGTTTCTATCTCTTTTAACTCCTGGTAACATTTGTGATGTATTTTATTTTAATTTATATCACATTTTTAAACAGGGAAGTTTCACCAATGAAAATTCTGAGAAACAGCATAAAGACCTTATTGGAACACAGCTTATCACTGTTTTAACAGGAAGATATGATACTCCCTAAAATCAAGTTCATGAACTAAAATAATCCTAATTCCCCACATTTAATTCTTATAATTTATTGGAGTGTTTCTGAGCTCTAAAACAAATGACTTGGTCATTTCCCAATGTTGTCCTTCATAACTAAATATTTTACCTACCTGTTTCCCCAATTTTTTGAGAAGTTTAAATTCTTTTTTTTTTTTTTTGTCTTTTTTTGAGAAGTTTTTCTTTTTCTAGTCCAAACGGAGTTTCTAGTTCTTGTGTTTTGTATTTTTGTCTGCTTTTGGGGGTTAACTTTAAGATGGCAGATGAATCCACAAATTGAATTTTGTATGTAAAACCATTAAACTGAAATGATGTCTGATTAAGACTTATTTTGCCCAGCAGAATAGTTGTTATCAAATGCTATTCTTGCCCATGAAGCAAGTATAGCTGTATAAAACCAGCAGCCCATTAGTAATACCATTTTTTTAAAGACAGCTTTACCTTTTGACCTAGAAAACAAAAAGGAGCTCAACAGCAGTCTATTTGCTCAGGCCTTAAATGCTCTTCAGAATTTTAATAATATTTTGTCCAATATGTAGATTCACTCCCCTGAGGATAAGAGAGGCCAAATTACATTGTTTAGTTAGTGCTTCCTTACTAAAGGGAAAAACAGCATCTGCATCTAACATTAATAAATTCACAGTTTTACTGTTTTTATTTCTAAGTGACTTCTGTAGAGAAGAAATAGCCATTTTAGGTAGATAGCAAAGAAAGAACACAGGATTCTGATCTCAGTACCTTTCTTGCCTGTATATGAACTTGGAGGATCATATTTTTTGCTTTGCTGCATTTTGCAAACAAAAGTCACGGAAATAAGTAAGAACTTTTTCTCAAAAGAGAAACATTTGGATTGAATCCTACAGTTGCCTAATGACCATTGTCCTGTTAAAAAAAAAATAAAGCTATTCATTTCAACAGTGAAACCAGAATTCCCAATACCTTGATTCGGTTACAAGAGTGATGATCAGATTTCCAAATGCCAGGCAACAGAGTATTGCAAAGGCCAGTAGAAATTCTTAAATTTAAATAATAGTAAGACCTTGTAGAGCATTTACTGTGTGTCAGAAACTTTTATAAGTACTTTGCACTTACAGGTAGTGGCTCATTTTGTCTTCTCAACGGTTCTGAAAGGCTGAGACAAGAGCCCCAGGGTGTGTGCTGACTTCTACTCCCGTCCCACGCCATATGTATGATTAGTCATATCTCACAGAGGTAATCTTCTAGTGCAGGTGATCTGGCCTCATATGCAAAGATTTCTAGTGAAGTTGCAGTCTTAGCAAGAAATCACTTTGTCTAACCAAGATCCAGAGACACGATCCAATGCACTGTGCTACGCATTTATCTTCTTTCTACAGGAAAAGAGAGGCTCGTGCGTAGTTCAAACCTATTTCCAGACCCATTTGCAACATGCCAGGCACCACTTTAGGCATGGCAGAGATGGTTATGAACAGGGGAAATAGCTATTCTCATGACATTCGAATCACTAAATGAACAGTGATTTATTGAGTACCCGTTACACATTGAGCTCCAGTGAAGCTTGAATAAAAATCCACAGAAATAGTGATGGGTGAAGTAAGGGTAAGGAAGAGGGTAAGGAACTATCTTTGATCTCAAAATGTTTTACAGAAGACAAGGGAGAAACATGGAACATGTATAGAACAGTACAAAATGGCATGCCATTTTATGGTAAAAGAATACCAAAGGACTTTAGAGAAAATCATTGTCCCCTCCAAAACTAAGTTGAAATTTGTCACTGTAAATTAATTAAGAGGTGAGCATCTTTAATAAGTAGGGTCTTTACAATGAACTCATGATGTTCATGAGGGAGAAAGCCAGCTGTTGTGAAACAGATGGGTTTGATATAACAGTATAATCCCCTGGCTTCTTGGTCTGTCTCTCACATGCTCATGCTCTCTGCTGGGCTGAGAGGTAGCACCAAGGGCCTCATCTGAGCCTGGTGCCATCCTCTTGAACTTCCCAAGCTCTAGTTGGGAGAAAAATAAGGAAATTCTGTCACTGGAGCAGAAAATGGGCTAAAACAGGGTATTCTTGGACAAGAAAGAAATCCCATTGTGGACATTATAAAGAGCAAAGAGGTAAATATAATAATTGCCTGACATGGAGTTTGAGGCAGCTACACATGCAGAGATGTGGACAGACTTTAATTGCACAAGCTGAGTGAATAAAGTCAGAAACAGCTAAAATGCAAGTTGTTATTTAGGCAAAATGAAAGTGTGTGCACATATAACAGTGATAGCTTCGGGGGGCCAAGATGTATTCAGTGAAAGAAGATGCATACAAAACATAAGACAGCGGGGTTCACTCCCCAGCAACACACACACACACACACACACACACACACACACACACACACACACACTACACATGTGCACACACAGAGCACATGCACACACATATACACATGTGTGTGTGCGCGCACACACACACACACACACTCTAACAGAATATTGCCTATTCAGAGAGGGATAAAAAGAATAGAAATAAATATAAAAAGTAACTAACTGGCTCATTGAAAAGCAAGATCAGGGTCATTGTAGACCAAGGAGGAAAATGTGTCATGATCTAATTTTATCAGCCATTTCCCCTCAAGATAAAAACTCAGAATGTCTTGAGATAGACATGGTGGATGGTGGAGCTTTGTAGGATGAACAGACCATATTCAGGAAAAGAGGCGAATGAGAAAGGCCATCTGGATGACAGGATAGGATGGGACAGTGCCCAGAGAAGTTGCAGTGAGAGAAAATCTGAGCGGATGTACGACTTGTGTTTCTGGGGGAGCCCTTATAAGGCAGGCAGAGGCCTTAGACCTGTTGGGGTAGAAAACACAGACACAGTACACGACACAGGAGTGGGTTCCTGCACAGGTGAGAGACACAGAGAAACAGGAGAACAAGAAAAGTCCAGCAGCATCCTCAAGAAGGACCAAGACGGGAAAGCATCCCAGTACCAAAGCTGTGCTCATTCGACTCTGTGTGGATGAGACTGATACCCAAGGGGGTGAGAAGAAGCGAAGCCGCGGCATTGCTGTGCCTTGACTCTCCCAAATTCATGCTGGAATCTGGCTGCCATTTTGGAGACGTTGGGATGGCGGCTTTAAGAAGTGATTAGGAAGCTGAGAGGGATCTGTTCATTTCTCCTGAGTATGAGCTGTTGCTCTCACAGGACTCAGTTTGTTCAAAGCTAGGGTACTGTAATGCAGGGCCGGGGGCACATGCCTGTAATCCCAGCACTTTAGGAGACTGAAGCGGAAGGACTGCACATTTAAGTAGCATCTGGGCAGCTTAGTGAGAGCCTGTCTCAAAATATAATATATAATATAATACACTACTATATAATATAATATAAATGGGTCTTGGAATGTAGCTCACTGGTGTCCACTGGTGTCATCCCCAGTATCACATAAAAAAGAGAGTTCTATGAAACGAGGCTACCCTTCATGTTCTCTCTTTTCTGTGGGTACTTGCTTGTCCTGAAGCTCCTGTCAGATTACGACAGGGCATGAAAGCCGTCACCATGTAGGTACCTCATTCTCAGACTTCCTAGTCTCCAGATCCATGAGCCAAGTAACATTCCTTCATCTGAAAGTAGCTAGTCTTAGGTATTCTGGTATAATAACAGAAAACATACAAAGACATGTGTTCCCCGAGAAAAAACGTAACAATGCTTCAGGGACACATTAGTTGGATTATTTGTATAGAGCGTTTTCAAAAGTTTACTTCAGAAAAGCCATGGTTCCTGAAAGCAGTTAAGTGGGTCATTTGCTTAGCTTTCCTTAGTGGTAGATTAATTAGCCAGCTGTAACTCCCGGATCTCTATTTTTAAATAATGACTTGCATAAATCTCTAAAGACAAGAACTCACCACTGGTACACAGCACAATCCGGCAGCTGCAAGTTATTATGCCCAGTGGAAATTAAATGTCTTTTAGGGAAATTATGCAAGATCTCATGATAAATATGAAATTAACCCCTGCCACCTCTGTGCCTACCTCATTCCTTCACTTGCTTGCCATTCTAATAAGCAGAGTCTCCGGGGCCCTGAAATGACAGCAGAACTCTCAATATTTAAAAAAGGCATCATTCTTCAATGAGTATCTGTGGAACCTACAGGCTTTGTCCTTAGCTGGGCTAGAAATTCTGAAAATCAAACATCAACATACCTTTGAGATATCACAAACCCAAGGTCAGATAGAGACACTAATAATTTCAAAGATATAAACCAACCAACCATTTTAATCAATATAATAATTTTGTTTTCTCTGCTTAATACCCTCAAATTCACACTTCTCTTCCCTTCTGGTTCAAATACATTCTGGGTCTTTATTACTTCTTTCCTTATTTATAAGCACCAGATTTCAGTTAACACGTGACTTATTTTCCTTTGCTCCCCAGTTTTGGACTGGGTTTGGTTTTGTGGAGATTATAGGTGACGTAAATCACTGCATTCTCACTCAGATTGAAACCAGAGTAATGGACACATAGGAGCTGGTCATCATTAAACAGACACAGTGGTATTTGGGAGTGTACAAGGTCTCTAGCGACATTCTACACATAGGTACCATTCTTCAACGCATCCTTAGGAAAATGGTGTACTACACTTTCACAACCACCACGTAGACTTGATTTGTTTGACTACACTCAATAGAAGGCTAGTAATAGAGCACTCTATATTTTGGCAGGAAGTGCCTCTCTGTGTGGGTGAAAATGGAATCGTCAAATTTCCTAAGTTATTGTAAAGTCTTCGAAACAAATTTCCTCTGTCTCTCTTGGCTGCCAGTAATCAATGATCTGGCCGAAGAAAAAGAAGTAGAACAACTCAGTGTAGGTAGTATAATTCTGGGCCCAACATGAACGGAAAGAAATCTGTGAGATTCTGAAAAGCAGAGCTGGCATGATGCTTATCACAGGACCCTGCCTAGGAGAGGCCATCTTTCTCCCTTATCACTGCAAAATCGAGATGGGCTATAATCTGATCATTTCTCCACCTTGCTAAAGGCCCTCTCTTTATTTCTACCCCCTCCAGGATGTCTCTGACTTTCCCTGGGGAAGGCTGTAAACCTCAGAACACAATTTTCTTCTGAGTCCTGTCATGGCTGTAGCCAGGGTGTTCACCTTGACCTTTGACCACCGACATTCCAACTTTAACACGGTTCCTGCTTCCAGCTAACAGTTTTACAACATTGCTGAATTGAGCCCAGCTTACCAATTTTTTGAGCTTCATTTTTTGGCATAAAGGTCATTACTGTGTTTTGCACCTGGAATCATATAGTAATGAGGCAAATCACATTCTCTTACAGTCAATGAGGAGGAAAAAAGCACACAAAATAGAAATCACTCCCCCAATGACCTTGCTCTATTTCTGTGTCTGCTAACAGAGCCTGTTTCGCATACATCAGGAAACTGATGTGGCAGCTTTGTCATACAACTGGGCCGCCCAATCCCACGTGAGCTAACATGCAATTACAGAACATATGGCATATGGCCATTAATAGAGGGCACTGCTGCTGAATTCTCTGCCCAGGACCCGTGATGCTTGCTGATTCGCTGCCACCCTGCCCCAGCCTGCCTCCAAACATGTCAGCAGAATAAAACGTCATTCATATTTGCACTCAAAAGTTATTGTGTATTTACACATGCTAATAAAAACAAAAGTTTGCTTTTAAAGAAAGGGGAAGTTTCACAATCAATTTCCAGGGATGGAACTGGTTGACGTGTTCTGCATATGCTGCATACACCTGAGTGACACTTTGGAAGATGGGATAGGCTGGCTCTGTGGCTTCTCGTGTCTTGCTGGGTTAGATAGTGTCTTATTGCAGACCGCCACCCTGTAGGACAAGTGATACCTGCAAATCACTCACTTCCTAAACAAGTCTTCCTAGATTTTTCACCTCAGAGCCCAAGGAAATATCTGACAAACCAGTGAATGAATGAACTATGGAAATGGCCATACTTTATGACACCCTGTAGCCTGTCTGTCCCTTTCATTAATAACCACTTCTTTCTTCCAGCACCTTGACCTTGCTCCCTTGACTATAAGATAGCCTTTGGGATCATGAAAGAGGGTATGAAGCTCTGGCTCTGAAAATCACTCTAATATTATCAGGGGCAAGTCATCTAAGCTCTCTGGGCCATCATCCATAAAATCGGTGAATTACAGTATTATCTTAGGATTCTTTAAGTTGCAAGAGACAGAAATCCACTTCAAACTATTTTAGGTGAAGCACGATTATGATTATTGATCCACATGGCTGAGAGGGATCCTGAGACATCTGACCAGATCGTAGTGTGAAGACCAGGGACTCAGATGCTAGGATTTAACCTACGCCAACAGAATAGCCTCTCTCCTTTAATTTCATCTTGGTTCATTTCTGCTGGGTGTCCTACTAGTCAATAACAATTATTCTTCCTTCACTTGACAATGAACTTGATCTCTTTTAACCCCAATATAATATTGTTCAAGCATCACAGGCCCAGTGGTAATGCCATTTATTGTTTACTTTCAAATCCAGTCCTTATCTATTGATAGCTTCCAGAGGATGCCTCAGATTGGGCCTTCTGGGGCACATGAATATTTTGGGATAAGAAATACCCTGCCTGACTAGGCAGGTGTTGTGTCTGCCTTCACATATGTGTTGAAAGGCAGTGGCTAGAGTGAGTTGGCAGAGAAAGAGAGATTAAAAGCCTTGCTGAGTGAGCTAAATAAGACCAAAATCAGAGCTCTCCCACCAGTGACCCATGTGACCAAGGAGTGAGTGCCCTGGCACACAACAGTGCTGAAGATGCTTTATAAACTGCCAAATGTACAAATGAGTGATAAACAAAAGTTATTATCAAATTCCACTTATTAATTCTACTTAATATTTCTATGTGATGGTGAGGTTGGCTTAGGCCAATGTCAATGACAATTATAGGGATAATAATTGGAGGAGCAATTTCTGTGAAAAGTGGAAAGAATGATTGTTATCTACTTCAGAGTAGATACAAAGAAAGCAACTTCTGAATGTACTAATTGGTTTTCAAAGAAAAAGCTGCTTTTCTTGGCCTCTTGTACGTATTGATTATGAGTAATGTACTACCATTGTTTCTAGTGCTCCCATAAGAAAATGAGGTAGAGAGTGGTACAAACCACCTTCCCAAGGTCATAGAACTAGTGGCAAGACCAAGGTTTGGGGCCAGAGAGTATGACTTAACGTTCTCACTTCCCTCTACCAGCCTTTGCTGCCTCTCTCTTCTTCTAGTATCAGAAATGTGAGTATAAATAAGTTGAAAAAAAGCAAGGACTATTTTCATTGTAACGTGTGTATTTTCCTTGATGCACTGAAGATTTTACAAGATGAGTAACTGTGAATTACTCATAGTTAGCATAAATATGGTATTTTAAGGCCTACATGACGGGTATGGGAAGAGTAGAGATAATTAGGATTGGGCTAGACTTTTGAGTGTCTGAATATCATTCAAATAACAGTGCCGCTGAAAATGAATATGTACATCCATTTTTCTGAAATTTAGAAAAGATGAAAAATATTCAGGTGCTTAATAATGTGGTTGCTAGTTAATCATGCTTGACACTTATATAGCACTTCACCTTTTAAAATCATTTTAGAATATGTTGGTTCATTAATCCCTACAACATCATGTTAAGACAGGAAAGGTTTCAGACTCTCAGATACTTTGATTTGGTGTCTAAATACTTGGTAGACTAGAGAAGGGAGAAAAGATAAGTTAGGTAAACCAAGCAAAGTAACCCATGCAGGAAAACCAACCGAAAATTACAGAGATGTGGGATAGGAACATCCTTTGGCTTTGTAAAGATCTGACATCCACACAAACTTTCAATACGCCATATCCATAGAATAATGATTATTCACTTCTGATAAGTTGAAATGTAAGAAAACAGCTCTCAATTTTCATCTTTAACTCTAATGCCTGTGCCTCAATCACTTGACTCTATCGATGGTCATTTCCACTGATTAAGAAAAAACTTCTCCTTATAAATTTTCATGGTATTTGATTATTCACATTCCAAGTCCCATTTCCCATTTCAATTTGCAAATCTCTAAAAGCAAATATTGGCCTCCTATTAACATCATGGTTTCAGCCATGTTCAGTTATAGATTTCCTTAGATTTCATTGCCATTTGAGGAGCATTCCCATTAATAGAATGACTAGTCCCAGCACAGATTAGCACAAAGTGTATGTGTCTGGTTCATAAAGAACCACAGTCTTTCTAACGAGCTCGTTCTGGTTTTCCAGTATACTAAAGATGAAAGGGAGGGTGTGGCAGGATAGTGCTATGAACTCAAATTCTAGGATCAGGAAAACCTGGGGTCAAATTGATTGAGCTAATTAACACCTGGGTGACCACAATGTCGCTCATTGTCTTTCCATGTGATAACCTCAAAACCCACTGCTTCTAATTAACACAAGATTAAATAGTCACTCATACACTTAGCACAGTACCAAAGATACTGTGAATGCTCAGAAGGAAACGTAACAGTCTCCAGATTTCTTTGATATTCTTACTTTCAATTTTAAGATACGATATTGAAGCTACCTGCAAATGATAAACCAAGAATTTGAGGTATGTTTATCTGTGAAATAAGAATATACCGTGGTCTGTGTTAACACATAATGATCTTTATCCAATGAAGCTAGAAACAGAGATGTTCTATGTCACCTGAAAGATCAGATCCTTCAGCACTTAGCAGACTAATATGCAGTGTTGACTCTGGGCAAAATCAGGAACTAGATGATGTGTCCACGATGAGCCTATGGTTTTTTTCCTGCTTATACCCTCTTCTCTCTTTTGGGAATGTTATCGTCATTCACTTTTACTTGGGGCAATTGAAGGCTTTTCAGATGCCCCAGAAGTCCTGATAACTAAATGATCTCTTTACCTCCCACTGAAAGCTACTGTCTGGCAGCATAAAAATCCCAAAGTTCCTAATGTGAGCTTGTCTCCATTCCCCAGAACTACATTATTGACTCGAAGGAACAATTTTTCAGCTACCTTCCTTCCCTTCAAACAGCTAGCAAGATAGCCTATGATAAAGGGACAGGAGAGCGCCTCTGATTATCTATTAGGAAGGGACATGACAAGAATATTAGGAATTGAGAAAGGTGTTATCAAGTTCATGGGTTAATTTCCCATGTCTAAAAAACAGCCTTTTTTCTTAAGAATTAGTCTGCTGGAGGAGAATATAGAAGGAAGCAGTCAAACCATGGGGCCATGGCAGAATGAACACTTATTTCACAGACACAATTACAACTGCCAGGGGAGAAATTTTTTTTCTAAAACTATTTAATCTCTGAAACGGGCAATAAGCTTGTCAGCCTCTTGGGTATTTCAACCTTGATGCAATGGGTCATAGCAAATCTTTCCATGACCAAAACCCATCAGATGCATCAAGTGTCTCCATTCTCTCACAATAAAAGTCTTTTAAGGCTCCGAGGAGGTAACAAGCTTTGGACGTGCAATGTCTGCTTCTCTCTGTCACCAATGCAAAATCTTTGGATGTGCTAAAAAAAAAAGGCCTTGAAAAAACAAGGATATTCATCTTGCAAGTGCTGGAGATGCTATTTCTAAGCTAATCTCCCCTACAAATCAAGCAGTGCAATTCAATTCAAGTCCAATTTTAGCTTGTCTTATAGAACACCTAGTGAGTCCTCAAAAACATGAACTGTGCACTTAATGCTTTGGGCCTCAATTTCTACCCCTTCTCTTCTCAGCCCCTTGTGTTCATTATGGCTAAAGGAAGTACTAAGATAGGAAGTAGCAGTCAGAGAATTTGCTAGGACTGGCCTTTTAAACAAAATTTTTGCTATAGTGTCTATTAATGACTGCAACATCATAAACAATAAAGTTTAATTAGGAACTAAAGTGTCTATGGCAATTAAATATGAAGGAAGTATTCACAAACACAGCAGGAAGGATCATATTTTAAAGCATTTAAATTGCAAATGATGATATTGATGGAACTTTTAAAAGAAATCTTGTGTTTGGGTATAAAATGAGAGCAAAGACTTAAGTGAAGTATTGACTCCATGGCATTTATAGACAAATAAATATTTAGGATGGATCAATTTGCAAGCATGAGCAGATGCTTCAGGAAATATATTAAACTAATGGGAGCTGTCTTTAATTCCTACCTCACTGAGTCAATGAGAAAAAAAAATCAACTTAAAGGATTCCAGAGTAATGACATGACTCATTAGTGTTAAGGCCACTTCGAATTAAAGGATTCATCTTCAGTTACTGAAAGAAGAAAGTTATTAATGAGCTTCATGCATGAATATTTGGAAAGGGCTGTAGCTCACTTTTTGGACATAAAACCACCAGAGTCTGTAACTGCAGGATTTTATGTTTCTTGGATGGGATTCTAACTGAGCTGGAAATGGAAGCTGTGTGGCCACTAATGTGTTGATCTAGAAATACTGTGATTTATAAAGTCAGGTTATGGGCTGAAGAGAACGGGAAAAATCTATTACCATGGAGAGAATTGCAAAGGAAATCAGAAGATGGGCTTCTCTTCTACTAAGTTTATATTTTATACACATTCCCAACCACTGAGGCCCAAACCAGTCTCAGTCTGTGGCCTTGGAAGGATCGAGTACCTGGGACATCAGTAGACTTAGAAAAAGATAAGAGAGTTCTCTACCTCCTTTTTCTCACCCCTTATCTGACTGGTGGTCCCCTGAAGAACTACTGGCCTTCTCTCACTCCTCCCACCCTCGTGGTCGTTGGGAGGGAAGTCTTCAACCAAACGGGAACCTGGTGTCTAAAAGGTTGGGGACCACTGTATACAGTAGCAGTGAGTTCATGAGGCAATGAAGGACCAAGAAAAGTTAAACATCACTTTGCTACCACTCTACTGCATAGCCTCTGAAGTTTGTCGCTGCTTTCAGTATTTGTTCTTGAGCTTGGAACTTGACCATCCGATCCTGTATTTAATACCTTCATACATACAAGGCCACTTGAGAGAGGCTCCATTTGAAGCCTCTGAAAATGATACTTTGGTGTTTGCAAAACTACATTGAATGAATTGCTTTATTTCTTCTAAACAAATTAGAAAAATACTCATTTCATGAAATAACCAAGAAGAAAGACTTTGCCTACACTTACGTCTTTTAGATATTTGCCTAATTTGTTTTCCAGAAGGTTCAGTATTTCAGTTTTAATATCTAGGCCTGTGATCCACTTTGTTTGATTTTGGTGCACAGTGACAGGTGTGTGTCTATATTCATTCTTCTGCATGTGGATGTCCAATTTTCCCAGCACCATTTGTTGAAGAGGGTCTCCTTTTCCTAGTGCATGCTTCTGGCTCCTTTATCTAAGATTACATAGCTGAGTTTGTCTCTGCATCCTCGATTCTGTTCCACTGGTTTATCTGTCTGTCTTTGTGCCAGTGCCATATGGTTTTTTACAACTATTGCTTTATAGTATAACTTGATGTCTGGTATAATAATGCCTCCTACTTTAGTCTTGTTACTAAAGATTGCTTTGGCTATTCTAGATCTCCTTTGGTTCCATATAAATTTAAGGATTATTTTTTCAAGTTCTGTGAAAAAATTGTTGGTATTTTGATAGAAATTGCATTGGATCTGTATATCAGTAAGAAAGACTTTCTTTATAAGACAACAAAAGCAAAGGAAATTGCCCCCATTATTAAAAAATGGGATTATGTCAAATGAAAATGTTTCTGCACAGCAGAGAAAATTATCAACAGTGTAAAATGAGAACCAACAGACTGGGAAAAATATTTACCACCAATACCTCAGGTAGATGGCTCATAACCAGAATATACAGGGAACTGAAGAAAAGAAAGCCCCTCAAAATCAAAGACCCAATTGAAAAATGGGCAAAAGAAATGAATAGGCAGTTCTCAGATGAAGAAGTTCAAATGGTCAATAAATACATGAAAAGATGTTCAACATCCTCAGCCTTAAGAGAAATGCAAATCAAAACATCACTAAGATAACATCTAACTCCACAGAGAATAGTGTATATCAAGAACACAAACAGCAATCAGTGCTGGCGAGGCTGTGGGGAAAAAGGAATCCTCCTGTACTGCTGGTGGGAATGTAAACTGGTACAACCATTATGAAAAGCAGTATGGAAATCTTTCAAAAGATGGAAATAACTATTCCCTTCTATCTAGCAATACCTCTTCTGGGAATTTTCCCAAAAGAGTTAAAAACAACACATAACAGAGATACATGCATACCCATGTTCACCACAGCACAACTAACAATAGCTAAAATGTGGAAGACACCAAAATACCCATCAGCAGGCCAATGGACACACAAATTGTTGTATTTATGTACAATGGAATACTACCCATCTACAAAGACAGATATATTGGAGGCTTTTGCAGGTAAATGGAGTCAACTCAAGACCATCATGCTTAGTGAAGTGAGTGAGAAACAGAAGGTGCAGTATCAAACGGTATGACATGAGAAACCCAGATCACAATTATTTCAGAGAACTTAATGTGGGGAATAATGGGAACTGGAGGGGAGGGGAGGGAAGAGTAGAAAAGAGAGAAGGGAAGGATTTGTAACTTTGCCACGATATATATGTGCTCAAAATGCTCAAGATCAATGTAAACCTAATGTATTGCACTTATGCATATCAATAAAATGGGAAAAAAATAAAGCAGGTCAGAATATGAGGATCAAAGGAAACTGGGACGCTTGTAGGTACTGATGGTTCTTGTTGTACCAGCTGCAGAACGACATTAGATCACAACTCTCCCCACAGGGTTGGTATGCTGCCAGCATCAGTGAGCACTTGCTCATCGGTTGCTCAGATGAACTACACTGGAGTATCATCTCTAAGTCAGGGAAGAAAGGAGCACAAACTGACCTTTCTGGAATTCTATTCCATCGGCCAGGACTGACAGCAATTTCATTTCTGAATACAATTTGGTTTCCTCTTACTGTGTTTTTGAATTGCAAAGAAACAGAAGCATCACATTTCTCGTTGATGTTCTTTGGCAGTCTGATACTGTGATCTATTTTAATTTACTTTTCAATTTAAATTTATAGCCCATGCTTATAGGTGCCTCACAACCAGCTGCAGCAAGGGGAAATGCTGCCTGGCCCCTCTGTGTATGAGAAGTGTGGCCTCTTCAGTTTGATCAATTAATATTTCAGAGAGTTAATTTTTTTCTTGAAATTGGAATAGATGTTACTTTCCAGTAACTCATTTACATTGCAATTCATTTTCTTTCAGTGCCTTGTTTATGACTAAAATAATGTACTGACAATTTTAAAATGAAAGTGTATTATGTGAAAATGGGAACATAATCTCTGAAAAGTATGACTTTTTATGTGTTAGGTGACATTTCTCTTCAGTTTCTTTTTCATGTGACTTTTTTTTTCTTTTCTAAAGGGAAATATACACATTAAGAGAAAGCTGAAATACACAGTACACATTTTTATATATATTTCTTGAGCTACTATAAAGTCAGTAAGGACCATATGATTAAAGTCCTTCATTTCTAAAGAATTCTCTTGGAGAAATCCCAGAAGCTGGAGACAAATTGTTTTTATTATTGTTTAAGCTTTGGTAGGAACATAGGCTGTAAAGGTTCTGTAATAAAGCAAAGAATGTGGCCCTATTTCTCTGACATTATATACAATGCTTTGCATTGTTAAAAGCAATGCTATTTATTCAATGAATGATAACAATCAATTTACTAACTATAAACCTCATACAGTCATTTATTCATTTTTTCCATAATTAATAAATAAGGAAGGAATGCCTACTACGTAATTACATGCTCAGTATTATAAACATGGTAGCAAATTAGATTTAGTTTTAAGAAATATATTATATAGAAATAGAGACAGATAAAATTAAATACTATGCTACCAAGCACAAAGTTTGAAATGCTATGAGATTTCTACTTTATAATTGCTTATATAGCAGGTTAGAGGAATAGAGCATTGGTTAAAGCACTTGCCTCACAAGTACAAGGCCCGGAGTTCAATTCCCCATCACTACATAAGCTGGGCACGTTGATGCACCCCTGTAATCCCAGCATTCGGAGTCTGAGGCTCAAGGATTGCCATGAATTAAGGCTAGCCTCAGCTCCAATACTGAGGTCAGGAGCAACTTGCCCTACACAGCAAGACCCTGCCTCAAAAAAAAAAAATTGTGTATATGGTAATCTATTTTTTCTCTCTCAAGTTTCTACTGACCTGGCTTTTGAACAAGCCATTATCAAGTCTATGGCAAGATGGAAAAATAGGTTATCGGAAGAACAGAGTGGTATATTAATAAGAATTTGTGGAAGACATAATAAGAACATATTGACTAGCTTATTTTTTCCATGATGACTTTTTAACATGCCAATTTTTGTGCTGAGCGAGACTTTAATTTTTTCTTAAAAAATTAACAGTCAACAGTAGCAGAAGCAATGGCTAGATGCTGAAATTATGGGAAAGCTCCTAGAAAAGTTAACAATGACCTTCGGCTATTTTTTTTTTTTTTTTTTAGAAAAGGTTTCCTTTGTTATTGGTAACTGGAATGTGATATTTGGTGAGTAGATGGGGAACTTCAGCAATCAGAGAGAAAGAGCCACCTGTAGGGTGTACAAAATGAAATGTGGTCACAAAGTTGGATATTTGAGAATCCTGAAGTGGCCACGGATTCACTCTTCAAAACATTTGGCCTAATTCTGAAGGTGTGAAAAGTATAGCTAAGGGGCCAAGCCAATAGCTCTGAAGAGGGGAGGGGAAACTGTATTCCCCGTTGCTAAGAAGATAAAGACCCGCTAGGGGGAAGGGGCCTATTGCAAAACGGAGTTTCTTAATTTCAAGCAATGGATGGAAGGCAAGTAAAAATGGAGACAGATCACATCTTCATCAAAACTGCCAGTTAGCCGAAAATCTGCTCATTTCTGAATAAATTAAGCCTCTGACTATATCTGCCTAGCAGAAGAAAAGATTTTTTTTTTCCTAAGGCAAGATTACAAACATCTGAGGGCTCTTTGATATTTATACCCAGTCTTCTGCATTCATTAACATCATTGAGGGAAGAAAGGAGACAAAGCCTCATGTCCAAAAATCAAGAAGAAAAACAATGGGCAATAGCACACAGCTGATACAGACATCCACACAAAATCCATAAGCACCTGACTGCTGCGGGCAGCGAGCAGGGAGTAGTGGGGAAAAGAAGAGGAAGTGGTAGATATTTTTATCAGATAATTAAAATCTGTATCAGTCATTATCTGATTGGTTACAAAGTCACCTTAAGGTTGATGCTTTTTGTTTGATTCTTGAGTTTCATTTGAAAAGGGAGGTTAGGCATTTGAGGAGGGAAGATGTACACAAGGTCGGGGACTGGAATCTTAGGAACATCTTGGAAAACAAGAGGGTCACGTAGAGGTCATTTGGTTTCTCACTGCTTCTACCCTCATTGACAACTATAGGTAGGAGAAGGTTTATTCATGGTACTTGTCACCAATTGGCACACATTTGGCTAAGGATTTAGCATAGCTGAAGGGGTGTATTGCTCAACACCAATGAGATGAACAAATCCAGAATGTCTCCATGATTTCTTTCTTTCTATGTACATTGACTTTTTGGATATTCTGTTCAGTGAACTTAGATATTGAATAATTTTTCTCATAGTGGTAGGTTTTTTTTAACTTTTTTTTGAGACAGGGTCTCACTCTGTAGGCCAGGTTGGTTCTGAGCTCACCATGTAGCACAGACTGGCCTCAAACTCACAGCAATCATCCTGCTTCAGCCTTCTGAGTGCTGGGATTACAAGCATGTGCTAGCACATCTGGCTTATGTGGTGCTGGGGAGTCGAACTCGGGTACTTAGTGCTTGTGAGGCAACTGCCTTAACTGCTGAGCTATTCCTCCTGCCCTCATAGTTGTAGTTTTACTTTAAATATGATGTTAATCTGAGGCAATAACTATATATATATATATATATATATATATATATATATATATATATATATATATATATATAATATTATATGTATAGTAGTTGCCTTTCCTCAGACATTTTGCTGGTGAGTGGCAGTACGTGGGAGCTACAACCTTAGCTGTCTCTTCCTGACCTTCCAAGTTTAATTTAATCTTACAACTTGGACGTATACTGTCTTTTATGGTCCAGTTCAGCTGGAAACAAAAAAGAAGAATCCTGAAGAATATAGTTGAATGAAACTGAATTGAACCAATAAAAAGTCACTACAGAATTTATACAAATAAGTTAAATAAATGTCAGAAAAAAACTGAAGCAAATTCATTCAGACCACACCTAATAGGTCACAGATGAGAGAAAACTTGTGAAGGTGAAGATACTGAACAGAAAAGCCAAGTAGAAGTGAAGAGAGTGGGAGGAGGTCACAAGAGAAGAAAAGAGAAATTAGTAACATGTAACTCGGATATCAGAGAGGACAAACTTGGGAAGAAACAATACTTAAAAAGACCATGGCAAAACACTTTCCAAACTGGAGGAAAACACACAGATTGAAAAAAATCTCAGCAGACTCTCAGTAGAATAAAGATTTTAAAGAATCACAAAGGCTCATACTAGAAAATTTTTTTCTAAAAATAAAGATGAAATAAATCTTAAAACCAGCCAGGTGTGGGTGTAAACATAATTATCTTCAAATAAGCACCAATAAGATTATAGTGATTCCTCAGAAGAAATGAGGTGAGAGAGAAAACATTGGGAAGCTGTTTTAAAAGGGCTGAAAACAACTGCCAACCTAGCATCATATGCTAACTGAAAACAAGCCTCAAAAATATAAGTGAAATGAAAACAGTCCCAGAAAAAAAAAAAAAAAACAAAAACAAAAATCAAAACAATTCTTAGAAGCAGAACTGAACTATAGGAAATACTAATGGAAATTCTTCAGAAAGAAAGAATATGATCAAAGAGAGATATGTCAAAGTAAAGAAAGAGATTAGAGGAATGCAGAGATAAAAATGTAAATAAATATAAACAAATATGGATGGCACAAAGTAAGCATGGTTCTGTCTGGGGAATTTAAGTGTACATATACCATTAAAATGCATGAAACCCATAAAGGAGTAAAAGAAGCAGAATTACTCCAAGGCCTACCATTATCATGAAAGAAGCAAAAATAATTATTTATATTAGGTTGAAATGTCATGGATGCATATTTTTATCTCTTCTGCAAGAGTAGTTTAAATTCATACACCTAATAGGCTGATGGCAAATATATCAACACAATGCCAATAATTCTTTGAATAATTCAAAAGAAAAAACCTAAGAAAATCTTGACAGACCAAATGATAAGTGAATAACAATAAAGTAGAAGTAAATAAAAATAGATCAATAAGTATCTTAACAAACAAAAGAGATTAATATTTTTGAGATGGACTTTTAAAAAATCTGCATACAGTATTAAGAAGGTATCATGTAACATGGAAGTACTAACAAAAGAACATTGATAGAGCTATATTCAGATTGGTCAGAATGACTTTAAGGCAAAAAAAAATCGGTAAAATTATAAGTATAGCCAGGTCTGGTGGCTCATATCTGTAATTTGAGCACTCTGGGAGGCTGAGGCAGCAGGATTGCCACGTTTGAGGCCAGCCTGGGCAATTTAGAATAATATTAGCAAGCACACAAGTTAAAAAACAAAACAAAACAAAACAAAAAATCTTTAAGGGCTGGAAGAATGGCACAGTGGATAAAGCACTTGCATTGCAAGCACAAGTCCTTGAGTTTGATTCCACAGCACCACATAAATCTGGGTGTGGTGGTGCATGTCTGAAATTCCCGCACTGGGAGGCTGAGGTAGGTAGATTGTCCTGAGCCCAAGGCCAGCCTGGCCTACCCCAGTGAGTTCAGAACCAGTCTGGGCTACAGAGTGAAACTTTGTCTCAAAGAAAGAAAGAAAGAAAGAAAGAAAGAAAGAAAGAAAGAAACAAACAAACAAAGAAAGAAAGAAAGAAAGAAAGAAAGAAAAGAAAAAAACACTGTAATAAATTTTGTAAAAACAAAAACAGACCCCAAAACCACACACACAAAAAAATACTCTTCAGGACTTTCTGAAGTAGTAGTGAAGGCTGGAAATAGTAGATTGAATGGCGGAATTATTCATTGTGTGTGTGTGTGTGTGTGTGTGTGTGCGCGCACGCGTGCGCGCATGTGTGTGTGACCATATCAATTCCCTACTCACAGCAGATGACTCTAATGTATGCTTCCAAAATCATGCAGTACCTACAGCTTTATAAAATGAGAATTCTGAGAAGTATCTCTGATAGTATCCTGTGTGTGCCAAGATGATAAGGGATGAAATTACTTTCCTAGGTCTGTCTCTCTTCCTTTGTCTAATCCCAAGAACAAAGGCTCCTGTTGATATGTGCTGCTATTTCAATAAGGATTTTCATTTGTGCTGAATAAACAAGATATCACTATCAATACTTTTCAATCAAGATCCTCATATACAAATATAAGCAAACATTCATGAATTACTAAACATTTGAAGAAACTACAGGATGAAAAGAGTCACTGACTCAACAAAGAGAAGCAGATACAGAAGTTAATAGAGGAAACAGAAATGTGTGCGTGGGCATGTGTGTGTGCGCACCTAGGTGTATGACTATATGAATATATACACAAATGATACACTTTTCAAATTTCACAAATATTTATGATAAAAACAATTGGCTTCAATTAAAAATAAATAGGGAAAGTCTTTGAAAATTAAGGAAACAACCACCATAAACTTAAATCACCAGAATTGTTGAAAATGGAATAATAAACTAAATCAAAATAAGAGACTTTTTCAGAAAAAAAGCATGAATGGCAAAGTCTTGAAGAGTATGAACAAAAGACAGAATTCAGAGAGACTAAAAGTGAGTACTCTGTCCAGGCCCCATAGAGCAGGCCTGTAACCCCAGCACCCTGGGAGGCTGAGAGAGAAGGATCACAAGTTCGAGCTCAGCCTAAGCAACTCACCAAGACCTTGTCTCAAAATAAAAAATGAAACATGGGATGAAGGTACAGCTCATTGCAAAGGGCCTGGGCTTGAGTCCTTCCCACAGCAAAAAATAAAGAAAATAATCAATATTCTTCATTGAAGAATAATGATACAATTAGTTATATTTCCATGATTGTAAAGCTGCATTAACATGGCAATCACTGGTTACATATGACTACTTCAATTCAAGCTTACATTGATTAGAATTTAATAAACTCTTAAAATTTAGTTCCTTATCTACTACACACATTTCAAAGGCTCTAGGAGCCATATTTGATAAGTGGCTGTCATTTTGGTCAGTGCCACGAGAAAACACAACATAAAGAAGAACCAGGAAGTGACTGACATCATTCTCTTTAGAATATCTGGATACACAGTGTTTTCAAAATGTTGAGAGAACGTGATTTTCAACTCTAGAATTTTACAATTAGATTATCTTCAATGCGTGAGGATACAGTATACATTTTCAACAAAAGGTCTCAAGACATTTTATACCATAGGATCTTTCTGAAGAGAATATTTGAACTTATGTTCAAGAGAAAATAAAAACAACACTATCACCATCATATATCAGAATCTAAAATAGTATTAAGTTGTTTGTGAGATAAAAGAAAAATGGACAATAGCTTAACCAGAATGCAGACAGATTGGCCTAAGATGAACGATCACAAGGCCGTGACACATAGGAAATTTCTCTAAAACAATTCCCACGCAAGTTTTTAAAAAGAGCAAACAAAATGAATATATAGTGGCTGATCACTTCAACAAAGACACTGGAAGGAGTGGGGAGGTGGAAGGGAAGTGAAAAAGTAGTAAGAGTTTCATTTAGAAGAAGCACTTGAAGCAAGTCTGTATTGTCAACGTAGAATTGTAAATTGTAAATACATATGAGCGTACTTAAACATATACTATGTAGAGACTGGAAATGTAGCTCAGTGGAGAGTGATTGCCCAGCATTCCTGGGGCCTTGGGTTGAATTCCCAGCATTGCAAAAAAATAAAAAAATAAAAAATTAAATGAATGGCATGAATGAATGACATGACATGAAAAAACGGAATGTGCAATTTTCAAAGAAGGAGGGAGAGAATGAAACAACACTTGTATATGCTCTATTCTAGTCGTATCTACATTAGAATGGCACAAAAGAGTTGGATGTGAAAGTTCATTAATAAATTAAGATTGATCTTGTTAGTCATAAACATACTTAAGTTTAACATAATAACAATCAAAATGATAAAGATGATGTATGGCGTGCAGAGTTTTCCCTCAGTGTCTACAGTGAGTTGGTTCCAGGATAATCTGTGAATGCTCAAATTCCTTATATAAAATAGCATAATATTTCATATAACCTATAAATATTTTCTCACATATTTTAAATCATTTCTAGATTATCTATAATGTCAAATATGATGTAAATTCTATATAAATAGTTGCTATACTAAATTCTTTGGGGAATAATGTCTCTACTTGATCAATATGGACAATTTTTTTCCCCAAATATATGAGATTCATGGTTGGTTGAATCCTAGGATAGAGAATCTGGGGAAATAAAGAGCTATGTGCACATAGCAACAAACATATGTCAAAAATAAAGCTGAACTTGCTAGAATTCTGTAAGAAAAATAAACAAATTTACAATTATATTCAAATTCTGCAACAATACCCCTCTCAAAAAGCAATAAAAGTAAACAATAAATATTCATAAAATTGTCCAGTATTGAAAAGTATCTTCTACAGACAAATATGGCTTATTCTCAATACATATAGGATATTTATAAAAACTGACTCCAGAAAGTCACAAAAAACTCCTATAATTTATGAAATGGAAATTAAGGTCTATAATTTCTAAGTAGTAAAACAAAAAAAAATCATTTTTTACCTCTGTCCCCCCAAAACAGTGAGAAACAAAAAAACTCTGAGCGTAAATATTTAGGAAAAAAACCTTACTTTTGATAAAGCACTACCTGCTTCAGTCTGGATCTGAAATGCTCTCCAAAGGCCCCTGTACTAAAGGGCTGGCCCTCAGCCTGTGACACCATTGGGAGGTAACGTGACCCTCAGGATTCGGGGTCTAGAGGAAGGAAATTAGTTATGGGAGGTGTGCTTTTGAAAGAGACACCGAGACCCTGGCTTCTCCTTGGTTTCTCTTTGCTCTCTGTCCACTGCGAGATGAGTAGCTTTGCTCCGTCACTTGCTCCATGATGTACTGCTTTGTCACAGGTCTGAAATCAACTGGCCAACCAACCACAGACTGAAACCAGGAGCCAAAATGAACCTTTCCTCTTTTAAGTTTATTTATCTTAGGTGCTTGTCACAGTAGCAGAAAATCAACATACAATTTTAAAAGAAATTTAAAATTAAGATGACGATGTGCGTAGAGGTGAAGAGCAGTGAATACCTGTCAACACGGGCTACTCCAGAGATAAATTCAAAGGAAAAACACAATCCTAAAACATACCGCTTCATAATGAAAACTGCTGAAAATAATTAAGTAATCAATCAAGGAAAGTTGAAGAGAAGAACGAATAAGGTTGGAAATCAAAAACAGCAAAAATTTACCATGAACTGGAAAAAAGGAGCTTGATTAATTGCCATGAAAAGTGACTTTCAAGATTAAATAAAATCTATAAAAAAGGACAAGTCTATTAAAAAGCTACATAAGTGAAGGCAAATCAGAAAATTAACTTTTCTTTACGCCAAATATATAACATAAAATCACAATTACAAGATCATACTCATTGTAACAATAAAACTATGAAACACATAGACAGAAGGTCACAAAAACACGTGAAGTCTATATGAGGAAAATGATGATATTTTACTATAAGGCACAAAAAGAGACTTGAATAATGAAGCAATGTATCAAGTTCTTGGGTGGAAAGAACACATATTTTAGATGTGTTGATTCTCCTGATATAAAACTATAAAGTTAACACCAAGAAGGAAATAACTGCATCACTGCAGCATGTATGAGGCAAAGTTTTAATATTCATCTCATAGTTCTTTGAAAAATGAGCCACCAACCAATAGAAACGTGAAGAAAGAATCATTCACAAGAAAATAAATATACAGGATTAACAACACGCAGTGTTTCTCAGCCTCACTTACAGGTGACAGAAATGAAAAGAGTAATTTTTGCTCAATAGATTGAGAATGTAAAAAAGATTGTTAAAATTTTTGAAAATGTGACAGAAAGAATAAGACAAAATCTTATCTAGGTGTAGTTCCTGTACAGCTCTGTCAATGTGTAGCTATCCAAACATTAAATGCACACCCAAATCTACAATCTCATATGTAGGCATCTTTCCTGTCAAAAATCTTGCATTATTACAAAAGCCAGATATACTCAGTAACAGCAAAAAAATGCAGAGATTTTTCCAATTGTTAATTATAGAATTCTAAATCAGATTAAGCAAAACCTAAAAAAGAAAATTTGACTAAATACAAACAAAAGGAAAAAGAAAGTGTGTGTACATGTGTGTGTATATATGTATGCACATTATACACACACACACACACACACACATTATGTACATATGCCTACCTATGCACCTGGGAACACCTGTATTTATATAATCCCTGAGACAGACTTTGTTTTCTTTAATGATACCAGGGATTTAACAATCCCACACCTTCACAACTATCTACATTCCCAGCCCATTTTTTGTTTTTATTTTACAATAAGTTTTCACGAATTTGCTAAACTGTCCAGTTTTGTTTCAAACTCATGATTCTCCAGCCTTGGCCTTCCAGAGACAGACTGGCACCTGGCTCAAGACATACTGCTGAACAGTATTTTAACAAATAACTCCAGTTGCAGATTATCAGAATTACAACAAACAGCACATCTGGGTGCCTGGTGTATGTGTATGAGTGTGCATGCAGAGAACAAAGGCTAGGCTCTTCCTAGAAGTCACCTGTGGACAGCGAGCAATCTTGAAGAACTGGGTTGGTCTTCCTCATTTTTGTTCTATTTTCCATAGCAGTAAACCCTCCCCTACGAAAATCATAATATTCAATTATGAAGGTTTCCATGTAAAAACAAATGTTTGAAAGAGACTAATGCCAGGAAATAATTCCAAAATTGTTACCTGAGATGCAGTCCCTGTCCTTTTGGAGGTTAGGAGAGACCAATATGCCAAGAATTGTCACAACACACAATCCATAAGAGAAGTAAAAATAAATTGTAAGAGAAGTCATGAGAGGGCTGTTACTTCAGATATGTCATCTAATAATTCATGTTGTTCCACCGCTTAATGTGGAGAGGAAAATTCAATTCATTTGAAATCATTTATTCATGTCTCTAAACTGAACAGCATATTGATTTTGATATTCATTTCTCGACATTCAAGAGGCCTTCAACGTGGAGGCCTTTCCACTTTTAAGTGTCCTCCAATCATCCAAGATTGTACAGTCGCACTAAAGGGCAACACTTTTCCGCTCAGATTAGTTGAATACAGCCGCCAAAGCCTGCATGACTTTTACGTGCCAAGGACTGTGCAAGGGCTGGAGGGGGAGATAGACAATTCCACGTCTTTGTGGAGAATCTGCAGGTCTCCTGGAGAGAAGAGAGGCATAAACCCTGAGCTGTGTGTTCTGGGCATTATGGGAAAAGGGGAGGAGCATGCATCCAGGCTGGAGATGCCAATGGCAACGGGATGCAGAAAGAGGGGAAAAGGTGGAGGGCAAGGCCATGGACACCAACCAGCAGCTGCCTGCTGAAAAGACAGGGCCCATATTTTCTGAGCTTTATGTGGTGAGAATGGATGGGAAGGAGACAGGTGAGGATGAAGGCAGAGGATGGTCAGAGGTCTAACTATGAGGGCTTCGATCGCAGGACTAAGCATTTCAAGGTGTATTTGAGCAAGATCTGAAGGGTTTCAAGCCAAAGGGATAGATTTACCTCACAAATGGATTCTCAGGTGAGGGGAGTCTAAGAGGGCAAGAATACCAAGTAGCAAACTGATGTTCTGAAATACAGTGGCAACCCTACAGCGGAGAACTAGAAATGCATCTGAGGACCTTCCCGAGACACTTAGGCTATCACAGCTGGGCCGGAAGGGTATACAAATCAACATACAAGTGTGATAGGAAAATACAGTGAATGCTTAGTAATCTCCCTCAAAACACTCCCCCTAGTTTCAAGCTCAACTCCTTCAAAAAGGGTAAAGAATAAAAAGGTAAGTGCATTTGAAGTGAGAAGCATTAATAGCAATGTGTCTTTTACTGCAGTAAATTTAGTATTTATACATTCACTATACTACTTGATTACCTTCCTATATGAAGTTCTTGTGGCATGTGAGAACCACCATCTAACTGCTGTCAGAACCATGAGATCTCCACACTGTGCCTGTACTTTCTGCTTTCTGTCTATATACTTTCTGTTTTCATTTCTCAGACCATCCTTCCTCTAGGGTCTCTCTTTTTAGTCCTATTATTCAGTCTATCATTCCCAACACAGCCCATTCTGATGTTCTATGTGCTTTCTCAGGTAATGGTCTTCTAGATGCAGAGTTTGTATCTCAATTGTATTTCTTTCCTGGCACCCACCACACCACCTGGCACCAAGGCCTCAAGATATTTTTGGTAAGAGTGGGAACCAAAGGCCACAGTAATTCAGACATATTATTTTTAGTTTATAATCATGCCTTAAAACACAAAGAAATTAAATTCAGTGTGAACATCCATTTGAAATTTCCTGTCCAGACCTCCTCAGATGCTGCAATTCAACCACGTCTTTCCTACTTATGCAGTGATCTTTTACTTTAACACGGAAAAGAAATCTATGTCATCCAAACCTCTGACTTCACCAGCAGCTGAGAAGACTTGAAGAGACCAATTATATTTTCACTGTGTCCTACAGAATCTGGTTCAGTCCCCAAAAAGTATTCTCCATCCCCTTAAAGCTGATATTCAAAGGACAGAAAGTCATTCCTTCCTTCTAGGAGGTAGAATAATGGCCACCTGAAGAGGTTGTCATCTTAATTCTTGAAATCTGTGAATACATTACCTTATATGACCAAAAAGACTTTACAGTTGAAATTCGATGAAGGATCTTGGGGAGATCACACTGGACTATTTAGGTAAAACCACTGGGGTCTTAGAAGAGAAAAAGAGGAACAGAAAATGGAAATATAGAAGCAGAGGTGAGTCAAGTGAGGCTGTGAACCACAGCATAGGGACAGCCAGAAAGGAACAGACACAGGAACTCCCAGGCAAGAGCTTCCGGAATGAAGGCAGCACTGCTGATCTGTTTCAGACTAATTTCAGAAATGTAAGAAAAAAAAAGGTGTGTTGTTGTAAACCATTAAGTCCGTGGTAATTTGCTACAGCAGCAGTAGAAGACTACCACTTTCCCCAAGCCAAACATCACAAGCACAGACCACTTCCAATTTCCTAGTTCTCATTGATGTGACTTCAGTACCTGAAGAGCTTAAACTGTCAGAATTAGCATGTCTTCTTACCCATTTCATGATTCTAACCAAGAAATTGCTGTACTACCAGCCAAAACAACCCTGATATTATACATTTCCACCTCTTGTTAATGTGAAGCTCAATTTGATCCCAGGCACAGCTCTGAATTCCTGCCAGGATTTTCCCAACCTTCTCTGAATGCAAATTAGATAGTAAATACATTCACCACTTGACAGTCTTTCTCCTCCAATTCCTGTTCGTGTTTTTCTATTTGCTTACCTATTTGTTTTTGTTTCATTTTAGGCTGTATTGAGACAATTCATCAGGCCATCTTTTTACACAATATCAAAAGTTGAAGAATACCTCTGTTGGTCTTTCCAGAGTAAATAATTCCATTCCCACTTGTAGACTGCGCTTACGGATGGCGAGTTGTTCAACTTTTAGGCCCTCATATTAGAAGCATCACAGACCTAGAAAATCCAGTTCTACTTGTTCTAAATGTACACTGTCCTTACTAAGTTGATACTCTATGCTCATCAGGAGGTCTATCTTGACAATTTGCATAAACTTTTCTGTGACAAAAGAACTTTCTTAGTGGTTCTTAATGTATGGTATATCCAGTGTCTTAGAAATCAAGTGAATGTTGTCCACGTTTCCATACCACAAGAGGAGGGAATCTGTTCCAATTCCATATAAACTTGTAAATTCAGTGAAAGATCTCTTACTCTAAAACCTTGTTTCTCCTTTAATGGTCTCTTTCTCCCTCTAACTGACCCAGGAAAGCACATTTAAATTATACTCAGGCTTTCCCTAGAAAAAGACTATTGTTTCCCTTTGAGAGTATTGAGTCTTCAAAGCTTTCCTTCTTTCTTTCTCTCTTTTTTCCTTTCTTTCTCTCTCTCTTCCTCTCTTTCTTCCTTCCTTCCTTCTTTCCTTCCTTCCTTCCTTCCTTCCTTTTTTTGTCTTTTACTAGATTTTGAATCCAGAGCCACTGTTCTGACCTACATTGATCCATAGCCTCAGCACCAGCCCAAGTCCCTCTTTATTGTTTATTTGAGACAGGGACATGTGTCACTAAATTGTCCATGTTTGAAAATAAAATCCTCCTGCCTCAGCCTTCCAGAGTGCTAGAAACACAGGAGGTCTTTGCTCCTTCTTATTGCTGTATTATTATACTATTGTTGACTTTCTGTCATAATTCAGTGGCACTCCAAGTGGTTCTCCCTCCTTTAATAGTTCCAAGAGTTCCAAGATCCTACATGGTGAAAAGTACCATGTGTATTATACACAGAAGACCACTGTGATTTCAAAGGCTCAATCTTAAAGAACTTCCACAATATTCTGGAGCTTATCAACATACAATGTGTCAAGTAAAGCTTGTATTTCACACATAGCACTTCATTAAATAATGATTATGTCTCAAGGTAGAAGCTGAACATACTTTAGTTTTTCCTCCATTATTAAATATGGAGATTAACCTCAGCATCTATGGATACGTATGAACGATCCAGTCAGCAACGCTTGGCACCAAAATCAAGTATTCCCTCTTCCCCTGTGGAGAACAGACCTGCTTTTCTGGGGATGCAGAGGTGACTATCCTTCAAATCTAAGTGAAGTTCTTGAGTCTTCAGAAACAAAATCCTCAAATGAGATGGACTGAGTCTTTCCCATTGGTCCCCACTCTGGGCGTTACTTGGATTATAAAGTGAAGAACAATTGTTCTTTGTGGTGTCAATAATTGATGTAGGACAAGCTCTACTTTGGTTATGTGTCTAAATATTATCTGACATCATTACTATGAGATTTCAATAGTGGTCTGGTCACCTATTTCTTGGCTCATTACCACATCACTACTAAAAGTACTAACACTTCCTTTAGGTTCATAAAAAGTTTGGTCACATTATCCAATAGAGTAACTTTTTTTGTCTCAGAGCTCTGTGATGTAGTTAACTGTGCTCATTGATGTGCTGAATTTTGTATGTGAAATTACAGTAAGGGAGAGATGGACTCAAAGCCTCTCTCCTTTTTATCCTTGAAAAAAGTGACACCTGAGGTAAGCTAGGAGAAAGGTGACAGTAGCCATGACCTTCTTAAAAATGTTTCCACACTTTAGAACAATTTTCCACAGTCTAAAACTTCTAAAAATAATTAAATATTCAGTACCATCACTAGTAGATAGTACCACCTAATAGTTTAGAAAAGCTCAAGTATCAAGTAATGTAATATAAGTTAAACTTGCAATATGACCCACTATGTTACCAAGTCACACACTGCTTGGCTTTACCTTTGGAAAATCCACTTTGCTTATGTTAGGCTCTTTGAAATCTAAGACTAGAGTCATCAAAATACTATTATGATTTCCCCTAACACAAAGACCTAAGTGTTTTTTCAATGTCCTTTGGGCTTCCTAGGCTACAGGTGTATTTTTCTGCATTTAAATTGATTATACTTTCAAATGCAGGTTATTTTAATGTAGTGTGAAATGCACAACTGGACATATTTAGTATGGAAGCCCAGTTGGCCATTCCTTCATTTTTCCCCTCAAGTATTCATTCACTATTACAGTGGGTTGAATTGTGGTTCCCTCAAAAATATGTCTTCCTGGAAGCTCATGACCTTCTGTGAAATGAAGGTCTTAGCAGGTAAAATTAGAGAACTTGGCATAATAGCATCTTGCATTAAGTCCAATCCTGACTCCAATAACAAGGTCTGATAAAAGAAGAAACAGTAGACACAAAGAGACAGGGGAAATAAAATGCAAATGTGGAGGTACAAATATGAATAGTTTGGCAGCTACATGCCAAAATTTGCAGATAATGTCTAGAACCAACAGAAGTTAGGAGAAGGGAATAACGGAGTGTCTTTCAGAGCCACCAAGAGAAAACAACACTGAAGTTTCCTTTATTTTAGATTTCTGGTCTCTAGGACTATAACAAAATATATTTTTATGGTATTCAGACACTGGGATTGTGGCAGTTTGTTACAGCAGTCTAGAAATGTGTTAAAAGTATCAGCAATACGCCAGACACTGGGTTATATACTTGGCACATGGAAATAAAAGCCTCAATCTTTTCTCTTCCTGAGGAGACTGTAATCAAATGGGAATAATAACTAATAAAACAACAATGATAGTGCCATTGGATGGACAGGAAGTGGTAAGAATGAGAGGATGATCAGACAAGAGAGAGAGCAGGGAAGGCTTTGGGAAGAGATGATGGCTAGCCAACACTGTAAAGAGCTTCTAGATTAGTCCATCCTGCCAGCACAAAACCCACATTTTCACCAACTCGCACCGCTGCTGTGGACTGACTGTCAGAGCCACTCATGGCATTATCTGCCACACTCCTGTCTTTCTCCTTCTCCACTCAGTCTTATTAGACCTTCTACTTCATGAAAAATATAAGACTTCAACAGAGAGATGAATATAATTGTTCATTTTCCTGTTGGTAGAACCAGTCCTCCAACTCATGGCTATATATTATAATGCTGTCCCTATGAATCCTAACTTAAAATTTATCCCATTCTAGTCTGAAATTTCAGGGTCATCTCTTTGGATTGGGAATATATCTTCTGAAAAAAAAAAACAATTATTTGTCCTGAAAGGCTGGAACAGATTTTATTATTACCTGTTGGTAGTCCCTCAGCAGCAAGAAACCGAATAATTTCTGAGAGTTCTGCCTACCTGGCAGTAGGAAAGAAATCTTGAGTGGCGATGGTGCGAAAGCCAGTGAGGAGGCCCTCAGCAGGTACAGGCTTCTGTCTGGCTACAGCAGAGTTGAGTCCCACGCGGGGCAGCTGGGCAGGTAGGGTAAAAGTTTATGAGGATAAGAAGATTTTGAGACAAACCTTTGGAAATAATAACCAAACAAGTAAAGGTGAGGCTGAGTTGTGAGAGCGGCTCTGCCATTGATGGCTCTACCAATTGGCCAATCGACTTTGCTCAGGTTGTTTCGTGGGCAAATTATTCTCCTGGCCCCTTTCCCATAAACACTTTTTCACTGACTTCATTTTAGCAGGTGGAGCTTAAATTTAACACACAATTATGAAATTACATTTCAATCTAATCTATAATTATAATTTTTAAATATTTACACTGAGATAATGATTCAAATGTTTTATCTGGAAATGTGTGTATTTTTCCTCAAACATTCATATAAGATTCTGACAGTCAGTCAGATGCATTATAAATACTATAATACTGTGCACTCCAGTTTTCACTGACTTCTGTTTGCTTGTATGTATGCCCGTGTGTGTGTGTGTGTGTGTGTGTGTGTGTGTGTGTGTGTGTGTGTGTCTGTGTGTTTTCAAGTATGTTAGGGTAGAAAAAACACAAATTTGTAGTAAAGTACACCTAGATTCGGTGTGACTGTGGTCTTGGGCAAGTTATCTAATCTCTACTAGCCTCTATTTCTTTTATATAATGGCGTGACAGGTTGAATTTTGTCCTAAAATTTATATATCAAAATCTTAATGCTTGATTATTCAAAAAGCGACCTTATTTGCAGATAGGTCTTCACAAATGTAATTGAGTTAAAATGAGGTCATGGTCATGGGTCTTAATCTAATGTGACTGGTGTCTTTGCAATAAAAATAAAAGGAAATTAGGACTGGATTCATGCAGAAAGGGAAGTGAATGTGATGAGACACGGGGGAAAGCCTGCCACTCGCAGGAAAGAGGACAGGGCTGGAGCAATCCTTCCCTCACAGCCCCGATAAGGAGCCAGCCTGCTGCCACCTTAGCTTTAGATCTTTGGAGAATAAACCTCTGGCATTTAAGTCACCCTATTTGAGATGCTATTTAATGGCAGCCTTAGTAAGCTGTGTGGTAGGCATAATATCTCCAAAGGTTGTCAGAGAGGATTCAGTAAGTGTGCTGCCTTGCCTGAGACTGTCACCTTCCCTTCCCTGCTAGCAGAGCTCTGACCTTCCTTTAGGGATCAGGAAGAGATCCTTTTGACCTCAAGAAAAGGCATGTGCATCCCTGGAGGAGGATGAACACATGACCTATCTGTGGCCAATGAGATGTAGAGAGAAGCTACTGGGGTTTCTGAGAATTACACGCACATGTGCCCACGTGTGTGTGTGTTTCCCTTAATACGATAGGTGCAGGTGAAGGAATCACTGAGTAACCTTTGTCTGGAGGACCTGAGGTGACTTATGGGAGGATATGAGACCAGATGCTGTAGTAGCCATCTCTGAATACGGAATGTGGAAATATGACGTGGCCAAAAGCATCAGCACCAAATGCTGAACTGGTCAGGAGCTCTATAGTCATCGATATGCCAAATCAATTCCAGTAACTGCACAGCTATCCAGACTCCTCCAGGGTGGAGAAACTAAACTTTAATTGTTGGGGCAGATAGTCTGAGAGGCTCAGAGGGAGGTGAAGCAGGGAGCGCCTCTTCAACACGGGTTCCCTTTCCCCTTCGCCCTGCGGGAGCCTCCATTCTTCCTCTCCCAGAATGTTCCTTCACACTACCTTGACATCCTGCTTCTCTGTCTCTGCTTTCACTTTGTTGGGAAGGCGCAGGCAGCGTGTCCATCAAGCACGCTCTTTTCTTTTCTTTGACCCACCTCATAAAGTTTGCTTCCTTCAATCCATTTTCCATAAACGAACCTCTCCTGCTGTTTCAGCTCGACCAAATGATTTCCTCATCCCTGGTGTTTGTTTTTCTGTGACTTGTCGTCTAAGCTCGTGGGGTAAGGGCCTTGCTTTTGAATCATTTGCTTCTTAAGCCACCATGTACACATTTGGGGATTAACAGATTACAGGGTGAGCATGACCAGGGCACAGAATGGATGGGAAAGAGGCTGGAGTCACTGAGCAGGTTTTGGCCTTTTCCACTGGGAGGTCACTGGTTTAATTTGGCTCAAGGTAATAGCAAGCAAAGCTCCAAAATGAGAAATGGTGTGTGGGAGAAAAAGAAGGGAGAGAGGAAAAGGAAGGGAGTGCGCTCTAAACTCATTTCCATTTAACACTTCACTGCCAACCATGGAACAAGGGTAGGAGGAGAAACAAAAATGTCTTTCCCCTCCTCCCAAGGTCTTCCTCCCACCACCCAGGAGTAATCACAGTGTATTATTCCAGAAAAGGTCATGGACATGTGGTCACATATAATTATAAGCAGCATTTCCTGGTATATCCTTTTTTATTCTGTACAAATGGGCTGGTTGTAAATAGCATTCTGCAATCTGTTCTTTTTCTTCAGGATGTATCTTGAATACCGTTCAACCTTTATATCCACCCCATAAGTGCCTGGGTAAACAGTGACATTACGTTCCTAAAATTATTCTTCAGAAAAGAAAGATAATTGTCTTTGAGTCATTTCAAAGTCTCTGAGAATATGGAAAGCCAGTTTTATTACTTAATTTTGAACAAAGATTGTTGTTTGAGAAAGATGTTTTACTCTTTAAAAACTGCAATCAACAGAAGTCTTGGATACTTTTTAGGGTTATGATAAAATTGATTTCAAGGGGGCAAAATTATCACAGATTCATCTTCACTCCTGGCAGTATGAAGTCAACATTTCAAGTTCAAGATTATATAAACAAGCTTTTGAAAGATTTAATAAGCAACAGAATGAGTATTTGTGTGGGGAAATACACACACACACACACACACACACACACACACCATACAGAATAAATAATAAAACAAATCTGATATTATGCAAATGAGTACTTATGTTTTGGGACAAAATTTCTAGGGAAAACATTGTCTGTGGGACAACAAATTGTACATCTCAAGTAGCAGATGGAAATAAGGCAAATGTCCTTTGAAAAATATGTTATATGATTCATAAAAATATGTGCTAGATGATTCAGTCCATAAGAGATTAGTGTCATAGATGCACTGGAGTATGTAAGTATATTGATTCAAGAAAGGCAAAAAGTGGAAAGACTTCCAAAGTCATATGTTATGTGATACATGATCTTAAATGGGAATATGTTACTAGATTAACAAATTAAATATAAGTAGATATTTGATAATTTCATTTATAATTCTGAAATTTGGCTAAGGCCCTTTTCTAAAAATCTCTACATTAGAAAATATGGGACTATTCTATATCATAAACAACTTTCTATTTTGGCAGACTGGAAGGTCTATCTCCCTATTAAGGGTTGCATAGTATTCCATAATAGGAATGTACCATATTTTATTTTTATTGATGTATGAATGGCCTTTTATGCTTTAAATTCTATATTTTACATTTTAAGTAACAAAATGGTGATCACTTTCTTTAGATGTGTTCCAAGTACTTTTGTAAATATGACTATGAAATTAAAAATTTGGGAGTCATTCCTGTGTCAATTTATATTACAGCTGATAAGAGTTTTCTACTTTACTGTCTTTCTGGCTGAACAAAAGGAACTTCTATATGGATTGTATATTTGAGTCACACAATAAAGGAGGTCAAGTTTAGCAAGAAGAATATCTTACTACATCCAGGGGCCATAGAGAACCTTCCTTTCCACAAAAAGAGGCCAAAGAACAAGATCTCACTAAGGAAGAACCCAGTACCAAGTAGAACTTAGAACTTGGTGGTTGCAAATTCAAAGGAAGCCCTGAGAGATAAATAAACAAGCAAACAACTGGGTAGGGAAAGAACCATGGACAGAGGAAGGTAGAGAGGGAGGAGAAAAGGAGGTCAGAGAGGAGGCTTCCTGATTTTCATCTAAGCTGAACTCTCTGCAGTCTGATGTATTCTGCTGGAAGGGGCCAGGCACACTGGCTCTGCCATCCGCACCTCATAAATACTTCATTTCTGATGTTGAGACTCAACTTTCACATCTCAGTAGATACGGTGAGCATGAGAACTTTATGATAAATGTCACCAGTTCTTTTCCAGGAAAACTGCCTAAATTTATCCTCTCATGGTTTTTTCTCAGTGCCTCCCCAATATCATGTCACCAAGCTTTTCATTAATAACTGTTACAAAATAGTGAAAAAAATCTCAGTTTAGTCACATAAATTTCAATGTCCTTTCATGGTCAATGGCCAATTTGGGTATTTTTTTCTTTGCCTATTCTGTATTGGGTTTTTCATTTTCCATAAGATCTTGTTGCATATGAAGGAAATTAACCCTTTGTCAAGTGGGCAAATTATTCTCCATTTGCTATTTACCTTTTTATGCTGCTTAATGAAAATAATTTATATTATGAATATATTCTTTATATGCAGATTTACACTGATATGTTAATCAAATGTATCAGTTTCTGGGTTTTGTGTTGTTAAATATGGATATATTAGAATACAGGAAAGTGGTTAGAGTCAAGTGTCCTTGGACAAGTCACTCAAACTTTAATAAGTTTCTTTCTCTGAAAAGAAAATTTCTCTTCAACTTTAATAAGTTTCTTTTCCTGTTTTTCTCTGCTGCCTTAAGAATCAAGTGAAGCAAGGTTTATCAAAGGTTCTGGATCCCTGGTCTACATAAATGGTAAGGTAGTTGAGAGCCACAAATGGAGCGTAAAAAGGGAAGCATTTTCAAAAAATGTATTATCTTCCTTGAGTTAGGCAAAAAGTAATACAAATTTGTAGGATCACCTAAATAAGCATCAAGTAAAGTTAAGAGAGTTTTGTAAAAGCCCTTTCCTTTCCCCCCATTAATCTAAACTCCCCTTTAAAAACCCCAGACAGCACAAGCCATAGGGTTACCTAAGTGACCTTCACATACAGGACATACTCAAGAATTTTGTGTGGGGACAAGAACATTCTGCCCAGAAGAGAAATAATGTAAAAGAAATAGTTAAACAGCCTGATGAAGATGCCAGATGGGACTCCGCACTTCCTGCCTTATGTGGCCTTCCTAATGCCAGCACGAGAAGGGACTGATTTTTTTTACAGGTTTTCCTAGTTGTTCTGTGATGATGTCACTAGTTACGATCGGATGGTGTGGAGCCACCATTGAATGAGACTTTCTAAGAACTAAGTACAGTAGGCAGTCATACAAAGGCAGGGATGAAACAGGAAGGCAGAGAGGCAGGAGTAAGGCACGAACTGGCCTCCAGCTGCTCTCTGTACTTGCAGCTTGCGACTGGTCGCCCATGCCCAAGCCTGGCTGAGGAACTCGGATGTGACATCACGGCTAGAAAAGTTCTAAGTGCTCACTCCTCCTTGCCAGGGCTTGGCTTCATTAACGATACGAAGGAATTAGGGATTGGGGGAAACCTCCTCCCACCATCTCTGAACCCAAGTCCCAAAACTTCATGCTCCGGCCTCAGCCACCAGCTGTGTACAGAGATGCCGAAGGCAGCCAGAAGCAGCTCCTTGTGGCCTATTTGCTGTGTGGAGTCACAGGAGCAAGGGCGTCAGAGCAGGATGCAGGCTGGCTCAGGGGATGAGAGGGCTCAGCCATAGCATGGCCTGGATGGTTTCCACGTTGTGATCTGGTCCCTGACCAAGGAGATTAAAGAGCTTTAGGCTTCCCATGTTCCCTCCTTCTAGGTGGGACCACCATGAGAGGAAAATGAGGTCAAACGGGGCAAGGAGAGAAGCATTATGCTCTGACTATTACAGCTTCTCCATGAAGTAGTGTTGAGTGCAACTCGCCTGCCTTCTTTTGGAAAGGTACGGAAGGACTGAAGAGGGTGATGAGTATTCCTCACGCGTCTTCGTCACTTTTTTCTTGCTGGGACACAGATCCCAGCACCCACAACTTAAAGGAGGCAAGGTTTACTTTAGCTCACAGTTTAAGGAGGCTTCGGTCCATTCAAGGGTGACTGGCACTGGTGGGAAGAACAAGGTATAGATCAGCTGCTCACAGCGCCATAAGAGGAAAGATTGAGGGCGTTGGGAAGAAGTCAGGGTGAGAGTATATAACCTTCGGGGGCCCACACCCCAGTAATACCCACATGCCTAATAATCACCCCTCCTAACCCCGACCAGGACCCGCCTCCTAACAACACATGAAATAATTCACAAGATCTTAATACATGATAATTTGGGGGAACATTCCTGATAAAAATCATTACAACATTTAAGAGTATGGGCTTTGATGCAAACAATCTTGATACTGAATCTCCCAGAACTAACTGAGCACCTCTCAGCAGTTATTTAAACTACCTGAGCCTTAGCTTCTTCCTCTCTCAAACAGGATATAAATGCCCACCTGCCAGCCTAGGTGAGACAATTAAGAAGACAATATATGTGAGACACTTAGCAAAGTAACTAGAGCACAATGTGAACTCAGTAAGTGATGGTTTTCTTCCAATAACCCTTAAATCTCTTCTAAGAACAAGGTTATTTTTGCAACTTCACCCCAGGGAAGGTGAACAGTCACAGGTCCACACTTCACCCCCTGCTCAGTTTTACAGTTTGGGGGCTAGACTCAATGGTTGCCCTTGATCTGCTCCTTCCCATGCCATGGTTTTTTTCCCCAGAGATATCCTCCCAAATTCCTTGGGTACCAAGGGACAACTGAAAATGGCTCAGATCTGTCTTAAGTATCTTAAGTGAATACTGGGATCTTGAAACACATGCCACTTGAAGAAGGGGGAACTAGTATCAATATAACACTCTTTGTTTTATTTTCTTTTTCTTGTACCCAATCATGTAACCCTGGGCTTCGTGTATACTCAAGATTGTCCTTCTAATCTTATTTATCTCTTGTGAAGCAACAGTCTAGTCTGGCTTCCCAGGACCAATAGTCTCATATGGACAGGTTCTTTTCTTCCTAGAGTGCTCAAAAGCCACCAGCTCAGAGTTATGTCTCATTCTTGGCAAGAAGGCAGAGACCCTTTGTTGGAATTCACTTAGTTTCCATGAGTCCTAATTTCCCTCTATTCCACGTATTGTGTGGCAACCCTTTCAAACACAGAGAATTCAGGTTATTAATACTCGTGACCAGGTCTACTGAAGGAAGCAGACCATCTGGCACGTTTGGCAAGGATCCAAATCACACATGTTAAACACAGATTCCACCCTGCCCCAAAGAAATGAAAAATAAAAGTGTGAACACCAAACGTCTCAGGTTCTTCACCCATCTGAAGAATCCAGATGGCAGAGTGGCCCCCGTGCTGGAGGAAGCTCTCACCGGAAGCCACAGAGCTGGGAGCCCTAGAGGGCAGTGACTTCCCATGCAGACATATGGAGAGGTCATTTGTTTCTCATTTACCCAATAGAAAAGAATATGGAAATAGTCTCAGTCCATTTGCTTGATGGGCCTCCTAAGCTGGTGATAAACAAATCAATACAATTAGTTTTGGCTCATCACCATCAAGAAACCTTCACTGCTGGGACACAATTTAATTATACCTCTTGCTCTAAAGGAAAGGAAACCTTTTGAGATGGGTGGCTTCCTTTGGGGTTGCGGGAACGTGAAAGGGGGTGGGGGCTTCCAGGTGGTGTCTGGAGGATTCCAAAGGGGATCTGGGCAATGTAAGGCCCAGCACAGGCTGTGCAGGGCAGTCCTGAGAGTTCTGGCAGCAAGCTCTTGGGAACCTATTTGGGCAAATCTGGAGCTTGGAAATACAGCAATGTTATTAGATTGAAACAATGAGTAAAAAATTAAAATGGTGTCTAATCCAGCACTAATAGTTAACCAGAAGCCAGAGTGCTTGGAGTGGGTTCAAGTGCTTTCCCCACATGCTCTGTGATAGTGAGAGATACACAACAGTCTTCTGCCTCAGCCTTCTGGCTCAATCTTTAGCACGTTATGACAAAGGAGCAGTTAACACCATGAAAATGAAGCCTGGGGACTTCGTGTCATTCCTACAAACTACTCTCTGGACCACAGCTGCATCTCAGAGGACTCACTTTTTTTGAATATCTGTCTGCATCTCAGATGGATTGCTGATACAAGGAACGATTTGCCACCCTCCTACTTGCTTTTCTTTTATCTAAGAAGGTCTTGCCCTTAACCCTACTCACAAGGATAGCTGTCTAATTAGAATAATGGCTATTTTGATTTGGAAATGATCTTAGAAAAATCAGTGTGGTGAGCTGGGGGTGTGTGGTTAGAGTGGTTGACTAGCCTGTGCAATACCCCTGGTTTGATTCACCAACACTATGTAAACCTTAGCTGGATGTGGTGGTGCATGTCTTCAATCCCAGTACTCGAGAGACTGAAGCAAGAGGATTGCTATGAGTCTGGGGCCAGCCTGGGCTACATAGTGAGTTTAGAACCAGGCTAGACTGCAGAGTGAGACATTGTCTCAAACAAACAAAACAAAACAAAAGGAAGAAAGATCGTATGGTTAACATACTAAGTTTTGAATAAAGAAACTAAGGCCCCAAATGGTTAATTTACTTGCCCCAGTTTGCCAAATTCAATGACCAAAATTAGGTGCTTGAATCCACAGCTCAATTGGAAGGTTTCCTCTGCTATCTCAGACTACAAGGTCCATGTTTCCAGGGTTCTTCCTTAAGAAAGTTTCCTCAGGTAACAAAACATCTTGGATGTTTAACTAACACTTTCAACCTGTAGTTCTTCCTCAATTGGTTCCCAAGAAAGCATCAATAAAGTAAAATGAATTGTCTAAAACCAAGCATCTTCTAAATTACTGGAGCCAGTCACTAATTAATATATGATTCTAGAGTTCACTTTTATGTCATTTTTCTTCCCAAAATACTCTAAGAAACTCACTGATTTAAAAATCTAAAATTTAAACACATGGAAGATTCTTGGATTCTGAAACGGGAGCTAAGCTACCGAGGATGGCGTTATGGTTTGGATCTGGAAGCCTCTTGTTGGGAAGGTGATTTAATCACGGAATGAATCAACTGATTTCCTGTGCTATCTGGAAGTGAGGCCTGGCTGGAAGGTGTGGATCACTGGGGCTTGGCCCAGAAACGGCAGGCCACTGGGATATAACCTGGAAGGGAATATGCTAGCTACACCCTCCTCACCCTCTCTCTGTTTCTTGTCGCACCAAATGATGAACAGCTTCTCTCTGCTAGGCCTTGGTCTACTTCCAGCTGCCCATGAATTAAGACCTTCTGAAACTGTGAGCTAAAATTAGTTGGGGGTGGTGGACACTCTATTCCAGCAATAAAAAAGTAACTAATACAGAGCTCTTCTTAATCCTTAATAAAATGTGAAGAAAGTGAGAAAACCTTTTTGAAATTAGAGCCGGGATGATTACTATAGCACTTAGCATTCCTTGTCCTAATTATATTACATATTACTTTCCATGCTATTCCTTATGATCACAAAGGATTTTATAGCTTATCTTTGAGTTAGATGAGATATCTTACTTTTCTACATCTGCCTAGTCCCTATGCAGCAATGTTAGGATGACAAGAAAAAATTTCACTTGAGAAAGGAAAGCATCTTTGTCTAGAAATAAGATTCTTCCAAAAATAAGATCACTGGCTATTGACAGCGATATAAATTCCAGAGGCAGAGGATGTGGTCAAGTTGTCATTTAGCCTTCAAAACGGGCAAGAGATGTGTTAGGAAAATGGCATCAGGAAAGTATTCAGAAACATTGCTACCAGGCTGGATTCAAGGCTGTAATACGGCACCAACACATTTTGACAATATATTCTAGTATATGAGTAACTTCACCTGCTGTAGAAATTTACGGGAATACTGACATTGCAGAAAGGCCTGCTAAGGGCCTGCACAGAGATGAGAAATCTAGCAGTGTGGGCATCTATACGAGCCTGTCCATTCTCTGAGAAAGTGGCCCTGCACTCAGGAACACTTTCAATTTGAAGACTGCTGATAAGTTTGTTGATACCAATTTGAAGACATTCAGAATGACTGAGTTCAACACCTCTTCTTTTTTTGGCACAATGCTAAAATGGCAAAGTAGGCCAAATAAATAGTTGATAATATTAAGATATATTGAAATCAGACTAGATGGAACAATAAAAATAGAAGTCCTATCTGTCATTTGCACTGTTTCTGTTCTGAACAGTGAAGGCATAACTGTATCTGTTATACAATATAAAGCAGAGACACAAGAAATCTTTGTGAACAGTTCAGAAAAGTCGACCTTATGGAAAATTAGAAATTGCAATGTAACAAGAGGAATAGCCAATCACAGCCAGGAATCAGGACATAAAAAATCACAGTGCACGAATCAGAAGTGAAGGGTGCATTGTGGAAGAAACGCCACAGGCAATGGGGTTACAATTGTAGGTTTTGTTTCTTTGTTTCATAGTATAATTTCTGATTAAAGAATACAATGATAGTTTAAATTTTTAAAAAATTAGCACAGCAGAAAACACATTGTCATTAATCTTCAAACGACTCCCCTTGCTTCAAATACACTTATCCTACCATTCTTGCCCTGTCTGAGGCTATTCTGGAAGTCCTCTTTGGTGACCTTAGCTGCAGTGTTGTGGCCTCCTCAGTGTCCTTACTGACTTACAATGTTTACTTTTCATGGTCATTTTTGACTCTAGAGAAGAGCCAGATGTTGCACAGTGCCAGATCCAGTGAACAGGGTGGATGAGGAGAAGATTCACCATGATGCTTTTATCTGCCTGCTTTTTCACTGGGTGGTACTCGACAGCGGCATTCATTGGATTTTTGATCACATCTCATAAACATCTTCACTAAAGAGACTTCCAAAGCCACTTCAGAAAGTTGTAAAACTGATGAGTAAGTGTGTGTGAATTGAGTGGGTGGGTGAGGGTGAAAATGGCAAGGCGTCTTCTCCCATAATAATTTTTTAAAGGACATTCACTAAATATTTTGATCACCCCTCACGGGACCCCATGCTGATTCTTGTATGCCCTACACCCCTCACCGACTTGCTGTGTTCCACAGGTTATTCTGTAGCCACACTTCTGTCAGTTTCTCTAGGTTTGCGTGCTACAGGACATGTCTTTTGGACTTTGCCAACTTTACACAGCAGCATCTGCCTCTCTAGTGACTGGAAAAACCTCCAGCATGAGTAATTTTACAGTTGATCTCTTTCCTTCTTAAGAGTGTATTCAATTTTAAAAGCTATTGAATGATATAAGCAAGTAAAATAACTAAACTAAAATTCAACTTAGTGGGGAGTGACAGATAATCTAGGTCGAATGATATTTGTGGTGCTAGGGATCCAACCCAGGGCCTTTGTTCTGGGCTACATTCTCAGACCTCACGGTCTCATGAAACCATTACGTTTCTTAGGCTGGGTTTGAACTTTCAATCCTCCTGCTTCAGCCATCTAGAGGGCTGAGATTCCAGGCCTGCATTTCTAGGCCCAACTTCTAAATTATTTTAAAAATTAATCAATAGGAGTTAAAAAAAAAGTTTACTCTTGGTTCCAGCTCTTTCCCCACCCACCCCCCATGACTCAGTTTTAGTCTGAGTCAAATCAGACTGTAGTGTTAGAAACAACTCAACTGCCCAAATCCCAGGGTGCTTGGAAATGACCTTTCAATTCAAGAAAAATCAGTTAGTTAGAGCAGGTGAAGAAAAATGGCTCCTGAGTGACATTATTGATGTTACTCTGCAACAGAAAAGCAAGACCTCAGAATTCTCAAGCCATGTGTTTCGTCTTGCATGTTTATTTAACCCTCAATCTCTCCTCCATTCATTGCCTTAGTTTGAGTCTACCTAGATCCTTGCTCAGCACTTTCCCAGGATGGCTTATAGGCCTTCTGGGTAGTCCTACAACACAGTCAACTTCCATAATCAAGCTAGGTTTGCATCTGGACTGTTCCCAACAGCCTGTGTGTTAAAGACATGGTTCCCAGGCTGTGGCACTAATGACAGGTGGTGGAACCTGTAAGAGCTGGGGCCTAGGAAAGGTCTTCCGGTCACTAGTGGTGCACTTTCCTCTTTTTTTCACTTCCAGGTATAAAGGAGAGGGTTCCATTATGTCACTCTCTCCCTCCATGAAGGAATGACACCCTATAAGAAGAGTAAAGCCATGTGTCCTCCTGATCAGAGACTGGAACCTACAAAATTAATCTTTTCTTTTTGTAGGTTGATTATTTCAGGCACTTGTCATAGTGATGAAGCAATGATTCTCTCATATGCAACTACATATCTGTATCACCATGGTGTACAACCAAAGGTTTGGCTAGTGTTCTAAGACACAGGTATGATGAGCAGAGTTAATTATTGGTTATAAAGTACTGCTAATCAGTTTTCTTTCCAATGTAAGCAGCCTCATTAAACTTTGTACTATCAAATCATCATTTATCTCATTTCAATAATAAGAGACTATTTTATTTCAATTTCTCCTGTGCTTACAGTCCTAGCTCTTTTTGTTTTGTTTTGACAAAAACTTCTTTTTCTCATATAAGAAACCTACTAATTCTAGACCACCATTACAACTATTATTTTATTTTGTTTCATTTCCCAGTATTTTGCTTATTTGGTGTATGCAACTTCTTAACAACTCAGTAGGTCTACACAACACCCTAATAATTATTTTCTTTGTTTACTCACAGAGCCTATAGTCCATTCTTTGGAGGGTAACATGTTAACTTATAGACGAATTAAAAAGTGGTCAAGGGGTAAAAAAAACCTCACTAATCACACTGAAGGTTATCTGCCTTTTCTGAACCTTAGTTCACTCGTACGTCAAAAAGAACTGATAATGCATGCTGCTGACGAAACAGGATAGCTGGGTGCATCTAACTGTATATACACATCGGAGTGTTAAACTGAAAGTTGTGGCTGAACACTCAGCCCGTGAAGATATCAGATACCAAAGTGACCTGTGAGACAGCCCAGCCTGGAGGGCGAGAAAAGGAGACGACTAAACTAATTACATGGCTCATAAGCACTTCAGCCACACTGAGGGTATAAGACGTTTGAAAGAGGAAAGGACTTAAGAGAAATTTCCTTTGGGAAGAGCTGTGCTGGCCCAAAGTGTGCTTCCCCTGGCTCCTAATCTTATACAAGCGATTCTGACAGGACCATGCGTCTATTTGGTGTGAGTCGCCTGCAGCTGGGCAGGTACCGTGAACGCACATCTCAATTCCACTGGTAACAATGGCAGTGGGGTCTCCAAGAGGTTCTCAGGCCAGAAGACACCGTCAAGATGGGGAAGCAGAAAGCGGTTGTGCAATGGGTTTTTGGAGACTGAGAATGCAGCTAATAGAAGCTGGGGGAAAACGCCTGCCACCCCCACCGATGGAGCCGCCTGTCCCAGTTCCAACGGACTGTGGAAGCAACAAGAAAGGAGGAAGAGGAACATGCATTACTTGTATCAAGAAAACCGTGCGGTTAAGAGGTTCCCAGCTTTAGGTGTGGGAGGACTTCCTAAAGAACTCCATGAAAGAGTTCCACAAGAGACAGAATTTTAATGTGGGCCAGGCCCAGCAGGTATAAGGCCAGCTTACAGCAGCACCAATGATGTAAGCATTTGCCTTTTATCTTTACCTCTAGCTCCAAGTCCCAATGGTCTATAAATAGCAGCTAGCGGGAGGAGAGAGAAACAAGAAAGAGAAAAGAAACCAAATACATCACCTTCCCAGGCTGCAGGCCAGTGGGGAGGAGAGAGACCAGCTCCCATTTCAAGTGAAATTGGGAGGTTGCGCTATTACGTGGGGCTGAGCATCTAAAACAGAAATGACATTTTGGTTTTGATTTGTTTTTGTTTGTTTTACTTAAAGAGTGATCAGAAAACTTACCTAGAAAAGAATTACCTAGAAGATATTAGAGATACCACAGGAATGCCCAAGTTAAATTTTCATCCAGTAGTACAAGAAGAACTGAGTATATTTTAAATAAAGAATGTATTCTAAAGTAATTTTACCATCCCATTCCACAAGTTGTTTGTGTTCAACTCATTTGAGACGCACACACACATACTCCATATAGAATGTGTGTGTAAGCACAAGCATACATATGTATGGGGTGGGCGAGAGAGGGTACAATAGTATGCTAAAAAATTTGTGTCTACAGAAACCATAAAATTAAAAATATGAGAACTTCCTAGGCCAACTCACCATATGCAGATTTTACAACTAACTCCCCTGATCTTAAACTAACTTCTCCAGCATCAGAACCCAAATGGAGACAAAGCGGTTGTCAGAAGCCAGGTAAAAGGATTTCATGGGAAAGCTCTTGCCTTGCTAAGTGTCACTATCTCCGGATTTGTACTTGAAACCTGGTTAGGAGACTTCAAGAGGTCACCTGAAAGACACACAGGCCATGCTTCTATATAAGGAGGTAGTGAGAAAGGATGCCATCCAACACGTGACAAGTCAGCCTACCTGCCCAGAGTGTGTCAGGCAAGGTGTAGCCTTTTCCTGTGGAGCAGAAGTGGATCACATAGAAGACGTAGTTTGAGTTCTTTTAAAATGTCATCCACAAAAATTTTTCCTAGAAGATACACACTAAGTCTGAATGCACACCATCCCGCTCCTAGAGGCTGAAGAGCTGCCAGACACCATTTATACTAGAATATATCTCAGGATAAGAGCTCTCAGAAAAAAAGGTACCAGTAGGTCAATCTCTGAGGAGGACATGAAAGTCTCCTCAATCAGACACACCGATCTGAACCATCTGTGAGGCTCAGAGAACTAACAACCAAGTAACAACAAATTAGATTACAGTTATCACCATCTCTTCTCTTGTGTCCTACCTCTTGTCCAACACTGACGTGGAGAATCTGAAATAGCAGCTATCAATTAAAGGGGGAGGGGGCAGCAAAGATAGAGCTGAGAAAGAGCCTAGGCCCTGTGGTCCTCCTCTCCTAGATGGAAGGACAGGAGATCTGTAATCCACCCTTTCTAGGTTTGGTCTCAGTAAAACCATCAGTCTCTGAACTTTCATTTCCTCATGGGGTAGAACTGTAGCTTATTGCCGGGCTGCTGAGTGGGTTAAATACAAAATGTCTGTGAAGAACTTGGCATGGTGGGCTGCACACAGGAAGCCAAGGATAAAGGTTAGTCATTGTCCTTCTCCTCTCTGCTCTGCCTCCCAGGAAATTGTGCTCTTTGTTCCATTCAACACAAATGCTGCAGTACGTAAAATATTTCGTCTCCGTGAAGCTTCTAAATATTGGTATGTGGAATATCTCCTCTTTTTTTTCTTCTTAATCAGTGTTATTGTTAACAACCTAGAAGAAGCACAGTGATTATAACTCCTAAAGAAATTAAATCTTCGGGGTTCATAACCTTTCAGAAAATAGGAAATTCTAAATGCTGGCGCTTACTGCAAAGGTGAGGTTTTTTTTTTTTATGTATGAAGAACATTTGATAAAATTCCCTTTGACAAATTTCTGAGTCATTGGAGCATGTAAAAGGTGTTTCTCTTTTCTTGAAAGAAATTCTGGGACCCTTTCTCAGTGTTTGAATATCATAATAAGCAGCTTGATTTTCAAATGTCAAACTTGCCACCAAACTTGGTTCTTGGGTAGGACAAATGCCTTTGATTTGTGTGAAGAAATTTGATTTGGAAATATTCAAGTGATTAGTTGTTGAGACTAAGGCTTTGAAGTCACAGAATATGGGTTTCTATTATAGGCCCTTGTGGAGCCCAAGATATTTGCATATAAAATATTTCTAGAACTTTTGCATATGCTTAGATATTAAAATAAGCAAGCTTAATGCATTTATAAGATTCCATCTGTCACATACACAATGCACTTTAAAATGCTAGTGAATAAGGAAATACTGTTTTATTGTTTAACCTTAATCACACAAGAGAATGAGCACAGAGTGCCGAAGAACTGATGGTTCAAGTCCTATTTCTGTACATCACACATCTGGGATGCTTATAAATAATAGCCCTTTTGAGATCTCCATTTGAAAGAAACTTAAGAATGTGGATATGAACCAATGAGAGCCAAGAATCACTCAAGTATAAAAATACAAGTCTAAAAAGGACCTTGAAAGGTTATAACATCTAATCCCTACCTAAAGTTGCAGTCTTGTTAGATGTTAGCATTGGGGGAGACCCAAAGGAGATCACCTACTCTAAACCTTTCATTTTATGAGTTAAGAAATTGGAATCCAAGTTAGATTTATTGAAGCCTTGTTTGTGCTTTTCTTCCAGACTTTCAGTGCAGAAAATCCTACAACTTCCTCTGAAACCACGTTTTAGTGCTTAATCAACGGGGAATCACAAATATCCAATTTCTACAAATTAGGCCTGTTTTCTTGAAATGTGAGGATTTAAAATAACAGTATACGATATAGCTCCTTAAAAGGAAATGGGAAGCAATTAACTGGGAGATCAAAAAGCCCACAGGGCACCTTGCCAGGGCCTTTCAGTAGATGCTCAGTTGTCCTAAGATGAAGAAGGGCAGAGGGGTGGGAGTATGTTCTGGGTTTAAATTCTGGCTGTCTTACAACTGGAACTGGCAAATCACTTATCTTCTCTAAGTCTCTGAGTGCTAGCAATGGATACTAGCAGAACAATGCTCCAAAAAGGATGGGGAAGAGCCTAGTCTGTTTAAATATCCAAAATGTACTGTGGCTAATATTGTACTGTATAACATTTGCAAGGCGATAGGAAAAGACAAAGATTGCTTGTTGTTGTCACCTCTGGAAAATGTTATTTTAAGCTAAAAGCATATATAAAACTTTATAGTTATCAAGAGAGTTTGGAGGGCTAGCAAATATGAAGGGATTAGAGGAGTCCTATATCTGATTACAGAAGAATTTTTTTCTCTCCTTCTGAAGATCATTAAGAATGATAATACTAGGTATACCCTTTAGGGCACAGGACTAGGTGGTCTTTCTGTCTTTCTTTCTTTTTCTTTCTTTCTTTGGCACTGGGTTTGAGCCCAGGGTCTTCACACTGAGTTACATCTCAGCCTATTTTTGAGATAGGGTCTCACTAAGTTGCTAAATTGCATAGGCTGTGTTCTGACTTGCAATCTCCCAGTCTCAGCCTCCCAGAGTTCTGGGATTACACATCTTTTAAATCCATAACTCCTTGATTTCTGTCTACTAATATCATTTTCAGATTCCACCTAATGTGTTTGTTCTACGTGGCATCCACGCATGTCTACACTTAATGCTTAAGAATAGATAAGAAATGCTCTATGTACAGGGTTTATGTTGAAACTCAAAATCTAGTCATAAGAAACTACTATCATTTCAAACACTTTTTTCAGAAATGAAGACAAGTCTTGCTTATTATCATTGGAGATTCTAATTTACCTGGATAAAATGAATTCCAACTGATTATTGACAGTGGTATCTCTCACACAAATCCATTTCAGCTCAGTAGTCAAATGCTAATTTACACCGTAATGAAAAGTCCATTGTCTTGAATTCTCATTCCTTCATTTAATATGAATTGATGTCACAACACGACTGATAAAGAAAAAAACTACTTCTTTCTATTATTTCCATTTGTTAGTTTCACACATGTAATTACATCCTGGGAGCTGTCAATTCTGTGACCTTTATCAACCAAGAGTTATAGCCAACTTCACTACTTTTGGGTTGGTATGTTTCAAAACAAACAAAAAAAGTGAAACTTGTACATGTGGATTGACCAACAAAGGGATCTTACAGGCCAAGAGGTCATCAATATTTTATTTAACTGTAGGAGAGAGTATAGGAGGCTCAGGGCAAAAGGAAACATTTTGGTTTTGTCCGTCTTTACATTCCACAGGCCCTCTCCGAACTTATTTCCTGGAGTGATTTCTTCTGCTGACAGGAGAATGTACATAGTTCAAAATATTCTCTACTTGTGTAGAGTGGACAGTGTTTCATCTCTACTGTTTATCTCCAGAGTATCATCTTATGTGTGTTGACTGTTCTGGGGAAGGTATAAAGAAATGATGGACAAGTGGAAAGGTGAAAGCTACAAATCTGACCTTAGAGAAGGTCAATCAGAGAAAAACATCCAGAAACTTATGACTAGAAGAAAAAAAGGATAGTACTAAGGGCATCAGGATTTTAGAACTAGGTAGGCAAGGGTGGTGGTATAGCTCAGCGATTACTGTGCTGGCCTAGAGCTAGAGAATCAAGTCATGCCCTCTTGTGGTAACAACACTCATTTTGGGTTGAGTTGGGAGTTAGCACTTCCGGGTCTGTATGGCAAGGAATCTGAAGTCATTCGGCATCACTGAAAAATTAAAGTTTCTCTAGAAATTACTCATGGTAAGTCAATTAGAAGAGAAAAAATGTGGACACACCAAACACAGGAAAAACACGGATTCATTTTAAGAGTCAAGTGAAAATAAGCCAGGAAGAACTCAAAGAAAGGATGCATTTGTGAAACCTTAGGTCTAGAGTCCACTATTTAGGAAAGTAACCACACCCCATAACATAACAACCCTGGACTGCCAGACATTTTGAAGATAGAAAGTGCAAAGTGAAGAGACATCCTGGGCCCAATAAGCTCAGATTTAATTTCTGGGCCCAGTAAGCTTAGATTTAATTTAAAGATCATTCTGTAGACCAAAGAGAAGTTAGTTCATAACCAGGCACACAGAAGAGAATCAGGGGAAGTTTGGAGATAAAGCATGCAGGAGGGCGAGCATTTCCCAGCCCCTGGAGATAGGGACAGGTGAGAGATTTATTATCCCCAGTACAAAGCAAGGCCTGTGCGTAAAAGCAGCTCATAGCTCTCTTCCCATCTCTCTGCACTACCCACCCTTCCAAAGATAAATCCAGTTTAAAGCTAATCTCCTGGGTCACGGGCCCTTTGAGTTCTGTGATGCCAAACAAAAATGACCAAGAGAGAACCCATGGAAGAGTGGCATCTTCAGATGCATCTTTTTAGAACAAGGTATGAAACAGAATTATCAGAGAGCTTATTGCTTGAGGCCGCTGCTTGTCACGACTACTTAGAACAGTGTCTAGCACATGAAAGAGCCTCATTACAGCTTATCAAGAGAACAAAAGACCAAGAGAATCAGTAAAGGATGCTCCAGTTGGAGGGTATAACCCTTGCCCAGAGAATGGCTAGAGTGAAATCCCCCAAGAAAGCCACAAGAGAACTAACTCTGTCCTGGGCTCAAATGGGCTCAGTCTCATGGGGTCTTAAGCTTCTTCTGTGCTGTTGATGTATTCTCCCTGGTCCAACCTTCTCTCATCAGTGGGTTGGGTTGGTAAGATGTGAAAGGCCAGCTTCCCGAATAGACTAAGAGGGAGAGTAATCAAAGAAGCACCTGACCAATTCGTTCTAGCTCCTGTATTCTACTTAGACAAAGCCAAGCAAAAATGTTGTCTCTGGGGCCAGCATCGCTCACAGAGGACTGCTTTTAGGCACAAGGTCAGCTCAGCAGTCAAGGATCTCCTTTGCTTGATGTTAAGGTTTGGATCCAGATTGTTCCCCTAAAAGACTCTTGTATTTGGGTGCTTATCTGTGGATTTTCAATGCTGTTAAGAGATGGAGCCTGGTTGGGAGGGAAGGAATACTCAGGGGTAGTAGATCACAACGTGGCAGATGACTGAAGGTATAGGGCATTATTGGCAGTGTGTCCTGGAAGTTCATACTCTTGCTCTGGCTTCTCCCCAAGCTCTGATTCTTCTTGGGATGCCATGAGCAGCTCTTCTCTGCCAGGTCCTTCCCACCATTTCCTGCTGTTCATGAATGAACCCAAATCTCATAAAACGGAGAGCTAAAATAAACCTTTCCGCTCTTAAATTGTGAATGTTGGATATTCTGTCCCAGCAGCAACAACAAATAAATAAATAAATAAATAAATAAATAAATAAATAAATAAGACATCTGACCTGTGTTCTCAGAACAGGACGAGGGTAGGATCAGATGATTTCATCCACCTTTTAAAAATAAAATACAGTATTCACCAAAAGCATGCTGAGATAAAAGATAAGAAGTTTATCTGCTCGCAACTTTCCAGGGACAAGTATTTTGAAATATCTAATGTTTTAGGATTATTTACTCTCTTTTCTGTATATTTGTAGCCAATAGAAAATGTAGAGAAAGGCAGAAAAGGAAAGAGCAAAGAGGGAAATAATGATCCTACAGACATCTCTTGAAAAGTATCTTAGGACATGAGTCAGACAGAAGAGAGACAATCCTGACGGAAGCTTCCAGGAGAATACGTCACTGCTGGATTCACAAAGGACAGAAGCAAGGCAGAGCAGGGCCTGAAAGAGACCCTAGCTGCTGATGAGGAATTCCCTTCCAAACAGGCATTAGGAAAATGTCCAAAAAAATCCCAGTCATGAAGGTTACTAAAGCTTCTTGCACAAACAAAAATAGAGCTGGGGGCGGGCAATGGACCGGGGCTGGCCAAGCTGCTCATTTTCATAAAGGGCAGCACAATTTTCAGCTCAGGCTTTTAATGGCAGCTCATGCCTGGTGTCATGAAGCCCTGTGTCCAAAATACTCCTCTGAGGAAGAGAAAGAAATTTGTGCAAAGCACAGGATATTGTTTAGAATTAATGTGCTGAATGGTCCCTGCTCTTCAAAATCATGCTAACCACCTTGCATTTCAATGACAATGGTCCTCTCGCATCAAGGAAAACAATCAGTGGTCTCATCCAAGCCTAGCAGATGTCTGAATCAGAATAAGAACCATCTAAAATGTATTTACTCAATGCATTTTTCTCATTATTTTTTTAATAATATGTACTGGCATACACCACTCACTAATAAGTAAGATAAATTTACACTAGAGCAGGGGTCGGCAAACTATAGCCCCATGGGTCAAATTCAATCAATGGCATATTTTCATAAAAGCTAACAGTGGCTTTTACATTTTTAAATGGTTGTAAGAAATAATAATGAATATGCATTAGAGATCATAAATGACCCACAAGACTCTGTATTTACTATCTGCTTCTTCACAGACCAAAGCTTGTGGATTCCTGCCTTCCAACATGGCTTATCATGTTCAGGTCAAAACTATGAAGAGAAAAATAAGGAGTTACCAGCATATCCATTTTGGCTTACCAAAATACAAAAATTTTGCAAAAGAACAGAATTTATCTTCTAAGAGAAAAAATGTTTTGAGACTTACAAAATTGTAAAATGAGTTGTTGTTATATAATATTACATTCTGTCCATAATATTGAGTAAATATTTATTGCATTTAAATCATTAGCCAAATGCAGTTGACCCTCACTTCCTTATGTTATAAACAGCTCTGAAAAATAGCCCCAATGATAATTTATATGTCTGAAAGGCTCAAAGTGTGACCACTCCCACTGACCATACTGATTGCTTACTATTCCATTATCATAACAAATGCTCTCAGATAGTACTTCCGTTATTCCTTAAAAACTCTGAGTTACAGCAGGAGTCCCCAAGCCCTGGGACATGGCCTGGAACCAGCAGCCTTGTTAAAATGTAGTAAGCTGATGAGCAAAGCACTCCCTTATTTACAGCTGCCCCTCATCACTGGTACTACTGCCTGGGCACCACCTCTGGTCAGATCAGCCGTGACATTTGATCCTCAAAGGAGCAGAATCTGACTGTGAGCTGCCCATGTGAGGAACCCAGGTTGTGTCCTTAAGAGAATGGAATGCCCAAAGACCTGACGTGGAGCTGAGGTGGTGAGGCTAGCGCCCTCCCCCCACTCCCACTTCCCATCTGTGGAAAAACTATGTCCCACAAAATTGGTCCCCGGTGCTAAAGGGCTTGGAGACCACTAATTTTCTCTCCATCTGACAGACGAAGTGACTGAGGCGCAGAGGGATTCAATCCCATTTCCACGGTCTCGCAGTGAGTGAGTGACAGGCCACGGACTTAGATCCAGCACTTGCTGCTTAGAGAGCACAATCTGCTACCCAACACTGGAGAGGCGACTCTCTGCTGTCTCCCTTAGGAGACATTATATTTTATTTTTACCCTTCTCGCAAATATTGCAGTTTGGTGAGTGGGTGGGTGAAACCCCACTGCCTGAGCATTCCCGTCTCCTCCCTAGTGCACACAGAGAACGAAAGTATCCTCTCTGGAGGCGAGAAGAGTCTATAAAAGGGAAGTGTCTCTTTTCATTGTGCTTTGAAACGCCCAGGGTAGGGCTTCTCCCCTTCGTTTGGTGCTATTTAAAGGTGAACCTTTGAATAGGATCATTTTAGTTGCCTCTGTATGTTGCTTACTTTATTTTCACTCAGGCAGTGAAACCTTCCAAGAAGTGCCGGCGAAGTAAGCTACAGTCCCAAGGGAGGGTGGGCTGGCTTTTTCTCCTCACGTGAATTCTTCACCCCGCCCCCCCCCCCCCCCCCCCCCCCCCCCCCCCCCCCCCCCCCCCCAATTCCGCCTTTGGTTGAAGTCTCCACTTTAGCTACCAAGTGCAGGTGGTGGGAAGGAGTGAGAAAATGACTTGTAGGCTGGAACGCCGGGGAGAAGAGCCAGCTGCATCTTGTGCTTTGAAACCTGTGAGAGCCCCAGCTCCTACTCCGCCCTCTGTTGCAGCCGGTACCCCCAGCTGCTAAAGCAGCATCTTTACGTGGAGGTTGGGCTGTTGTATCAGGAAATATCAACTTTACCAGGCCACATTACTGTCCACAGTAACCTTATTTTCTAGTTACTGGATTTCATAATAATCTTTATTTCTTTGTAAACTCTGACCAGGTCAAACTGAACCTTGTCGACCTGTTTTCTCATGTTTTCCTTGGTCTATCTCTTCATACAACTCCTGACATCTGGATTACGACAGTGATCTTTCAGTTTGCCTCTGTGCCTTGAGACTGACTCTTCTGCCTCACTCCTTATTATAACATAATAAAGCCCTAAAAATCCATCGGCTTAACACAACAACCACCATTTGTTGGTTCCCAATTCTACACCATGGACAGGATTCACTGGCAATGGCTGGTGTCTGTCACATGTGTTGGCTGGGCAGCCTGACTTGGCACAGCATGAATTAAGCTGATGCTACCAACATGTCTGGCGTCTCTGCTGGGGTGGCTGGACCCTCACATAGTGCCTCAGCCTCTCTCCTCCCAGGTTTTCATCCTCCTGGGCCTCTGTCTCTCTGGTCTTTCTCATAGCAGTCCAGGAAGACAGACTTTTACACAGCCTCTGGAGATTCTAAGAGGGCAAGACTGAAAACCACAACGTATCTTAAGGCCAATGTGTAGAAATTGTACTGCGTTACTTCTGATCACAGCAACCATGGCCAAAACAATCCATAATCACAGCTCAGATTCTAGAGGAAAGGACACACACTCCCTTCCTGATGGGAAGAATAACAAAGAGCACACTCCAAAGGGACATGTCGGATTTGGGGGCTTTTACGTGTGGTCACCACATGAAAAAAATTTATGGTAGAACATATATGTTTCTATTTTAGTGGATTTCAATTGGCTCAAAAACAGAACAAGAAGGCCAATAAAAGATGAGTTTCCGCTCAATGAGTATTTTTATTTTTTCCTATAATTATTTTTTTAGTACCCATCTATGGTACATGATAATTACATTCAACTTGGAAATTGGTGCATGCACATATTTTCCAGGCCGAGTTGACTGAGATAGGAGGATGATCTAATTCAACTCTAAAGTCTACTTTCCTTATCGCTTTGCAAATGCATGGGAAACAAAAAGAGAATTCAATAAATCAAGAAAAGTACAGCTACGATCATCACTCATTTGTGTTTTTGGTTAAAGAAACCACTCCAAATTTCAACTTCACACTGTACACCAGGATTTTTCAAATGGTTTTAGACTTGTCATCCCCCAGAAGTATGCTGTCTGTGGAAGCAAACACCAGTGTCTCATGCGGCGGGCACCCTTTCTCACCTCCTGAGTTCTCACTCCTCTTGTTAGACCATACGGTCTGGTTGGTGTCATCTTGTCTCAGGAAGTTACTGCTCTGTAACTTCTTCATTTATCAGTCCCATCTATCTTTTGTCCCTTCCACCTCTTTTCTCCTACCCAGTGACCTTGTTTCTTCTTCACAAAGGCAAAAAGCTGTTTGTCTTGAATGCTCTTGGCACTCTGCTCCCTGTACACATTAAACATCCATCTGCAGCTCTTCTCTTCTTTATTAAAGTCAAGCTAGCTCCAGCCTCAGAAAACAAATCCTCTTGTGCAAGGTCCACTCATCTGTCCATCTGCTTCTGCTCTGACCTTTCCTCATCTCTCAACTAAACCTCTTTCTTCCTGTGTCACCGACTTCCTACAATCTGAAATTCACTCTTTTCCTCAAATATACTCATTTTTCACCTACCTGAGACAGACATATCTACTTCCTAATCTCTGCTCCCTGTCCAGCCATGCACACCCTTCCCATTTTCTCTCCAATCAGTTAGGTCAAATTTCCAAAGGAGTCTCAACTTGCTACGTTAGCATACTCAATGAAAACAGCAGCTTACCTTTACTGAGGCCTGGTAAGGAAGTTGGCATGGAACTCTTGGGAGAATTGGCATTCTCCCCGTTGGAACTCTTACTCGGTATAGCAACCTTGGAATAGTTATAGAAAAGGAGATTGAGGCAGACACAGAGAAATAGACAGAGACATGGGTTTAGTGACTGGCCCATTGTCAATAGCTGGTGAGAGAAAAAATTTGGTGTTTGACCTGTATGGCCTGTTTCCCCACTTCCCAGGAATTGCTCTCCATTAAGTACCAGAGTCATTCTAGCTGTCAATATCTCCTGGTATCTACTCGTCTGCTGAAAACATTACTCACAAACAACTACAGAGAAAGAAAACAATGAGAGAGAGACAGAGATGAAGACAAAGAAAGAGGCTTCTACTCCTTTTTTCCCCCCTAATCTCTTCTTCAAGGAAAGAAGACAGTATGGGAAACTTTGTCTTGTCTAGTATGGACAAGAAAAAACAAACAGTCAATTTTCTTACCCATCTATGGTAATTTAGGTGAGAGATTTCTACTCCTGAAATGATAGTCAATTCAAATCACAAACTCACAAAGGCAGGGAAGCTGCCCGATTGTATTTGCAAGTGACCCTACAAATCAAATGCTCATCTCAGTAAAGGCCAGATTTGCTAGCCCTCCTGACAGACTCACCGGCACTGCACTGAGCATGAGCACTTTATAAAACCCAGTCCTTTAACAATGGGTAAATGACACTGGCATGCACAACTGTTGAAAAAGGTCCTCATTTCTGTGTGTGCATGTGTGTGAATGATAGAGAGAGAGAGAGAGAGAGAGAGAGAGAGAGAGAGAGAGATCTAATTCTGCTCAGAGTAGAAAGCAGATCGAGAAACGTGATAGGGATGTATTTCAGAGATTAGAGTGCTTGCCTAGAAAGCACGAGGACCCAAGTTTGATTCCCCAACCCCATAAATGTTGGGATATGGTGGTATACTTTTGTAATTCCAGCACTCAGGAGGCTAAAGTAGGACTGCCATGAGTTCAAGGCCAGCCTGGGTTACCATGAGACTGGACTGCAGAGCAAGTCCTTGTCTCAAACAAACAAACAAACAAACAAAGAAAAAAAAAAAGGAAAAAGATCAAGCAATAAAGACGTTTGAAAAAGTACAACAAAGAGATTCAATGATAACAAACGTTTTAAAAAATTGTACCAAAATTGTGAAAAAAAGTAAAACATGGAAAAATTTATTCTTAGACAAACAAATATATTAAGTTTCTCCCTCATTAAGACAGTCACAAAACACTTCACACACACACACACACACACACACACTGTTTTTTTTTGTTGTTGTTGTTTTGTTTTGTTTTGTTTTTGAGACAGGTTCTCACTCTATACCATAGGCTGGTCCTGAAATCACTGGTGTAGCCCAAGCTGGCCTTGGACAGCCTCCTGAGGGCTGGTATTACAGGCGTGCTGCCTCTGTTTATGTCACCATTCTAAGTGCATTAAGTCTCTTCTAGTCTCTTAGGCATTAAGCACCAGCGCATCTGAGATGGACATTTGTTCCCTTAGGTGGCAGATGTTGACTGCCCACATGAGTAGATAACCCACTGCTTCTAAGCACCCCTCTTTAATGAGCTTATAGGATATTGGGAGGGAAAGGGAGACAAGAACATCGTTAGCAACAACACAAAACAGAAAAAACTAAGCACTTAAAACTGTGCTAAGCACAGAGTAAGCCTCTGACAAATACTTGTGGACTCAGGAGTCAGTGCTGTACAACAGGTCCTGGCTATGTGCTGGCGACATCAGATGAGTGGGTGTTTCTTAAAACGGTGTCTGACTGTACCTTAAAGAGACTCAAATTACCAGTGACAGGCAGGAAGAAGGCACTCCAGAGCAAGGCCATGGCGTCAGGAAAACCCCAAAGAGACAAAACCAGTTGTTTTTTCCATGATTAGAAAAGTAGACTGTCATAGGGACTTTCTCATTGTTGGAGCACATTACCCACCATCCATGGTTTAAAGGAAGAGAGGTTAATTTTGGTTCATAGTTTGGAGGCCTCCTTTCATTCGTGGTCAGTGGGCAATGGCGGAAGGGCTTGATGGACGGCAGCTGCTCAGCCATCACGGCCAGAAAGCACCGTGAGGGTAAAGGGCAGATCTAGAAAGGGAGATGGAGGCTTCCAGATCATGGCCTAGTGACCCGCCCCCTCTGAAACGGCTTTACCTCTTCATAGCACATGAAATCAATAGATTAATCTACTTGATACAATTAACCACCATGCTCTAAATGTCATCCAAATTCACGAGACTCTTAAGAGACACTCCTGATTTACTGATGTATCTAACACAGACTGCAAGGGAAGTTAACCAGGGATGTAGTACTTTATTTTTTGGGTAATAAAGAACCAGTACCACTTTTGAAAAGTGGTGGAACAAGATTAGAAATTTGATGGAAGAAGATGACTTGGCAATAGGGTATTAATATAGATAATGTTGGTTAACTACGGGAGAGATTCTGAGAGGAAAAGAGACCAAGGTTGCCTGAGCATGAGCAGTCTGCACAAGGCCTGCTTGTCAGTGAGCAGAGTGGACATCTGTCATTTGCTGACAGCATCTGACTTCTGTATCCAGTAAAAGCCCTCAGCACAACCGTCTGCCCTGCTGATGGCCAGATCACCCCTGTAGAGCTGATTCTAGCTTTAGGAGAGAGGGCCAGGAGTTGCCTTGACCTTGATAATGGGTTCCTGGCATGGACAAGTGACTGAATTTGGACAGAAAGCAGGTCTCAAGATTTTAAACAAACCCTTTGGAGACAAAATGCCCCTTATCCCTGCCCCACTCCAACTCCTTATTGGGTTTGGGGAATCTTAGAAGAAAACTTTATTTGAAGATGGAGATGTCATAGGAAAACGCATATTTTATGTTTACGATACATTACCTTCCTTATTTCTCCTACCTTCTTCCTTGAAACTGAAAAGGATCCTGCCTGACACAATAGGTACTTCACTTAATGGATAAACAAAACAAGTAGTAGGTTTTATATTCAGAAATAAAACATACTTAGCAGGGGATGAGACCTGTCTTTGCTTGGCCAGCTTGCCAGGTCACCTCTCACACCCAAGTGTCAAAAGTCAGTTTCACGTGGAATCTTTTTCACCCATAAGCTGAGTCATTTCCACCCAACAGTATCATGATTTGTTTCTACAGCTTCAGTACAGAGACTCATAGTGCTATGCACACGGAGTGATGTGCTAATTCCTTTGACTATTATACAACCTAGATTTTAGAGAGAAAACAATCATAATCCTATTGAAAAAAAGAAGAAAAGGAGGAAGGAAGGAAGGAAGGAAGGAAGGAAGGAAGGAAGGAAGGAAGGAAAGAAGGAAGGAGGGAAAAAAGAAAGGCATTAAATATGAGTTACAGGTCATTATTATTGTTAGCAGAGCATGTGTGCATCTGGTTAGGCCCTGACAGATTCCCAAATGCTAAATTTTCCCCCTTTGCTTTCAAGATGATACCCTGGTCTCATCTGGTGATACCCTGGTCTCAAGTTATAGCAATAATTATAATGACAGCCACATCAAGAGCTAAAATTTTACAGCATTAAATTTGCTAAACATAAAAAGTATACTTTTATTGCAAGCAAAAAGTACCATAAATATTCTCAGCTGGCCCAAATAACTTCCACTGGGTAAATGCTAGAGGAACAGGACAAGGGATTTTCATTTGTGCTCATCTGAATCCATGGCTCTATCAATGCAAAAAAAAAAATCAAATACCCGTCAGAACATATCAAATCTGTTTTATTCTGGGAGTGAACTGGAGTCATCGCGCTGCTTGGTCTTCCCGTGGCTGCATTACACTGCCAAGGCCTTGGCTGTTTTGAAATGAACTCACTGCTCATCTCTGCCTTACCTATCGTTACATGGCTGGGCCTTATACATCATTCATAAACCTCCTGGCATTATTCATTGTGAAGCTCTCTGGCGCAAGTCACATTTGATCAACACACGGAGAAACAAGTGTTCCAGCCGCTAAACAAAACTTGTATAAGAAGAGTGAATTGGAACACGCTCTGGATCTAGCTTACCTTAATACAGTTAACTGGATTAGGTGTCAAGGATATGTCTTTTTGTGAATTATTTGATCAATGCGTGATATTTTTCTTCAGGTTCTGACTTTACTTAATTCCATCTTTACTGAAAGCCTACACTATGTAAGATCCTACTAGGTCCTGGGGCAACTCCACAGTTTTTACTACTAGGTATCATCGTGCAAATCCAGAAGTAAGTAATAAGATTGTAAGTGCCAAGGGCATAAAGGAAGAAAGAGGAGGAAGTGTGTTGTTTTAGGGATGTTACAAATAGGGGAAGAAAAGAAGTCATCAAGAGTCTTTCATTAGGGAAAAATCATTTTGGGCTAACTCCCAGTCTAAACCATTGTACAGTAAAGCCAGGAGATTTTAGAATAAATACATGTGGTAATTATCTCCTGCATAAGTAGCATCATTGTAATATTATCATAATTGATTAGACACCTTTCTATGAGGGTTTTTTTCTTTAACCACCGAAATATAAAAAGCAAGTGAGTTCACATCAGTAAACATAGCAACTAAGGAAAGGCTAGATTTTCTAGAATATTTTCTTCCCTCCTTTCCTTTCTCCCCCTTTCCTTCCTTCCTCTTTTTTCTTCCTTCTGTAAACATTTATCATTTACCCCAAGTCAATAATTGTCAAACTGCATTGGTTAGAAATTATTTCTAATGAGCCAATATATTGGCTCATCACTTCAACTAGAATGTTAGGAATCCACATTCTCAAGTGTTGTAAGAAAAGGCAAAAATCTTCTAGTAAAATTTGAATAATGAACAAGCAGAGAGTCAAAACAAAATCCCCCATTCGTGAGTATACTTAAAGGGCTAGTGTAGGTACTGATGAGAACTTCACAGATTTGGGGTTTGTTCTTTTTTAGTCAATGGTTCAGCTTTGCAAGCAAAAAATACAGCATATTTATGGTGGCTTGGATCTGGAGTGTCCCCGGAAAGCCTCATGTTCCCGTGGATACTGTGTCGGGTTAGGAGGAGGGGCCTGGATGGAAGGAGGGGGGATACTTGGGATGGACCTGGAGGGTCATGTACCTCCCATTCTCTCTCTGTACCACCATGTTTTGAGGATCTCTCTCGCTGGAGCATTAGCTCTGGCCCTGCCCCCACTCCAGCCCTGCTATGTGCTTCCACCATGTTCCATCTGTGCACCCATGAATGGACTGAGACCATTTGAAACTGTAAGCTACAATAAATCTTCCTCCCTAAGTTGTGGATGTCGGGTATTGAGTCACAGCAATGAAAAAGTAACTAAGACAATATTCTCTTTTATAGAGTATTCTATTTAGTAGGATTGATGCCTAAAGAATTTTTGTTTGTTTGTTTCTTACCACATGAATCCAGAAAGCTAGCTTCATACTTTCTCACAAGCCCCAAATAGTTATTTAACTCACAATATTTTGGTATGTGCCTGTAATCCCAGCACTCTGGAGGCTTAGGCAGGAGGATTGCTGTCAGTCTAAGATTAGGCTGGGCTACATAGTGAATTCAGGACAAGCTCAGACTACAAAAAAATTTTGTAGTAATAATAAACAAATAAATAAATAAAACAAGATTTTGGTATGGGAGGGGGAAGACTCTGTATCTAGTTGCTAACAAGTACTAAAAGAACAGTCTAAATTGCAGGATCATGAACCCAAGACTTTCTAAAAATGGGCAGACACGAAGATAAAACCATTCTCACTCTGCCTAATGTTGCAAAACTAAAAGGAAAGAGGATGGAAAAAGGAAGGAAAGAAAGAAGGGAGAAAAGAAAGATAGATTGTGCTGGTGTACATGTAGAATTATTATTAAAAACAACAAAAAGTTTCAGAGAGAAGAAAACAAGTTCATAGGAAGAGCCTGCATATATTTATATGCAATCTTTGGTACTGCAATACAAGCCATTCACCAGTGGAGTTAGAATAAAAGGAAGTGTCCTTACCTGAATACTTATGTAGACCTTTTATTCAATCAGTGCAATCAAAACTGTATTTTATTTGTTGTAATGTTGATGTAACCTCTGAAAATTATTTCACACAACAAGTTATTTTGTACTTGAGGGCTTAAATTCCATTTAAGACATAATTATTATAAATAACTTCCTACTAATTATTTTAGCAACGCATATCTATAAAAGAATAAATTTGGAGAAAGTGGGAATAAATAAAAAATGAATTATCTGCTATCCTAAAGTCCAGGTCACCATTACTGACAAATGTGTGTATCTTTTTTCATGTTTTCTATGAATGAGAGTATAAAAATTAGAATCATATTCTATGCATAGATTTATATCTTATTTTTTCACATAACTTTACTACAGACACTTAACCAAAGTAACGTATATTTTTCTACTTTAGCTTCAGTGCTTTTTTAATAGCTGTCATATGACCAAAGCATAGTTTAATTGACCAAACGTCATTAGGTGTTTTGGTTATTTTTGTGAGCTTTTGTGTTTGTTTGTGTGTTTTTTTTGGGGGGGAGGGGGTTGTTTCTATGAGATGTTTGTTAGTTTGAGTCAAGGATAAAGGAAAATAATTCAATTATAATTATATTGACTTCCAGTCTCTTAGCTCATTGAGGCAGAGCACGCTCTACCTCAATTATATCACAACGTTTCTAAGTGTATGACTATAAAGTATGCTGTTTCAAAAGATTAAAGGAAATGATGTCGGACTAAATTATCCAAGGAGAGCTTGTTAATCTAGGTGCCAACATTACCCCCCCACCCCCACCCAAAGGAATAAGAATGGGAGGTCACATTATTTTGTAAAGATGCTTCCTTCTTTTAGGCATATGTTTGATTTCTCTTCTTCAATATCTGATAATTTCAAAAGTGTTAATTCTCCAAAACTTAGACAATTTAGGTCTCACTTATACATGAACAACTATACTCTTTTAAGAAAATTTTTGATTAAAAATAACTTTTTCCATTAACATTAGTCTTCATAATCAAGCAGTTTTTATTACTAACTACAAAATTATACTTAAATCTAAATTTAAATGCTAAATCTGGACACATTTTAGTAAATTTCATTCCTCATATGTATAAAAATACTAATTGGTTGTAGTCAGTCCTTTTTCATGAGTCTTATATCATAAAAATTTACACATCACCAATTAGATTTCACGTGTATTTTATAACATTTTACACAATTGTGAGTTTCACCTAGTGGTAGCAGTACAATTTTTCAAGGTGGTGGATCTTTACATTTTCGCGCCTTACCTGACCAAGTGACCAGACAAAAGTGGAAAGGGAAAGGAGAGACAAAGGTAATGACGTTGTGATGAGCTTGGCCCTGAGCCAGTGCCTTAGATCTTCTCAGGGAGATTGTGAATCCTGCCAATAGGAAGAGGCAGGGGGCGGGACTGCGACCTAGGGATTTAAGTCGATACCGACCACGTTTTTGGTGTGCCTCTCTCCACTTGCATGTGGGAAGGTCATTCTTTTTGCAAAAAGAAAATTAAAGCCTCATACCCTGTCACCCATGCCTCCCATGCCCATCCTTTGTTTGGACAGATAAATTTCTACGGGCCGTTTCTAACAATTAACTAAAACCTCTATTGTTGAGTATCTAAGGTTGTTTCTAACAGTTCCCTAATATAGATAATTATGCAATGAATGTCTCATCTTCTTTGTATCCTTTAAAATGACTTCTTAAAGTAAAATCTCTATAGTGTAATCACAGTATGAAAAGATGAAGGCACCTAATGCATTGGCAGAATGCTTCCCTAAGGAATTAGTACAGATACACAGTGTGTATAAGTCCAAAAGTGGGATCAATGGTGTATCAGCAGTAGTCCACTTTAAAAATGTTTCCTAATTCAACAGATGTAAAACTGGTAATTGCTCATGGTTTAATCTCTGTATCCCTATGTGCTGCTCTCTCAAGCCCCTTGGGGAGCTGTGTGCAGAATCCTCCTTGGCGCTGTGTGTAAACTCTAGCCAAAGGAAGCAGATATATAAGCAAAGCAGGTCACTCAAGAGCAGCGCCCGTTCATCGAGGCATATCTCCTCTTCTAAATAAAAGGTGGATGAGGGAGCTGACACAGACGTGTAGTTCCTTACACCTGAAACTCTGCCACGCTCACAATGATTTAATCCAACCATTTGAAACTGAAGGTCAGTTTTCCTGGAGACTAACGAGATTCAACCTAGATTTATTTGAGATTAGGGCTATTATGAACCATGACAAAAAGAAGTGTTGGTTACGACACAATTTATTTCTATATGAGCATCCTTTATACCAGGAGCCATAAAACATTTCACAGTGATACATAAGCTAATGGCCCTTGGAGGATGCTGTTTTTTCAATGTTTATTTAACTCGTGGTGAAAAATCGCTTGTTTTATTTTCTGGCAGGTAACAGCTGACTTTCCAACAACTCTGTTAAACAAAATAATCCCAGAGGTCAAGAAAGACCATAGATCTGGAACATCACTATTTGCCCTTTTCTACCTCTCACAGAACCAAGAAAATGCAACTTTACAGTGAAAACAAAGGAGATGAAAAGAATTAGGAGAAAAAAAAACAATCCTCACCATCAGGGAAAATCTGTCAACCAACTTAAGTTTTGTTTTGTTTTGTTTTGTTTTGTTTTCTCTCTGAAAGAAATAAAATATATTCTCCTGTCTTTTCCCAGGAAGCCTGCAACCTCTCAGCTGCTCTGGGTGTTGGACTGCATGACATTCAAATGATTAAGAAGACAGTTCAGAGTCCACCCATTCAAGTCAGCACCTGCTCCCTAAGGAACAAGAAAAAAAGAGTCAAGGACTACACCATGGATGCATAATGCCTGTGGCACTGTTTTCATAACTTGACCCTACGACAGACTGGATTGCTTTGTTTTGCTTTTCCTCAATGTTGTCACTCCCCAGGGAGAAGTCTTGGCTGCCTCTTTTCTTCTAGACCCAGCCTTCCTTCACCTATAGCAGAGATCGGGAAACCTTTGCTTCCGGGGGAATGAAATGTGGCTAAGTTCTTTTAAACCACATAGAAGAGACTCAACTGGGCAATGGTAGAGTCTCTTATCACACAAAGACACAAGTTCAAACTCTGAAATCAGAAAAAAAGGCTCACTGGGTCATAGAGTGAATGATTCAAGACTTAAAATGCAGAACACTCAATTTTTGACTGTTACTCACTTGTGGGTTTCACAGACTTTTTACTCGTAGGCAGAAGAATCTCAACCAGATTTTCCTTTTTCAAATTATAGAATGCTTGATGTAAAAAAAAAAAAAACCAATGCTGGGAGCTTTGATAAGCTCAAACATGATGCCAAGTGAAATGTTGGCAAAGTGGATGCCAAAAGAAAAGATTTTTTGATAGCTGGAATTAGTGAAAGGAATTTTTTCAAGTTAGGTGCTCCATTCAAATCCCAGCTCTGAAAATCACTAGGTGTGCATTCCTAGACAAGTTACTGATTCTATTACATTCCCACCTTATATACATAATAAGGAATACTTCATCGAGTAATCACGATTATTCTGTAAGTTGATAATAGAATGATTTTCTCATGGGACACATATCAAGTACCAGGCATGACGTGGAACAGTAATGAGTAAGTGCCAACTAACTCTGTGGCAGGGATCTACATTATTATTTTATTCTTTCTTGAGATCAGATGGCAACACTTAAAACAGGATTCGTGGAGCGGGGCTGGTGATCAATGTGTCAGTGAGGTACTGAGTTTTCTCACACTTCTGCAAGTCTCTACTTTGAAGATATTTACTTCCAGCCTGTCCACAAAGCCCAATGAACCGGGTAATTAACAGTGAAGGCTGTGACCTATTCCTGGCTCATGATCCACATTACCCACAATGGCGAATAGTTATTGAGCTTTTCAAGTATCAACTGGATAGAAATAAAACATATTTGGAGGAACCAAAGTTGCAATTTTAAATACCTTTCCATATTGATTAAGAAGCTGGCTTCTTGGAGATATATATAAAAATAAGTAAGTCCTTTGAATTCGTTTCAACTATGTGTGGTAGAGAATGAGATGGAGCTTAAGTCAGGTGTGCCGAAAGGTCCCAAAGGGAAAAGTTTAAAGTGCTAAGGGAGGTGCTCTGTTACTGCCTAAGGAATTGTTTAGGCAGGAGCAAATCCCTGGGGACAGTGTGGTATGTGGTAGAACCATAGGGGAGGGAGGGACAGTACCTGGAACAGAGAGACAGAAGCAACTGCACACCAAAGAAGACTGAACGTGACTGTGACTTTTGGTAGAAAGATACTCAGCCTGAGGCAAACTAGCAAGTACCACAAATAGTTCAGAGATGTTATGCTTTAGATCTAGAATGATCCCAGAGAGAATCATGTATTCAGAGGTGTAACTTTTTTTCTGATTTTGCTCCTTTTTTCATATATATATACACCTTATGACACAAAACTCTTTCTTCCAATACGTATATATGTGATACAGAATAGTTACTATGAGCTTGAGTATTTTATGCACATATATACCATGTCAATATAACAATCCCTTTTCCTCCCCATTCCCCACCCACCATTCCTTCTAACTCCCTCTGGGGCTTTTGAAAGGTGATTGAATCATGGAGATGCTACATTCCTCCATAAGTTGGTGAGCTCGAGGTGAAGGTGCTGTTGGAGTGTGGAACCTGGCTGGAAGGTGTGATGGGGGCATGCTTCTGGGGAGTCTGTCTCCATCTCCACCCCAATTCATCCTTCTCTCTGTTTCCTGGGTGCCAGGAGGTGAGATGCATTCCTCCACCATGCCCTTCTGCCATGTCATTTCTGTCTCAGCACCAGCTAACCATGGTCTAAATTCCCACTGGAAACCATGAGCCAAATCAAGAGCCCCTCCCTTAAGTTACAGATGTCTGGTAGTTTGTATCAACGACAGGAAAATGGCCAGTGACGGAGAGAACGTGCTCTAGCTTTGTCAGCCCCATTTTTCAGTCCTGCCACTTCTCTGCTGTGGCTTGCATGATGCTCACTAAAACTCAGGCCAAGGCGTAATTCTTCAAAGTGTTGGAAATGGGTTTATTGGAAGAGTTTTGGATCGTAGAGTATAAAAAGTTCATGAATATATTCAAGCTATCTCCAATAAATGAATCAGTTTTCACTGCCACAGGATGGATTAGTTACAAGAATAGGTCATGGTACCATAAGGTCATACCACACGTTTTTCTTTCTCCTTAAGCATTCTCTTGTCCTTCTAGCTTCTACCATGAATTAAAGCCAGTGGGACCTTCACTAGAGGCCAGGTAGATGCTACTGCCATCTGCCATGCTCTTGGACTTTGAAGCTGTGAGCCAGTTAAGTTCTTTGCTTTGTAAATTATCTAGTATCTTGTGTTCTGTCGAAGGAACAGAAAACACACTAAACCATGCTCCCAATGGCTAATCCCAACCAGAAGCCAAGTAAAAGAGAGGCCCTGATGGCAGTCCATCAGATCTGCCCCTGGGCAGATGGCTGCGTGGAGGGGCCCAGAATGGGCTTGGGAGGATGGAACAGTTAGTCCCGCTATTTAACTTCACTGAATTGGGAAATACCAGACAGCTTGTTCTGCGCATGAGCTCTTGCCTGTCCCCTCTGGGATGGCTGCCTTGCTCGTGTCTCAGCTACCACGCTGAGAAACTTCCCTTGGCCACACACTTCTGTCATGACATTCCTGCCTTGGAGTCAGCTGACCACAGATTCAATTCCTTGAAATGGTGACAGATTAAACCTCTTCTTTAAATTGTAGGTGTTGCCTGTTGTGTCTCAGCCACAAGAAAGCTAGGAGTAGCACAGAGGGCAAAGGGAGAATCTTCACGTTGTCCATAGGCCCAAGAAAGATGAATCCAAGAAGCATTATAGTGGGAAAGCTCTGAGGTCAAAAAAATTTTAATGAAAACAAAAAAGGATCCTGTTTACTTTTAAGACCCCTCTGTCCAGCAACTGCCCAGCTCCGAGTGACCACTCTACAAATAATTTGGTTCATCAAATTAAGCATATTTTTGGTATCCTCTTCAGTAGATTTTTTTCTAAAGAAAGCATTTTCAATTTGCTGCTCAACTGATCAAAAGCGTGTCTCTGCAGAGTCATAGAGAAATATGAAAATAGACAAAGTGACAAAAGTTTGGCATGTAAAGTCAAAACTGTCTTATCTCCAACGAGCTGTGCAAGGCGCTCTGCACATGGACGCCTTCCCCAGCGTAGTCGGGATCCTCAGCAGCAAGTTCAACTTTAAATCCTCAATTCACGCCAGTGGCTGATATAAACAGAGCTGCACTATTGACTTCATGCAGTGAGGCTTTCAGGATAACGTTTAGAGGAGCACGTTTACAGAAGAGCAAGAATCAAAACAATTCTGTGAGTTTCAGAGCTCATCTTCCACTATTAACATTCATAGAGCTTTCTATGTTTTTCTTTCCATTAACTTTTCTGTAGTATTGATATTTTAGCATCTCTAAAATAATTGGATTGGGACTAACTTATTATTAAACTTCAATGATTCTTGCAGTTTGGATGAAATATGAGATTTTTAGAAATGTTGAAGCAGGGCATGTGATGTCTGCCTACGAGTCATACATGGAGATGTCACTTAGGACAGTGTGTTTCATTGACAAGCAGTATACTTTATATAGAAATCTAGCACATACTCCGACATGTACTAAGCACACTCTACCATTGGGCTACACTCCCAGCCCTCAATGTAAAATGTGTGCATACTAACCAAACATTTTGAAATATAGTATCTTAAATTAAAAACCTGCTGTGACATTTATCTGCTTAAATAATGCTATAATTCATATTTTATCAGCACTAGTGATACATTTATAGCCTCTATTTAATTATCTGTCTGAAACAAATACTTTGTCTTTTCTATGCCATGAATTCAGAATATATATATTTACATTTATACATATATGTTAATTGAGCCAGGCCCTGGGCTGCAGGCCTTTACTTTCTATTTATTCACCAATTTTTCTACAAGTGTATCATTTGCCACTACACCCAGCCTATGTGGTGCTGGGGAATAGAACCCCAGGGCCCTGCACTTGAAAGGAAAACACTCTTAACCACTGAGGTAACCCGCCCCCAGCCCTGATAAGTGGTATTCTTTTTCATCATTTTCTTTGAAAAATGCTGAAGAACCACCTAAACTCCGTCTTTCCATCTGTAAAATGGGGTTTTAGGAAGGACAAATAAGGTGATGCCCCTGAGTCCAGCAAGGAGACAGCACATAGTCACTGCCATGACAATGACTGTCATCAACATCAGGATCAGCCAATGTCTTCCACTCCAGAACAGATGGCAAGAGTTCCCCTGCAAAATAGTATCCCAAGTCATTAGGCTTTGGAAGATGGGGTCAAAGAATAAGGAGACCCACAGACACAAGGGCTGAGACAGACAGCTCAGCTGGAAGTTTTCAAAGAAGAAACAAATGAATAAAACTCACCAGCAGGAAGCACCAATGTTCTGAAGTGGGAGGCTTTTCCTGAGTTTTTAGCACTGTCATCCAAAGTATCTAAGTGTGTATATTTTACATATTTTGATTCTTTTGAGGCTTAAGGGCACACCATATAATTACTTAGAGATGAAATATAAAACAAGGAATAAAGAGCTATTGCGTTCCACATCCCACCATGGGCAGCCACGGGGGGAGAAACTACTTAGTGATAAAACACAACTTATTAAAGTTGTACTAAGATTCAAACGAAAACTGATTGCTGATCACTGTGTGTTTTGAATAGTAAGAGGATTCTGTGCAGGAGATGAACGGCCAGCAGACACAGTGGATCATAAAGAACAATTTTATTGTGGGGAGAATAAAGCAGAGTCAGATTAAATATGACATTGACCAATCTTGACTCCCAGGATGCAATTTCTGCCTCCAGCTTTCCTAAGTTGGACTTTTTTTGTACTATGAACTTTTGAAAATAAGATTTTCAAATAAAATGATGACAAAGATTCATACTCGCCTCACCCTAAACCTATAGAAGTCTAACCCAACCACTGTAAAACCTGTCATCACTTCCCACGTGCTTCTTTCCTCAAAATCTTTAAACCCAATCTGAAATCCTGAGTGTTCCACATTGGCTTGGGACCTCAGGAGGAAGTCACCAACATTACCAAGCTAAATGTTCCTGCTGAGACTGACTCTGGAAGAGAATGTGAAGAAGAAAAACAATTGTTCTTTACAAGGGACCACCCCATTTCTAGGTATTAAATCAAATAAATGATGGACAACACACTGCCAGTTTGGGTTATAATCTCGTTACTGCTCAGAGCCATCACTAACGCAAATGAACAGTAACGAAGTCAGGGACACTGAGCCATTGTCTTTCATGGCAACGCTGATTCCTGGAAACGCACACTGAAGGCAGATCTCAGATGCAACGTTGCAGCTCTGTTCTGCAACATCTTGTTTACTTGCTAGAATCAAAGGCTGCCTTGTTCCCTGACAGGTGAAGGCAAAGACCAAAGATTAAAGGGAAAAAAGGAGAAGTGACCCCGTAGTCAACAGTGGCTAAGGACGTGGCAAAATTTATCCTAGAGATGTACCCACGTTTGTAGGACTTCTTATAAAATGTCCAACTTATAACTCCTATTTGGTCTAGAGTTTTGTGTCTAAAACACTATGGCACAAACACAAACAACCCAATTGAAAAACGGGCAAAGGACTTGATAGGTCTCCAAAGAAGACGGGCAAGACAGCGAACAAGCACATCGAAAAAAAATGCTCTGTGTCACTAGCAATTAGGGGAACGCAAATCAAAACCACACGCAGATGCTAATGAGGATGGTTATTAAAAGTAAACAAAAATGAAAAACAGGAAGCACTGGCAAGAATGCAGAAAACGTGGAGCTTCCTTACGTTCTCCGAGAACTGTGGAATGGTGGAATAAATCACTGAAGAAAACAAGTTGGCAGTTTCTCCTTAACTTTAGCATAGAGTAGGCAGATGACTCTGCAAATCTAATCCCAGGTACTTGTCCAAATCAAGTCAATAGACAATGGGTGCTCAAACAAAAACTTGTCAGAGAATGTTTGTAATGTCACTCCTCCTAACAGCCAGGGAAAGAAAACAATTCAAATGCTGGTCAATTGATAAATTAATAAACAAATATCATATATTCAGATCATGAAATATTATTTGGCCAAAAAAGAAAGGAAGCTAGTAAATGAATGCTACTTGCTAAAACATGAATGAGCTTTGACATAAGCTATTTAGAATAGGTGCATTCATAGAGACATAGAGCATATTAGGAAGTGGTTGCCAGAGCTTGAAAGAAAGCAAACATGAGGAACAGCCACTTGTGATACAGTACTTTCAGTTGACCAAATGTTCTCAAATCTGGTAAAAGTGATAGTTTTATAGGTTGTAAATATTAAATATCAAGGAACAGTATACTTTAAATAGTAAATTCCATATTATGACTATTTGAACATACACACAGACACAGACACACAGACACAGACACACAGACACACAGACACACAGACACACAGACAGACACACACACACACACACACACACACACACACACACAACACCATGGTGGCTCCAGAAATTCTATATAAAATGGAGAGAAACATTAAGAGTGTCCACATATCTGAAAGGGATCTAGAGACCTGATTCAAAACTATTGGATGCCCACGAGCTTGGCTTCACTCAGATCAGACATTGTGGGAATCTGGCTACATGTGTCTGATGGATATTAAGAAATGGGGAAAATATGGAGAGCCAGTTGGCAGTTTTCCAAATGTAAAATGATTAATATGGAGAACTATTCATTGCGGTGGATGGGTTGTGAGCAGAACAGACTTTCTGCATTCCACAGATTCATGTTTCTTAACTTGTATTTATTTAGATGAGTGTAACCTCCATCGTTGGCTCCCGGCATCTCCACTTGTCTCCCCTGCCATATGTAGACATTGTGCAATTTCTTCTCTACTCCACTAGCAATTTTTAACGCTCGGCATTACAACAGGGGAGCAGGCATTTCATATGCTTGTGATAAGCTACTGCTCTCAGCATCCCCAGCCAATTTCATTCTACCCCCATATTTCTTTAAATATTAAGTGGTGATGCTTTATTATCTAAGGATACTATGCTAACGTACCAGCCTATCTTGGCTCTAAGTTTAATAACACAGGAATGGAAAGACCAAATATCTCAGAACCGAGGAGCTTAGATGTTTTATCTGCACAACTTAAGAGTTATGGACACACAGGGATATGTACAAACACATTGGGTGATATATACTTGTCAAGAAAAATATGATACATTTCCCTGAAACGTTAGTCTCACTCTGTGATAAGAGATGTAAAAAACATTATGTGCACATTAAAATAGATAGCTTATAAAGCAAGAAACTAGATCCATGTGAAATTTTAAGATTATACACCCACCCACCCCCCTTTTTTCCCATTAGACTCCAGACTCTGAAGGGACCAATTCATTGCCCTTTAGGAAAACCAAAGAGCAGTTTGTAAACTGCAACAGGAGGGGGTGCAAACATGAAGTGACGTGTCACTGGCCGCAAGTAGGCCAACTAGTGCCGCTGAGAAGTCATAACCTTACGGCAAAATGGCATTGGACTGTGCAATTAGTTCTCAAAGCATTTATGCATATACAGTTCATAACATACTGACAATGCTCCTGTGAGATTGGCATTTTACAGACATAGCTGAGGACCAGAAAAGCTGAGCAATTATTTCGCTGAGCTATAGCCTCAGCCTTTTTTTTTTTTTTTTTTTTTTCCTGAGACGAGGTCTCATTAAGTTGCTAAGTTGCCAAGACTAGCCTCAAACTTAATAACCTTCTGCCTCAGCTTTTCAGGGTGCTGGAGTCACAGCTGTGTGCCACCATGCCTGGCTATTTCCCTAAAAGGCGAAGAAAATGCTAGACTAAACAGGGTGTCTGGTATTGGCTGCAAGTTCATAATAGACAATAGTCATGTAACTGGGCTTCTCTCCCAGAAAGAGCCGGTGAGGTTTTTTTTTGAGAATAGCCAAAATAAAGACAGAGTGTTCAGAAGAAAATGGGGGTGAAATCTTGAAGCTGAAACCTCCAAGTCTGCATGCTCACTGGAAAGATCATGGGCTTTGTAGCAAGCAGGCCGTGCCCACAAGCAGGAGGCTAGGGTGCTCTCTGAATGACTCAGTGTTTTTTGAGAATACAATCTATAAACTACCTGTAACAAACTAGAAGCTACCAGAGAGCTGACTCAGCAAAACTAAGCTACTAAGCTACAGGGAGAAGCTCAAAACCCTTCAGTCATCACATCATCACAGAAAATTCTTTCTTTCTTTCTTTCTTTCTTTCTTTCTTTCTTTCTTTCTTTCTTTTTTTCTTGAGGCAGAGTCTCATCTGTAGTTCAGGCTTGTCCTGAACTCATTGTGTCACTGTGTAGCTCAGGCTGGCCTTGAACTCATGGCAATCATCCTGCCTCAGCCTCATGGATTCTGAGATTACAGGTGTGAGCTACCATCCCAAGCTATCACAGAACTTTTGGTCCACTGTTATACTTGTAAATGTAAATGGACAACATCACCAGAAGTTGAAGAACACTGTCAAAAGGAAAGCCAAAACCCAAAATGTCTCAAAACCCAGAAAAAGACAAAACAATGCACTCATAACCTACACAAGAAATAGGAAAAAATTGCAATGAGATGATGTAAATGATAAAAATAGCCTTGCACAGTGTACATACCTATAATCTCAACTATTTCGAAGGCTGAGGCAGGAAAATTTCTAGTTGAAGGCCAGCCTGGACAACTTAGTGAAATGTCTGAAACAAAAAGTCCTGGGGATGTACTCAGTGGTAGAGCACTTGTCTTGTATGCATGAATTCTGGATTCAATCCAGGAAGGAAGAAAGGAAGGAAGGAAGAAAGGAAGGAAGGAAGGAAGGAAGGTAGGTCTGACATCCATAAAATTAGAATATGTTAAGAAAGAAAGCAGTCTAATAACGCATGAGTACTCCTGAAAAATAAAAATAGCTGAGTATTAAAATACAGTATTTAAAAGATTGTATTTAAGCAAATTCCCCAAAGAATGAGAGACAAACATATAAACAAAATAAATCTATAGAATGAATAAATTCATCCATAACATAAACAAAGAGAAATTCCAGGGGGGAAATGGAAATAGGACTTCAAAGGAAGATGTGATCAAAGAAATAATTTGAGCAAATTTCCCTAAATTTAAGAACAAATTGAAGTCTTTGTATTCAAACAGCTGATGAAAGTCTAGCACAATTCACTTCAAAATATTCACACTTCAATACATCACATTTAAATATCATAGCTTCAGGGAGAAAAACAAAAAAAGATTCCACAGAGGAAAAACTCAGGCACAATGGAGCCTAAAAAAAAAAAAAAAATCAAAATAGCGTCAGATCTTACCACTGGAAACTAGTAAATGAAAGTCCCCCAAATTTGAGGGGAGATTAATTTCACTTACATCATGTACTCACCCAAATCTACCTTATAGTTAGACAAAAACTCAAAGACAAAATATTCTTCAGACAAAAACTCGAAGAAGTTATTAATCTTATACACCTTTCTATAGGACTCCTTTGTAAGATGTAATCTAGCAACACGAATGCATAAGCCAAGGACAAACCAAGACGAAGATCTCGGAATAAAAAATATGTCAAGGAAACCCCATAAAGACAACTAACTATGGGCAAGAGGCCTAGAGAGCTTCATGTCTAGATGTAGTTGACACATCTGATGAGAGAAAAATGACATAAACATGGCACTGGTGACGTTTGTCTTGCCTAATAGAAACTATAGAAGTAAAAATATATTCTCAGTACACTAGAAATAGATGGGAACTTCTACAACTTTGTACATCACATACACAAAAAATCTCAGTTAATGTCACACTTAATGGTGAGAAACTATCTTCCCTTCTAAGATCAGAAGAGAGGTACAGCATGGCTCTTCCCTCCACTCCTTTCAATACCACAGTGGAATTTCTAGATAATGCAATAAGACAAGAAAAGGAAATAAAAGGTGTGAGATTGAGAAGGAAAAAAAAAAATCTTTGTTTAGAGGTGACATAACTGTCCACATAAAAAATCTGAAACAATTAGTCTAATAGTTCTTCAAATGAATTAGGGATTATAGTAAAGTTTCAGGAAACATGGTTAACATACAAAGTCTCATCAGTTTTCTAAAAATAAGGAAAACTAAGAGAAACATTTAATGAAAACAATAATGCAACTTACTCAATTTACTCACTAGCACCCAAAGTGGAAATCTAGCTAAATATATATATATATATATATATATATATATATATATATATATATATATGTCATCTAGGGAAAGCTACAAAACTCAGATGAAAGAAAAAATGCATAAATGGAGAAATATGTCATGTTCATGAAAAGACTGTTGACAGGATGTTAATTCTTCTTAAGTTTAGAGATTGGTTGTAATCTCAATCAAAATTCAACTAGGTAATCATAATGCTGATTGACTAATACTAAAATTTTCTGGAGACACAAAGACCCAAAAAAAGATAATTCAATTCTGAGCAAAATCACAAGACTCACAGGTACCATCTGACCTCAAGAGTAACTGCGAAGCTACAGTAGTCAAGACAATGTGGTTTTGGTGAGGAATAGACAGTTAGATGTATGGAAAAGAATAGAGAGCCCAGAAATAGAGCCACCTAGTCACAGACAACTGATCATTGACAAACAGAAGCAATAAAACAGAACAAGAGTCTTATTAAGAAATCTTGCAGGGAAAATTAGACATCCAAACTCAAAAAATAAATGTATAAACAGACCTTTCACATTTCACAAATATTAACTCAATGGATCATATACCTAAATTTAAAATGAAAAGATTATGGTATTCTGAGAAGTTAACAAAGGACAAGCAACAACTGGATGCCAGGAATTGTGATGCATTTTAATACAATACCCAAGACACATCCTTAAGAAAAAGAATTAATAAACAGGATCTTACTGAAATTAATAACGTTTACTCTTGATTATCAAGAATATGAGAAAATGAATCACTGGGAGAAAACATTTACAAAAGATACATCTATATATATCATCATTCCTCCATGAAATAACTCTAAAAACAGATGTCTGGGAACTGGAGGAATTGCACAGTGGTTAGTGTACATGCCTACCAAACACAATGCCCTGAGTTTGATTCATGAGCACCACATATGCCGGGTATGGTGACACATGCCTGTCATCTCAGCACTGGGGAGGCTGAAGCAGGAGGATTGCTGTAAGTTGAGGCCAGCTTGGGTTACAGAACAAGACCCTGTTTTTTTTTTAAGATAGCTGAAAAAAGATTATTATCCAAAATATACAAAGAACTTTTAAAACTCAACAATGAGGAAATTAACAAATAAATTAAAGTGAACAAAGATCTGAATACCAATGAAGCTATACAGATGGCAAATATGCATACGAGAAGATGTTTATAATCATGTCACTAGGAAATCATAAATTAAAGCAACAACGAGATGCCACTATACTTGAATTAGAATGTCCCAACTCCAGAAGACTGCTAACACCATATGCTGGTGAAGTTACAGAGTAAGAGAAGTTCTCGGACATTGAAAAATGATTCAACTGATGCAAAGTGGTACAGGGAACATCAGGAGACTGTTTGGAAGTTTCCTCCAAAATTCGCTATACTCTAGCAAAGGCACGAAAATATTTATGACAGCTTTATTCATAAATGTCCAAACATGAAAGCAAACCAGACACCCTTTAATAAGGCCCAACTCCCAGGCCATAGACTGGTTTGGGTCTTTGGCCTTGGATGGACGAGGCTGCAGGGACTGGTGAGTAGTGAGCAAGAGGTGAGCAAAGAAGGAAGCTCCGCCTCCTGTCAGCCACTCCCATTAAGTTCTAATACAGCTGCTGATTGACAGGAGGTGGAGCTTTGCTCTCTGTTTCCTGTTGCTGCTGCTTGCTGTTCACCACTATCAAACCTATCCTCCGATAACCTAAGACATAACAAGTGCACACACTTACACACACACACGTGATCCTAGGGAGAACCGTCTAAACCGATCTCTGTTGTCAAAAATTAGGGACCACTATCTTAGTAGATGAACGGACAGATTAAAAAATGTGTTACATTGTTCAGACTATGGGCTATAATTCAATCGGGAGATGTGAGTTACTAAGTGAATGTAGCCAGTGATAAAAGGCTTCACACTACATGACAAAAACTAAATATATGACATTCTGGAAAAGGCGAAGTTATGGACATAGTCAAGTTTTGTGGTTTCCAAGGATTAGCTGGGAGGGGGGCTACAGAGGAGGTCACAGGAATTTTAGGGAAATGAAACTGCTCTGTATGATATTCTAATGATGGATACTTGTAATTACACCGTGTCTACACCCATACAATGTGCTCCAAGATTAAGCAGGAATGGAAATTACAGACTTCCTATGATAATGATATGTCAAAGGGAGTTCATACACTGTAACAAATATAGCAAGCGGTTGGGGGTGGTGTAAGTGTGAGGTCAAGAATACATGGAATATAAATCTCTGTGCTCTGTCCTGTTTGTTTAAAAAAAAATAGCATCTGCCCCCAAAATAACTTCCTCAAGAAACATAAGCATAGCATATTGATTGGCTCTGCAATGAAAACTGCTACCGATACTGAGCTGTGGCTTTCATGGAAAGCACTAATAAATCTATATCAGGGAGATGGGAGAAGAATATGTGTGGGGACAGAGAAAGATAAATTTCCAAAGGCCATCAAAGTAAATTCATGGATAATGTGTAACATTGAGACATCAAAGAAATTTACATATGCCATTCAGAAATGTAGACATAAATATTAGGAGTATTAGCCAAAGGACCCACAAGCAGTTGTCACTGGAGACATGAATGAGGTGTCACAGGGCCTGAATAAGGCTGCTATTTTTAAAGATTGTTAAGTATATGACTGCATTATTTCCTTTTCAATTTACAGGCTGAGAACCTGTCACAAAAAAGTGTTATTTAAACAAATAAGTAAAACCATTTTGGGCTGAGGAGGTATGTCAGTGGTAGAGAGATTTCATATTAAGTTTGAGGGCCTGAGGTCAATCCCTGGCACTGCAATAAAAATAAAATAAAATAATTAAATAAAATAATTAAACTCATGGCGACTTATAATAGAGGACTAAGATTTTTGATATAACTAAGACAACAAGGTACAATGTAGTCATCAAATTACATATTAAACAACTATTCCAAAGGAAGAATGTTTACAATCGGTTGTTATGGGAAATTAAGTGGCAGGGGTAGAAGTGTGTGTAATATCCTGCACGCTCTTGCTTTTGTAACACACACACACAGCACACACACATATATATCATTTGTATGTAGTGTAGATACAAAGGTTAACTCTCCCATTCACTATGAAGGCACACCTAAATGCTGGTCATTTTAATATGTTTGTTAATAAGATGCCATGATTTTCAACTGAATGTGCATCACACTCACTCAGAGACTTTTTTAATCAAAGGTTTAAGTTTAGGGACCGAGTCTCAGAGTTTTGAATGTAGCTGGTGTAGGCACAACATAAACATCTGCATGTTTACCACACACCCAGTGGTGCTGGTGCTGCTGGACTAGAACTCCACTTGGAACATTCCTGGGGAAGAAATGTGCACGGTTCTTGAACACAGCTTGCTTGGTACTGAAGTGAGGGGGGGATTCTGGAGATGCTTCCACATTACATCTTGATGCTCCTAGGTAGTCACCGATGTTCCCACAGAATGAGAAAGCTGCGGACCAACCTTAATGAAACCGTGGATTCCCTAGTGAGCAAGCTCTACATTCTAACAATGGATACCATATTTCCTTGCAGTGGCTTTCTGCCAAATTAGCATCTGTGCTTTTTGCTTTTTGCTTGCTTGTTTTGGCTTTGTGTGTTTGCTTTGTTTTGTTTTTACAGTACTGGGGATTGAAATCAAGAGAGTGCCTCCACACTGGACCTCCCTTCTTTTTTGAGACAGGGTCCCATTAAGCTGCTAAATTGCTCAGATGGGAGTGGAACTGGCAATCCTCCTGCCTCAGCTCCCAGAGTGCTCAGATTACAGGCGTGCACCACCACAACTGGCTTGTGCTTGGCGCTGACCCATGCCTTTGATTAAAGAAATGGGCATTTGAAAAAGTTGTTCCTTAAGGATAGGAGTTCGATCACCAAAAATCTCCCAAGGTAGGGATAACTAGGGAGAGTCCAGAACAAATTCTGGGGTTTTGAGGAGGATAGTAGGAGTTTCTGACCCAGTCCGCTGAGAGGAGGGCACACACTTGCCAGCAGATTAGGAGGACAATGGGGCAGTTCTCTTCTCCTTGTGAGATGCGACTCCAGGTGAGTGGGAGGAGTAGAAAGTGGAGAAGGACCCACATGAGTAGCAGCTAGTTCCGGACACTGAAGAGTCCCTGTAACACTAACAGCATTCCTTGGTGCTTAGGATGTTAAGGAAACATCAGGGAGATGGATCTTGGCTCACATGCCAGCCAGCTAGTTTCTCATTATTCTCCACTTTTTCCATTATTTTTTTAACCTTAAGAGTAAAAATAAAACAGGCAGCCAGTTTTACCAGTGCTGCCTCTTACTTGACTATATGGCTAACAAAATGTCAGATCCAGAATTGGCTCTGAGTAAAAATTGTTGTAAATGGATAAACAAGTTATGTAATAATGACAGATTGGGTGACGAAACTAGAGCATGCAACGTTCTTTCTTCCAGCCTCAGAAAACTGAAAATCTTTTGATCACTGTTATCTTAGCTATTTTTTCATTGCTGTGACAGACACCTGACATGCACAAATTAGGAGAGGAAAGATTTATTTTAGTTTCAAAATGTCACAGTTTATTCATAAGTGGTTGGCAAGATTTGAAGCACACGGTGGAGGCAGATGTAGAGGCAGCTTCTAACGGCATTGTAAACAGGAAGTTAAGTTCCAGAAGAAAGGGGAAAAGTAGCATATATTCTTCCACATCCTGTCCCAGTGACCTATCCCTTTCAGATCCAGCCTCAAAGTTCTGCCCCTTCCCTGTTTAAGCCCCTAATCCACCACAGACCTGTAATCTATAATCTGTTACATGTCTTTCTTCCATCACACATCTATAATCTATTACACACCCATAATCCAATCCTCTAGGCCAGGCCCCCATCTTCTAATGGCACACAGTTCAGTAGACAATGCGCAACATTCAAACACATGAGACTTTTGGAGGACATTCCAGACTAAAATCACAATGATTGTTGCTTGAGACGGTTTTGTTACGTAGTATAGGCTGGTTTTAAACTCACTTGGTAGCCCAAGATGGCAGTGAAATGGCAATCTTCTTTCCTCAGCTTCCCAAGTCCTGTGATGTCACATGTGTTCCACCCTACTGACCAGATAGAATGTTCTCATAGCCTTTCATCTGGCTTCACAAGTCTATGACTGGGCTCACTTACAAAGGTATGAGTGCTTGTGAAAGACCAGCTACCATGCCAGTTCTGATCAGCTGACTCTTTAGAAGAGGAAAATCCCTGAGAGTGAATATACCATAGGTTGACAGTTGGCCAAGTCTATCATGAATGTTAATCTCCCTTCCCCAGGAAGATGCCAAGTTCTTTGCTTTTGATTCAGTTCCAGTTATTTGAAACACTGGTCACAAATACACTAATGAAACTTTGTGTTGAGAAGCAATTAGAAACATTCTCTTCCACAGCTCCACATTTATTGAGATGCCAAATTGCATTGAATACCACTAAATAATCTCTAGAAGATGAAAATAAATGGTATTTAGTAAAATCCAACTCTTTGGACATCTGTCTTGGGTCAGAATCTGACCTGTTTTGTCACACATAAGGTTAGACTAGAAGGCTATTTCTAACATAATCTTAACTTTCAAATGATTTTCTCTCAAAATTCATAAGATAATTTTAACAAACCATCAGGTACATGCTTCAAAAACTTAAAAAAGTCAAATAAAGTTAAATCACTATAGCCAAAACTACTGAACACAGAAAGTATCCTTTTTTTATTTTTTATTTTTTTTTTGGCTCTTGGTGGGTGTCGTAGGGGAGGGAAACAATGCACAGGATTTATCAGGGGGTGTGGATTCTCTGTTTCTGTCAGCACCTCTCACAGTCCTGTCCTGTACCCTGCAATACACAGAGGCTTGCAGACCGGAAGCAGACCTTTTCCAGCTCTGCACTGAAGAGAACGATGAAGAGTCTTTCTTCCCTCTCTAAGGCAAGTAGGATGACATTGCTTTTACTTGCCTCAGGAATTCTCTGCATTAACAATGACAAGTCTGCCTCTGGTTTTGATTTGGCCAAAACACTGAGAATTTATAATTAAAATATGTATCAGTAAATGGACTGCAATAAAACTAGAATTGGGACTCTCAAGGTTTCAGAAATAGAGACTTCAAGAAAGAGAATCTTGTGTTATCATAATTATGATACTATAGATGTCAGGTATCACAGAAGGAAGTTGCAGAAGGCCAGTAATTTAAGAAAGGAAAAGGAAACCTCTTAACCACAGTAGGAGACCATTTTGATCTTCCTTATCAAGCATAGGTGGAAAAAAAAGTGAAGGCTGAATGCAGCAGGAGTCTGAAGGAGGAGGAATAGCTAAACTGTTCCATCGCAAAAAAAAAATTAATCTTAAATTCCATTTCAGAAATGCTTATTCTGATTGCCAGTCAGTTTGTGTTGATGAAACTCCAAAGAGGGGCCTGCAAAGGGACAATGTCACAGTGCTTACGTACCCAAGCATTAAGCTTGGTGGTACGAGACTAATGCCAGGCTCATTAGAAATCAAGGGATTCCAATCAAACAACACATCTGTTCTTAGGATCAAAAGAAAAAAATACGTTCTTGGTTGATTGAGAAAAACAAAGTACCTGGTATATTCTTTCCTTATTACCACCGTGATTCATTAAAGCCTAAAACGAGTCACATCACAGCAGAGGTAAATTGTCACATGGACCTGTTAGGAATAAAAACTAAAAAAATCAACTCCAAATTGTCCTGGTAAGGAGTGCCAACAGTGGTGCAGATGTGCCAAGAATGCAAAATAAGAGAGTCACTTATTTTTGGTTATAAAATACACTGTGCTGCTCGAAAGATACCACATTGTTCTTGTGTTTCAATTGCAGAAAATGAGTGTGAAAAAGAGTGTGTAGGTAATTTATCTATCTATCTATCTATCTATCTATCTATCTATCTATCTATCTATCTATCTACCTATCTATCTATCTATAAAGTAAAGAAGTAAAGTGGGGTAGGAGGGATAAGTCCACCTGGAATGGTGCATTTCCGTAGATAAATTCCAGGTGGAAAATTGAGAGTAGACTACTCATTATATAGTAAGGGAGAAGGAGCAGAGACAGCTGGAGTTAATCAGCTGCCCGGGACACACATTGAGACTCCAGTCTCTTCGCCCTGATTCTGAGTTCTCCCCCTCCTTCACACTTCTTTTTCCACCACCTGCACGTTAGTACTTACCAAGGTAGACTGGCGGAAGAGAACTAAACCCATAATAGGCTCCGGAAACTTATGGGTGAGATACCTTCAAAGGGTTGTTTATCAAAATTAAAATGTTTTGCACATTGAGATTAACATCAAAGGCAGCTTATCCTTTTAAAGAGCAGAGCTTAGGCAGAGAATGAACCAGATTTGATTCTCATGATTCTGGATGCCCTTATTAATGGACCAGTAAGTAGGGGGCCTAGAATCTAGCTGGGTGTGAATCCTGCTTTGTTCACATTTTCTCCTATAACTCCTCCCCTAGTAGCTTAAAAAAGTTACCTAATCTTTCTGAAGCTTACTTACATCACTGCAAAATGAAGGTAAGAGTTGCACCTATCTTATAAAGCTACTGATATGATCAATGGAATAATGTATACAATATACCACTCAGTGCTCCAGTACATAGTAAGGATTCAGTAACTGGTATCTGTCATTATGGGTGTATCATTTTTCAGTAGTTTGGGCTGAACAGAACGATATTCTTTCCCATTTTTTGAAGTTTGTTCCAATATCATTTCCTTTCTCTTTCTCTTTCTATTTGCAGAACCTAGAGGGAAAAAAGCCATTTTTTTTTTCCTGTTTTCTTTGCTTAGTTACTGCCAGGTAGGCAATTTCTGGATAAAGGTATGTTACAAACTTCCATTTACCTTAAATAGTGAATCATAAAAATTAATCAATTATAGCTTATGAGGCTATTACATTCCTGAGTGTTTTAAAGGGAAGTGTCTAACACATGATCTGATGAAGAACGATAAGACTCCATCAAATAAAATACTGTGCTCTAGAAAAGGGAAGGTCTGAAACCTCGGCTCAGGCTCATCATTTTTATAGTCCATAAATCCTCATCCTGCCAATCAACTCTAACATCCTAACATCTCTCTACTGGGCTCCATGGCTCGTTTTTCTACAACTCTTTTTTTGTTCTTCTTGGTCATAAAGTTTACATTTTGAAAGTGTAAACAATAGCGTCCCAACTTCTTGATCCAGCACAAAATGTTTTTTTTTTTTTTTTTTTTTTTTTTCTGATGGAGTGCCTAAAGGCATTTCCAAGACATTCTTCCAGGTCTTTTCCATGAAAAGACATTTCTACTGCGCCAGTTCCTGCTGGACACCTCATACTTCACTGCTACTGTGTTTTCACTAAGGCCCTAACCCTTGCCTAGAAAATCCTTCCTCATGCTTTTCCTTAAAACCTATAGTATCCTTTGTGAAATTCATCGTGTTTTTATTCTACTAAGTACATATTAAGCATCTGGAACTGTTCTAAGTAATTACAACATATAAATAAATTTTATTTCCACTGCACGCCTATGAGGGTATGATTATCATCATCTCTATTTACAGACGAGAACAGCGACGTGCACGGAGGTAACGATGTGGCTGAAGCCACACTGAGGGAGACTGGAAGCTACTTCTGATCTGCCACAGTGACTTCATTCCGTCCTCTCTTCTGTTGTAGAATCATGGTTTTATTCCCTTCTTGGTGCTTGTTACAGTCAATGTGTGCTAAGTCCCTTTTCTCACTTACCTTTGAAATGCCAGTTCCAGCGCTGAAGCCTATATTTAGTTAGTACCTAACTAGCGTTTGCATGTGCATGAATTTACATAAAAATACAGGGACACTTCTACAGATTTCCTTAACATCAGGCATGCTCTAGTATCTTTAGTTGCCTGCATAATTGGGCTTAGTGATGACTGAATAGGAATGAAAGTCAGTACTGAAAGGACAAGAACAGTTTCAGAGACGGACCCTTTTGTGCAAGTGCCTGCTTCAACCCGCAGCAGTAACCAAACGCTTTCACACTTCTGAATCCTTAAGAGTTACTGAAGAATACAGAGAGAAATTGAAAACATAAAGCATAGCTTTCCAAAGTTCCAAACCTTTACAAACAAACTCCGTTTTCCTCATTTCTATACATTGTGCTTCATTTTAAGCCATACATATTAGGGAGACTTAAGAGCCCCTTGAAATAGCTTACTTTGGTTTCACAATAATTCTTTTGAAAAGGCTCTTTCCACATCATTCCTTTAGGACTCTCTTCTCCCCTCAGCTGTCACAGGAGTACCAATCACAGATGCCCGGTCTTGAAAAGCACATACTTTGACCAATGTTTTAGGTTGAGAGTCTCCATGTTACCATGGAAGACCATCAGATATCTCCAAAGACAGCATCACAGTCCCACATCGGCCTTCATGGAAGTTACACAGCAAGGTGCAACTGGGCCTCTAATCCAAAGATAAAAAAGTGAACCATGGGGCCTTTTACTTATTATGACATTCCATTTAATGATTTCCAATTGAATACTTACTAAGTATGATCCAAAAAGATGATCCCTTGCTATTAAGAAATCTCACATGCTACCTGGCGAGGAGGACATTCATTTCAACAATCATTCTCTTCTATAATATATCCAGGAATGAAGAAGACAGGAGGAGCTGTTCTGCCCAGACATAGGCATGGGAAGGAGAGACTAGGGAGGCAGAGTCTTTTTTTCAGCATTAAGGAAACACAGGCACCGGCTAGCTAGGAAAGGTGGAGGCAGTAATACAGGGACTGAAACTCTAAGTAGAATAAAAAATACTTGTGCGCACAAAGGCAAGAGGAGAAGCTTAGAATATTGTTATAGTGGAGTGTGGGATGAATAAAAGAAGAGAGAGGAAGAGAGAGAAGAGCAAACAGATTTTGCCCTACCTTACAGAAAAAAAACAGAGCCTAGAGCCATGCATCCCATAAAGAATGTTAAGAAGGAGCAATGCACTGGTCTGTAGAAAGTAAATGAAATTATGTGATTTATTAGAATGGGCAAATATACTGCTTGATAGCATTTCATTTAACAGTATCGGGATTGCTTAAGGAAAATTGCAAGCCTTTCCTTAGTAGATCAGAAGTCATGAGCATTTTAAAAATCACTATCAAAATTTCACTGAAACATTTTAGAGGACTGACTACCTTAGACAAAATTGTTCAAAGTAAGCCTTTGTAGCATGTACTCAGGTTCTATATTTTTCATTAATTTTGAAATAAGTGCTAATTGAGATCCTGTTGTTTACTAAGTAAATTCTTAGAATTGATTAAAAGAAGCTGAGAAAATAGGAAAATGACAGTTCCAAAGGAAAGAAAATCATCAGTGCTATCATTCATGTATAATCACAGGTACTTTTCTGTAATAAGTAATTTTGGCAAGTTAGGGAGGAAAAGAGACTTCATTGAGCACTCAGAGTAAACCAAGAAATGCTGTATTTATGAGAGAACAAATTTACTTTTGAAATCAGAAAATCATGTTTGATTGTGAGAACAATGAGACAATCAATCAAGGGCTCCCAAGGCCGGTGAGAAGCAATGATAGGAAAGCAGACAGTGGCTCAACTTAAGGATCCTGTGCGTCAGAAAAAGAGCCAAAACCACAGTCTGGAAAGGGTTGAGAAAGCCGAACACAAGAGCCCATCTTTCATGGACAAGGTCCTCTCTTCGAACAAGTGGGACTTCTGTTTTTCATGTAGACATGATTTCATAAAATCTATGTCTTTAAGGATATGAACAGTCAGGGAAAAACATAAAACCAAGGTATGGAAAAGAAAGTTTTCGTCCTTTTCTGATATTGGACATTCAATTGGTCATGGGCATCCAGAGTCCCATGGAAATACAAAATAATAGGAGCTTTGAGAATCCTGGGTTGACACAATTAGAGTGAAATGGCTTAGTGCTCAAGCTAACGATCTGGTCAGACAGAGCAGGAATCAGCTTTCTAACACAGCACCTGAATTGGGGGTTGGGAATAAAATGTGCAGTGCATGAGAAAATTATGTTCCCCTAAAAAGATGTTTTAAAAAGGAAAATATTTTGATTTTTTAAAATGGAGACAACTTGTTTTGGTTTGAATCTGGGATGTCCTTCCAAAAGTTTCATGTGTTTGTAAGGTGATTAGATAATGCTGGCTGTATAACTACACATTAGTGGATTAGCCCACTGATGATTTCATGTGCTCTTAGAACGAGGCTTTGTTGGAGGGATGGGCTACTGGGGTGTGACCTGGAAGGGTGGATTCTCATCTCTAGCTCCTCTCATTCTCTCTGCTTCCTTGTCAACAACAGAGGAGCAAGTATCCTCTATCAAGATGCTCCATCTGATCCTTTCCACCTTGAATACAGACAATCATGCATGAGTTGTACCTAATGAAACTATGAGTGACCTAAAAGGAACCTCTCTTTCCTAAGTTAGGGATGTCAAGTATTGTGTTATAATGTCAAGGGAGTAACTAAGACAGAAATTGGTATGAGGAGTGGGGTTGTTTTGACTGTACCTAACCATGTAGTTTAGAAGATTTTGGAACTGATTTGTGGGAGGAATTTGGAAAGGTTTTAAGATGCTGGCTAGATAACCCCTAGCATACTGTAAGCTGAGGTTGATGGGAGATTGTAGCTTGAGCTCAGAAGGCTGAAATGCCATAGGAATGCAGATCTTAAAGAACAGGCTCAAGGTACTTCAAATGTGAAGAAGAGCTCTATTGGCAATTTGATTAGAAGCCATGTGCATTATACCCTGGCAAAAAGGATGTCTGCATTTTGCCCAAGTTTTGAGACCGTCTGTGGTGAGATTAAGAGTGTTGAACTGATTAATCCGGCACAGAAAATAGTAAGGCTGCGAAGCATTCCGTCTGTGGCATGGGTTCTATTACTGCTTTTTTCCAGGTCTACTGTGAAAAACAAGAGCAAATATCACAGCAAAAAGCAGAGGTAAAACATTTGCAGTTTCATCACAAAGGAATTGTCTGCAAAGTTGGAGCAAAGAAATGAATAGTTGCTGACAATATTAGCCTTAAAAAGAAGCCAAGTACTTCACCACACACAGAACAATAGAAATGATGACTTGAGTGCATCTCATAAATAAGCAAGAGCCTACCTTCCATGGATCAAGACTTACAAGACTGCTTGAGAACAGAGGCCAGAGCCTCTTACAAGAAGATCTAGTGAACTGTTTTCCCATCCCAAGTTCATCCATCCAGGCACTCAAGGCTCATGTCTGGCCACAGGTTGCCCAGGTTCTGGACATGAAACTACAGGATGAAATGCTTACCCTGTTGCATTGGCATCTTACTTTGGCCCAGCTAAATTCTATTCTCATATACTTCCCTATTGGAAGATTGACCTTGTACAATTGTATGTTGGAAGTGTTTGACCTTCTTTTTAATTTTTACAGGAGCTCACAGCTGAGGATTTGCCACTCACACACAAACACACCCACAGAAAGAAAAAAAGAAAGAGAAAGGGGATCTCTGATTATGTTGCACAGCATTTTATACAGACATAAATACACAACATAATTTTATACAATTACTTACCCAGCCATTATCTAGAATGGCATCTCAATTCCCTCATCTCTAACAGAAAAAAAGGTATTTTTTTTTCTCACAAAGTTATTATAAGTATTAAATGAAATGATATAAGAAAAATTGCTATTGTTTCTGGTACAATGCTAAGCATTCATTAAGTACTATTTTTAAAAGACTTAATACTTGTATAACCACTATATTGTTAATTGAGAGCTTACTTCCCATATTTAATAGCTGGGTTGGCACAAACAGACAAAACATAGAAATACTGACATTGACTTCTTGAGAGTTACACAGCTCTCATTACATCAAATTGTGGCTCAGCACACCTTAGTAATACTGCTGGTTAAGTCATCCTAAAAGATTAAAAAAACTGTGATGTCCCTTTAGGCTTCAGTTCATGAACCAATGCCTTAGTGATAAGCTGATAAGCAGTGCTCTAATAATATAATATAAAATAATAATAATAATAAAATATAAAATATAATAAATAATAAAATAATAATATAATATAATAAATTATAAAATATAAAATATAATAATAAAATATAAAATAAATATAATAATCTGATGAGCTTCAGGACCTTCTAGGATTAACTGCCTGCTTTAATCAATTATCTTTTCACTTGTTTTGAAAATGTTTCTCATGGGATTAATAGCAGTTTTAGCTTATTTGCCATAGAAAACTGCATGTTGACATGGAAAACATTCATATTTTGTATTTATATACTTTAATGAAAACCAGATTGGATCACAGATTTCATTCAAAGACATTTTAAAATGAAAAAATATAATTGTGTTTTTCACACCATATGGGGGACTTGTAGAAAAAGATGAGAGATGTGTAAGGCAGTAGGAGATCTTCTATGGACCTGATATTCTCTGGGAAATTAACTAACAAACAGAAAACAATTTGTCAATACTACCATGAACATATCAACATTATTATTATTTTGAAGCTATACTGAAATATTGACTTGAATCTCAAAGAACCTACTTTTTCAGGAAGGAGACTAACATTAATTTTAGGGGAATTACAGTTAAATCTACTTAGCATTGGCTAAATAACATCATGCCGGGAGAGAATTGCCAGGGCCTCAGCATAATGCACTTCACATTTTTATATTTATTCAATTATTTACCCAGCACTCAGGTCAGTCATTATATATGATCTTATCACTCACACATGGGAGTGCCAGAGGCTCCAAATGAAACTTCCTTTAACCTTTTCTCTAGCAAATGAATAATGTTCCTTATTTCTGTTTTGGTGGTGGTGGTGGTGGTGGAGTGTGTGTGCATGCACGTGTGCGTGCGTGTGTGTGTGTGTTTATTTGGCATTCACACTGAGCCATATCCCCAGCCTTGGGTCTTCACACATCTCTAGCCCCCAGCCCATTTTGATTTTGGATTTTGAGACAGGGTTTCACTATGGCACTGAGTGGTCCAGGCTATACTCCAACTTACAATTCCTGTCTCAGCTTCTTAGAGTGCTGAGATTGACTGGCCTGAGCCATTTGGGCCTGGCTAACATTCCTTATTCCTGAAAGAAGAGACCACTAGATTTTCCTACCACTTGCCATATGCACATATTCACGTCAGAATTTTTTACTTTAGGCATAGTTTTTATTCCATTACTTTTCTTCTCATAGATCATCTAATACTAATTATAATATGTACCTTTCCACCTATATATATTTTCAAATTCTTTGTAGATTCATGTCTTATTTGATATTTTCAATCACTTTCTTGATATATGTTTTAAAAATATTACCAATCTAAGCACTTTCAAAAGATCGAGTAAACTAATTATTACCTTAACTTGAAGGAAAAGGAAATGTAGTTACTGAGAAACAAGATGAATATGAATAAGACTGATAAATAAAAAGTGGCAGTAAAAGTCATCTTTCAATGACAGCTCATAAATGTGTGCTGATACCTATGTATCAGCCAATAGTAATGAATTCAAATATAAAGATAATTTTGTTTATATGATGATAAGAAATTGGTTCCTACAGCCTTTTCATGCCAGCCTCTCTTTTGTACCCCATCCTGTAATGAGCTGTCTTTTCCAAAATACTTTTGTGTACCCTTGCCTTGCATTTATTTGCTTGTGTGTTTACATTCCTCTGTAGCAGAAATTCTCAGGAATATTTCCATGTTATTCACTGTTGTGAGGTTCTTAACATATAGTAGATGTTCGATACATCCTTCTTGCCTACATAAACAGACTGCTAACTTTTATACAGTTCATGACTTGATTCCTTAGGGTAACAGTTTATAGTTACCTAGCAAAGAATGGTCAAAGTGCTTAGAAAAAGACAGCTGGCAATCGTGAATGACCAGGCTTGACTGAAGTCACAGGAAGCACAAAATGATGACTGACAACAAATTTATAGGCATATAAAAGTGGGCCTGGTCCCTAGACAAAGTTTATTACCTCTGTCTCAGATTCTTGCTACCTTAAAAAAGGAGCTGTGCTAATGATCCCCACCAGTGACGGAGGTTTGGGAGGCCAACACTTTTGGGGGTCCCTTTAGTTTCAGGTGATCTCCATGGTTTGCATTTTTTGTTGTTTTGTTTTTTTGTTTGTTTGTTTGTTTTTTGCTTTGTTTGAGACAGGGTCTCACTCTAGAATCCAGGCTGGTCCTGACCTCACAATGGAGACCAAGGTGGCTTTGAACTCACAGTAATCTTCCTGCCTCAGTCTCCTGAATTCTAGCACTAGGTTTATGACACCACACCCAACTTATGTGGTGCTGGGGAATCAAACCCAGGGCCTTGCACTTGCTAGGCAAGCACTCTAACCACAAGCCAAGCTGTGCCCCAGAAGCTAAGCTGTGCCCCAACCCCTATGGCTTGCTTTCTCACGTTACCACGAAGGAGTGGACAAAACATAGGATGCAATAGTCAGTAAGAACAATCAGCAGAAAATGCTTCAATAAAAGAATGACTAAATATTCAAAATAGAAATAAATATAACATATAGTATAATCACGGTGGGAGGCTATCCTACTGAATATGCAGGATCCTGTGTCCTCCCGCCCTGCAATCCTCAGCAGCCTTTAAAGCTCATTCCCACACTGGGCGAAGGGGACTGGATTTCCCAAGGCCCTGTGTGTGGCACTGCTTCCCTGCGGCTCTTTCAGTGAGGAATAGCTGGCAGCTAGAGTTATGCCTTGGGGAAGCGACAGAAGTGACCTGCGACTTGCAGTTCTGTGGCTCCTGCTAACCACTGGATCACTCCCACAATCCCCGGGGTCGGCTGTCTGTTTTCAGTTAGCCAGCCAGGAAATGGTCATGCTTGGTGGCGAAGGGAAGTAAGGAAAAGGCAGTCCGAGGGAGAGCCAGAAGGCAGGGGAAGAGCGAGGCGCTCGGTGAGAGGTGTGTCTCCCGGGTCAAAATAAAAATAGTTTGATAACAAAGTTTTTTCTTTATAACTATAAATGTTTGTACATATACACCATTAAACAACTTCAGAAAATTCAAAATACCATGGCAGTGAAAACAGGGATCATGCACATCCCCTGCCCATGGCGTGAACTATCCTTCCGGGCTTTAAAGTGTGCTGCTTACCTGTGTTCATGAATACCACAGAAAAGAAACTTAGAATAATAGTGATGATAAAAATCTCTCTCACACAGAGTAAAAAAAAAAAGAAAACAAAAACTTTATGGAAAAAATAAGACAATCACAAAATCTAACACAAAGGACATATGTCACCAGCAATCTAAAAGATACAGAGAACAGAGAAAGCTTTCAGAGAAAGAAAGAGACGGCAGTGATCAAGGACGCCCAGAAACAATGGCACCAAAGAGCCCAAGAGGCAAAAGCCCCGAGAGAGAACAGAGAGACAGGAGCTAGAACGACAGGACAGAAAAGACAGAGTGTAAGGAGCAGAACAGAAGGGTGACAAAGGCCTTTGCCAGCAGAGGAAAAGCTGCAGAACCACAGGGACACTGCACCCATATTTCACCCCGTGGGACCAGCTGCAGGAGTCTGGGAACTGCCAGGTGCCTTTGGAAAATTTTTTCCTTAAACAACAGCACAATGCCTTCGAAAGCACAAATGAAAGAAAAAAGACTACAGATCTACCCAGTGCCAAAACTCAAAAGAGGTAAATCATTCATTGTTATAAGAGAAAAAAAGTTAATAGAGACAACTTAGCTAGATTTTGGTCTGAATTTTTTACTGTATAAAATAAACATTTTTTTTTTAATCTAAAAGAGTTGAACACTTAGGTCCACACAAAAAGGGGTAAGAGGACGCTTGGTCAAGATTCACAACTGACAAAACTTGGAAGCGACCAAAATGCTCTTTCACAGGTGCAGCATGGGTAAATAAGAGTGCTACCCATAATAGAATATTGCCCAGCATCATAAAGATGAGCTATCACACCAGAGAAAGATACAAAGATCTTGGTTTTTGTTTTGCTTTTGCTGCGTTGAGGATCGAGTGCAGGACTGCACACAAGCTGGGCAGCCACTTCCACACTGAGCTAACTCCCAGCTCCAGAGGAATCTTACGTGCATATTACAAAGCACAAGAAGCAATCTGAAAACTTTACATACTGTATGATTCCAGCTATATAAGAGTCTAGACAAGGCAGAACAGAGAGGAAGTTTAGGATAGTTAAAAACTATCTCTGAATAATACCAGAATGGTGAGTATGCTGTTATGTTTCTTCAAATTCATAGCTGGTTCAACACCAAGAGTGAACCCTGCTGGAAACTGGACTTTGAGAGAATCATGATGTTCTAACACAGGTTCACTGGTTGCCATCTGGTAGAGCTATGCATGCTATGCGAGACTCAGTCGAGTGGGGGTCAGGGAAAATAGGGGTTGTCTCTATCTACTGCTGATTGTTGTTTGTGAACATCAAAGTACTCGAAAAATATTTTAAAAATCAGATCCCTACTGCCTACATTCACACATGCATACATTTTACACTGCATTCAGCTTATTCTATCTCTATATTCTGTTTCGTTCATAGCTATTTCCGCAGAGATGAGAAGACAGCGAGCGAGAGATTACTGAGGAAAACTGATTTTGTAGAAAATCACATGACGGGAGTATGCGTACGTATGGACAGGAGAGAAAAGGTGGGAACAGAAAGAGAATTTGTGATGGATTCCCCACTCTGAAATGAAAAGCTATGAAAACCGGGTGCATTTGCCTTGAATATTATTTTTTAACCAAAACTCAAGTTTTATTTTAGTTCAATCTATCTCTTCCGTGATTTTAAAACTATCATCAGATTTTCATTCAAAAGCTCTTTCTCCAATTTATAGTGGAGGAAGGAGAACCCCGAGACAGTGGAAAGTGACCTGCCCAAGCCCACCCAGTCGGGCGGTGGTGCGGCGGAGGCAAACACACCCGGACCTGGCCTGCTTTTGATTCATCCATTTATGTATTTTGCAGTATCAGGGGTCAGACTGGAAAGCACTTTTAACACTGAGCTTCAAAGGGGGCCTTTTTTTTTTTTCAATTTAGAGTCAGGGGCTCACCGAACTGCCCAGGCTGGCTTTGACCTTGCACTCTTCCTGCATCAGTATCCTGAACAGCTGGGATTACAGGCATGCATCATCATGCCCAGCCACCCTTTTTCAATTCTGGAGTTCAGTAAGCGGATCAGCAACAGGTGACTCAGCGTCTGACCCTAACAGAAACAAAGCCAGTTAAGGGCCTTCCTCCCGTGGGAGATTGAGACAGCAATCACAGGAGCGCGGGCAGCCAGGGATGTGATGTTGCTGCCTGTTTCTCGGACCTCTCCCTTAAGCTCTCAGCTAAAAACCAGACATCCTCAAGGAGGTCTTGGAGTTCAGGGCGGAGGGGATTGTGCTTGATTCTGCCAAGAGGTTTTACAAGACTCCTATTAGAAAGAGGCTCAGAAGACATCACTTCTCAGTAAAAAATCAGTTCCAGGCAGATTCCCCCGGATCCAAGAAAGCCTTTGAGTATTGCTTCCCAGTACTTACAGAATCGACAAGCTCGTCAACAAATATTTGTTGAAGGCCTAATATACACCGGCTACTCTGTGAGACAGCTTTGGGGCTTCCAATCTTGTCAATCTTGTTGGCCAGCCAGGATCATACATAAAGACAGACAATCAAACCAGCCCGAACAAGGAGCAAGTTACAGGGCAGGAAAAATGAACGCTTGAGGAATGCAGAAAAGGAGAGATAAATGGTGCTGTTAGGGAAAGCTGCGCGAGAGAGCTGACTCCTGAGCCGTGCCTTAAAAGATTTATATGACAAGAGCACAAAAACAAGGGCATTTCAGCCGAGGAAACGGGGCCAGGAATGATACAAGGCTCAGAATGTGTATGGCGGAGTAATCAGCAGGAATGATAGGTTAGGTGTGAGACAATCTGCAGGGACTGGTGGGTCACGTGGTTAGAGAAATGGTCCAGTAAAATTCTCAGAAGGACAGGTATGCCAGGTAAAAGATGGTGTAATTGAGGGGAGCCATTGAAGTTTTGTGGGTGGGGAATGAAACACAAATTGATTTAAGATTAATGTCATAAGCATGCAAGATCTGGTTTGAAGAGCAAAAAGATGGGGAATGTGAAAAGCTGGAGAATTGTGTAGTAGACTAGATGTGAGGGGATGAGACACTGGAAACAGAAGTAAAGCGCATAATTGAGGCAAAATGAAGCCTTAGGTGGGAGACTTGGTAACTCAGTCAACCCCTGTTTGATTTGGAACGATGAGCCAAGGTTAGGCAGATTATGTACCCCGTAGAAAAAGCCAAACAGCTGACTACTCAACAAGATCAATATTTAATAGTAATATCAGGAATGGAGACATTATGTACCAGTAACAGCTGATACTCCAGGAGTGAATGAATCTTCTTGAAAAGGACTGTGTCATTTGTGCTGAGCACAGAAAGAGCACAGAAGAAAAAACAAAGACCCGTGTCATAGCTTCTTAGAAGGACAATAGTAATTGACTGGATTTCCTAGAACAATGTGCTTCCCAGTATTTCCTGATGGCTCACAACTGATGCTTATGACTTTGGGTCCTCTCATAGCCCATAGCCCATCATTCTGAAAGTAAAATTTGAGCTGTTGCAAACCCTGGTGCCTTGGCCAATAGCTTCCAGAGTTCAAGTTCCAAAATTCCACTCTGAAGATCATGTTAACCAAACATTGAGAATCTCCATGCTATTTCCATTGTCATAAATTTGATCAATTCTTCAAAGAGTAAAAATGGAAGAATGAATGATTAAGTACACAAGAAGATGTTAGTAAAGAAAATGTGACACTGGCTTGGAGTTGTTCTCTTTCTATTATAATACGGATGCAGCAGTATAATATGTCATAGTAATATATGGATATACTCATTCATAATGATGTTTACTAATGCTTACCATGTATCTAACCTTGGTTATGAAATTTATAAATACTTAGTTATCGCTTATAAAAATGTCAAAGGCAGTTATTTCTTTAAACACAGGAAAACTGAGTTTGCATTTTGTCTGTATCACACACCATGCTGGGCAGTTCTGCACTTTGATTTATAGTAAGGGACCATCTCATCTAAACTTGGGCAAACCTCCTGTAGCTTGAGAACTTAGCATCACAAGTACTGCTGAAGACAAAGCACAGATGAGTTAAGCATACACATGCACATATGTGTACATGGACACAGAAAAAAAATAGGAGAGAAAAAGATCATGGTCATTTTAAGTATGTGAGGGACACAATTCAAGAAACCTCTGTATGAAGCTACTTATGATAAGAACTCATATTTTCAGTTCATTTAACAAATAGGTATTATGCTATGGTTTTTCATAGGATTGATGGTTATGTTTCAAAACCCACATTCAAGATAGACTTCAGCCTCAGTCACATTTCCACATTCATTATTTCGAGCAAAACATAGCCCATTTATAAGAAGTGCAGAAATGTTGTTAACCTTAATTAGATGTAATTGTCATACTTTCATTAGCTATTAACATTATGTAAAGATAAACTAATGCATAATGAGTTCTTTCCTTCTCACATAATTGTAATTTTAATGATTACATTATGACCATTATAATACAGTGCATATTTTCAATTTTCCCATTAGTGGGTGATTATTTATAAGGTTTTCTATTACGATCTGTCCATGGAGACCAGGTTATTAATGCTTCCATTTTCCTATAATGATAACCACAGTGTTGAAATCAATATGACGGCCACAGGGAGAATTGCAAAGCAATACGGAAAGATCAACAAAACTACAACCATGAAGTAGCTCATTTGGCACATGCCTGCAGAAATTCAAGATGGAGAATAAATAAGGTATTAATATTCTTGTGGGAAGGTCCAGTGTACAAGGTTCCCTCCAGTAGATTTTTGCTCGTTTTCAGTGGCCTGACATCCCCCATTCCTTTGTAAGACAGTTCCCATCGTATGAAATATTCAAGAGCTTTGGCTTTGAAAAATGTCTTAGGCAGTTTTCACCAAGCATAGAATTAAATTAAAATCCCACAAAGCCATTTCTGGGAAATTTCTTGAATTGTTCAACTTCAGGGTTGTATGTCATAAAGGAAAATGTGGATGACTTGCATGATGTGTGACGCAGACATAAAGGTGATGAAGAGTGGGGACAACTTGTAGGAACAAAGGAAAAGGGTAAAGAGGCCGGACAGTGGTAATGCAACAGTGGTAATGGCGTTAATTACAAAAACAGGAAGAACAATACTTATTTTTGTTTTTGCTTTTAGTTAGTGGGCCACTTCCCTATTCTATGTGTAAAGTCCGAGACTATTCAGTGGACTTGGAAAGAAGTGTGAGGTATATGTGAAGAGATCTAGGAATGAGATCTACTGAGCACCTGGCTTTTGCTGGTTGTCACCACGTGGTCCTGCAGCCTCTGGTGGAGATGATGCTATCCCCTTTTAGTTATCCTGTTCCTGTGAAACCATGTCTGTCTCCCCCCATGACATTAAGGTTGCGTCAGTTATCTTTGAATCTCTGGCACCTTTTACTCCACAAGGATTGCAGTTGAACTTAGAGAATCAGGAGGATTTAAAGTACAATGTCATAGTAACTCATGCAATCTAACATAACAATAAAACTGAACAGATTTTAACATGGCCAGTATGCCTCCCTGAGCAAGAGTTGGATATAGTGCTCAATAAATATGTATGTTTTCCATCCTTAAGGAAGAGAAATGATCTTTGTACATCATAGGCCTCTGGCCCTCAAAGCCTGAGGTATAGAAGGTGTTCTAGTTACTTTTGTGCTGCTGTGACTCAATACTTGACATCCACAAATTCAAGGGAGGAAAGGTTTATTTTAACTTATGGTTTCAGAAGGAAGGTCACAGCAGACTCAGGAGCTGCTGGCAACAGTGGAAGTACATGGCAGAGGCAGAGATAGAGGTAGCTCCTCAGTATTACAAACAGAAAGCCAAGTCAAGGCAAGTTAAGTCGAGGCCCTCCCCAGAGGAAAAAAAACTAACAGTTTTTCTTCTTCCTTCCTGTTATAAAGTTTGAATTCCCAATTGGGCCTGCCACATCTGGTGGGTGTTCTTTCCTTATCCACAGGCCCACAAATCACTCATAGTATAATCCTGGCTGGTTCCTAACTGCCTCAGGTTGACATGATCTCTCCAATGGTCACAGAGGGCATACCTGCAAAGCTAAAAAAATTTCCCTAATAGGAAATTCTGAATCCACGTGGCTGAGAAGCCCCATAAGACTCTCCAGTAGATAGTGATGCAGCAGGCCAACAGAAAACACTGAGAAACACCACAGCTGATGGTCAATTCAATTACAAGGAGCCCATGCTCCAGGAAACAAAACATGGCACCAGCCTTGAACTCAGAAACTTCACAAGAGATGGGACACGGGAAAAGTCATTAATTTCCCCATTTGTAGGTTTTCTTACCACCAAACTATGTTGGGCTTCATTTTTCATTCTTTTACTGAGATCTCTGTACCACTAAAGGGGACCATGAATTTGGCAGTAAAGATCCTTGAGTTATATATGAACTCACAAAAAGTCAAGCAGAAATCATTTATTTACTAATACAAAATCTATTGACATATTCACTTTTTTGTATGTTGGCTAGAATTATACCACTTCAATGTGTTTTTTATGGTCATCAGAATTTCTTATGGATTTTGCCTAATTTGTCTTCCAGAAGGCTCAGTGTTTCAGTTTTAATATCTAGGTCTTTGATCCACTTTGATTTGATTTTGGTGCATGGTGACAGGTGTGTGTCTAGATTCATTCTCTGCATGTGGATATTTCCCAGCACCAGGAGGAAGGGGGAGAATGCAGAGGATCAGAAAGAGGGAAGGGGAGGGATTGTGATTTTGATGTGATATATACGTGCACAAAATACTCAAGTTCAATATAAACACTATGTTTCACATATATATTAATAAAATGGGGGGAAAGAATTTCTTTTGGAAGATATATTTGTGTAGAATTTATAAAAATGAAAAAAATGGGTACAATACTATTTAACAAATGTAGCTTTCTGTAGATCATATCTTTCCAAGTTCATAGCTCACAGTGGTAAAATTGTATAAAGGAATATTGAAAGGAAATATGTTGGAATGCAGGTAGCTATATTAATCTTTCTTTTTTTTTCTTTCTTGCTTTCATTCATTCTTTCTTTCATGGTTCTGGGGATCTAGTCTAAGACCTTCACTGAGCTACGTCCCCACTTCATTTTTATTTTTGATTTGAGACCCTAAGGATTCCTGGCTACTGTTGCTTCTTATATCCAGGATCTAACAATATCAAATGGCCAGGAATCATTCTCTCAAAACTGAGTAGTGATTGACTCCTATGTGTCAGGTGCTGTTGGAAGGACAGAGATAGAGTACTGGGTAAACAAAGTCCTTCCCTTGGGATACTTATTGTTTAGAGGACAAGACCGACAAAAGCAAAATCTAATATATCTGGCCATAAAAAGTGACAGAAAAGAAGATGGACTTTGGTAAGCAGGCCAAGGGGTGGGGCAGTAGAGTATGTTGTCAAAGAAGAGCTCTCTGACAAGGTGACATTTTTGTCAAGACCTAAAAGAAATAAAGGAGAAATATCATGGAGACAGTTGGAGAGGCTCCAGAAATATTGAGTTATAGAATATATACTTTTCAAAATAGGAAGATGATTCATCTCCATTATCATAAGCTTTGCTTAAGCTAGCATATTTATGAGTTCACATTCTGGGCAGACTCCAGACTTGTAGAAAAAGTACATAGTCTTGACTTAACAGGAACGTGGGGGTGCAGGTGAAGTCTCTAGCCGATTGACTGTCTGACAATGAGGCAAGGCCTAGACTTCATTACCATATTTACTTTCTACCTCAAAAACACACTTGGCTCACTGCTCATCTTTGTGGCCAACATATTTTTGTTCAGTCTGGGGCTTGTTCTATCTTGACAGGGTTTCTTGGCTACTTTCATTTCCTACCTACAACCTGATGAGCAGGACTTAGCAATATTAAAAATAAGGAGATGAGACCGGATGCAAAGAATTTGCCAATACATGTCACAATCTCCAATGAGTTGCCTGTAAAATGAGAGAATATGATTCAAGTATCAATGGATTTTTCATGTCTAGGACAATGTCTGACACCTACTCAGCACCCAGGGAATACCTGTTCAAAGAACCTTTGTGAGCCACTCAAAAGAAGTCACATGTCAGCGCTGCCTATCTTAAACCAAAAGAAAATCTCCCACTGAATAGGAGAGCTGGGTGTGGGAATCTGTGGGTGAGGATGCATGGGTGGTGCATTAGTAAACAGGATGTTTTCTATCTTTTATGAGAAAGCATGGCAGCTGCTCACTCAGCTCCTAATGGAGAAAGCTGTGAGCTTTTAAGTTCTTGAAAGCCCCTATTTGCATAGGCCCTTTATAGAAGGCAGACGTTAGAAATGGAAATAGTATCTGATCACCAAATCTCACTGGTGCTAGAAAGTTACGCCTGTGGTTTGTGATTTCTGGAAACGTGGATGTGCTGACAACAAAATTAACTTCTCCAAAGAACTGAGAATTGCCTACTCTCATCATCCTCCTCACTATAATTTACATGACTTGACGAAGTTAAGACTGTTATTTTCATCGGGGTGATCTGCGAAATCATAAAATGGTGTGTATTTTGGGAACGCCTAATTAACTCTCCTTACTTCCAGGACGGATCAGCTGTGACGCCAAGCAATGTAAATCTCATAGAGGTGTTCACATCCAGCCCTTGTAACCACAGAGACGTTCAAAGGACTTGAAAGAAAAATGCCTCTAGGAATTTGGCCCTGATGAAAATTCAAACCAAAGAGTGAGCGTATGGAATAAAATTAAGTATACAGTTGGGTTGCCAACCTTGCCTAGCAAGCAATACTTGCACAGTTGCAGCCAATATTAATAATCAAACCAGGATTACAGGTATAAAAACCCAAAGTCCATTTCTGCTCCCAATCTTGATCACAAACGTTCCTAACATCCACCAAGCTGTCTGACATGGAAGTTTGCTTTAACGTATAATCGGCATCTGAAATGAGAGCTCCATTTCCCAGACAATCGCCAGCACCTTGTGTCACACTTGTAAATAATGGGCTGCTCCCATGGCGCACCATCTGCTTAATAGAGAAAAATGTTCATCTTAATTAGGAAATTCTTCTAATTAATTAATATTTATCGAACACCCACAATGTGCTTGGCAGCAAAAACACTAGCAACACACTCTCTGCCCACCAAGGCTCCACCTGCTAAGGAAACACGATGAGCCAACTGTATAGGCCTTTCTGTTTTCAACATATTTCATGTCTCTCTTCCCAGGTGAGGGAGTTGCAAGCAGTTCACTTTGGAAGGGTCTTCTCTCGTAATTAAGGAGGGATGGGAAGCTATCAGGCGAGTTATGATGAAGACAAAGAGGAGATAGAGGGGGAATTAATTACAGCTGTTATGAAGCTGGAGTGAAATTTGTTCCATTGATGGAGAAAAAAATTAATTACACTTCTAAATAAAATTGACTATTTGTTATGGGCTGACAGATGGGGACTACAGAAATACATCATAAATGTAGGAAACAAAGTGGAAAAAAGTCACCTGGAGACAGCACATATTCTTGTCTTTGGACTGACCTTCAGAACTGACGAGTCTCCACAATGATACACCTAGTCTGTGGGTCCCTCATTTTATTTGAGTGATATTAATATGTTGATGTATGAAGCAACATTTAGTAGTCAAAGCTCTACTCTCAAGTAGACAAATTGAGACCGCTTGACATCCCTTCCTGGAAGCTTCTAACTCTATCTTCTTTTCTCTCTTCTACCACCAATCAACAAAAGTTCAAGAAAATTTCACAAATTTCATATGAAAACATTGTAGAGATGTATTCTGGAGAGAATAAACAAGAAGTGCACAACAAGAGACTAATGTTACACATATACGCCTAACAAAGTGCCTTTGTATGAATTATCTAACAAACCATCCAGTTTTCCTTTTAATGCAAATTGTAAATAAAAAGAAAATATATTTGCCCCAATTACTTACAAATCTCATATATAATCTGATTTTTGTCAGGTCTTTAATTCTAACCACATGCTTATTTCACATGATTTCTATTTTTTCCTTCCTACCACTTTTAATAAATCATATTACGACAAAGAAAAAAGAATATTGGACCTCATCATCATGCTACAGATTTCAGTCTTTCTTGTAAGTTAGCAACTTAAACTTCACAAAGACAGGTCCAGGGAGTGGTCTCCAGTAATCCACTTGCTACAGATTAGTCAAAGAATAGAATATCATCCAATATCTTAATCGATGCTTTCATGAGAATCAACTCACCCAGATAATTCAGGCAAAAAAGAAATTACATATTTGTGAGGGTAGTGCTGTGATCATGACAGTTGTCAAACAGTGCCAATCTGAACTTTAAATGAATATAATTTGAGACAAATATATGACAGAGAAAAAATAACTACCTCTACATTGTCAGGGTAATAAATACCTAATGAGCAAAATTGGAAAGCAAGCAGTAGGCTGAACTTACACCCAAATGTTGCTTTTTCACTCAAAATCAGAGAACAGAATGATTTGTCTCTATCTAGAATGATAAAGCACCACTTCTCTAAAAGCTAATGAGTAGCACCATCTGGCACGATCACAGACAAGCAAGAGATGAAGAAAGAGAAGAGGAAAGTGACGGATCCACAGGAAGATCTTCACAGGAGGTTAAGGAAAAATTCCCATCATTAAAAATATTATAATAAAAATGACTGTAGGTGTTCATAACCCTACACCACAAAACAAAGATTACAGAACTGAATGTTTTCAAAATAATTGAATGTGACTCTTGTCATCTTAGAATCTTTCTCTACCATAGTGGTGCCACAGTGTGACCCAAGAACCAACAGCAAGAGCCTTCCCTGGAAATCTGCTAGAAATGCAAAACTCTAGGATTTGGGCCCAAAAATTGCAGCTTAGAAACTTTAGGGGTGATCCCAGCAGTATGTGCTTAGCTGGATCTCCAGGGAATTCCCGTTTAGGCCCAAGTCTGGGAACCACTGTTCCACCAATCAAATTAGGAATGACAGAGAGTTGCTGTCTATTGGGTATCAAATAAATTAGCTAACTGGCCAGTCTGTTTAAACAACTGTTCCATACACAGCAGAATAAAAATTAGGCAGACCAGTTACTTAAGTGCAGTGATCTTCCCTCTGCATGATAGAGTTCCCATCCTCATACTTTTTTGCAGAACAATAGCAGAATAAATTGTGTTAAACTTGTAACTTATTTGCACTGGTCCTGAAATTATTTGGTTTCTTATTTTTAAGCTACTTCGGTAGATTTATAAAGCAAGTCTGCAAGTTTGTCTGAATCCTTTATGCATTTAATTGCTTTCTATCTCTGGGTCGTTCCATTGCAAATACTAATTATCTACCACACAGCATGTACTATCCTGGGTATTTGGGATGGCTCGGTGAACAGAAAGGGTAACAATCCTTCCCACTAAGAACTTACATCTGAATTGGTGGAGACACACATGCATAAAAATAAATACATAGAATATTAGAAAATCAGCAATGTCATGGAGGGAAATAGAAAAAAAGGAGAAGGCAAAGAGAATTGGGAATGGTGGGTAGGTGGGGCAAAATGTTCAATTTTAAGAACATCATTCAGTGGGTGCCTAACCACAAATATTCCGAAGGAGCTGGTCATGCCACAAGGAGAGAGGAGGAATGCTCAACCCAGTCCAGGAGCCACAGGGAAGGCCCCCACAGGAGATGCTCAGTGTTTCCTGGCTGCAGCCAGTGAACACAGGGAGGTTAAAATAAGCAGAGGTCAGAGAGGATACAGGGGGTCACGTTACCATGAGAGTCACTGGAAAATCTGGTGCTTTTATTCAAAAAGGACAGGGGAGCAATGGCAGGATTTTGAGCAAAGTAAAAGCGTGATTTGAATTATAGCAAAAATGCTTTCCTTAATTTTCCTCTAAGTCCATGTATAAATTCATCCATCATTTGTGCAGCTGGTTGGAATACTGCTGCCATTTTTGTCTTTTTAAATGTTCATCACGAAGTCATTCAAAAGTATTTTCACTATAGTAAACCTCCCCCCTCATTTTACTGATCAAAGAAAAATGTGTAGGAAAATCAAAAGAGAAATTTGGGTGTGAAGCTCAGGTTTTCAGTACTCCTTTAATTGGGTCTTTGATTTTTGCTTTCTGCGGTAATAGCTATATTTGCCTCCTAAGGCCCAAGAGTTTATCTCACCTGTAGGTTTGGAAACTAGGACTCTTTGGGTAACAGACAGCTAACAGAATGGAGAATGAAGCTTTGGAATCTACTTTACCACTGAAGAGAAGTGAAAATGGAAACCCATCTTTGAGGAATGGCAACGTCAATGACTTATTACACTTCCCACTGCCCAGTCCCCCAAACCATGGAGAAGAAAATGGATTTGCCAACCTTTGGGTAAGACAAGACAGGGGTGGCCTCACTAGGAAGAAGTGTGGAAACTTCTCTATCAAAATCCAATTATGGAATGTGTCTCTTTGGCATTGCTACAGTCCTTCTTCACAGAATAAAAGTATTTTGAAATTCACAAATATTTCATCCAATGACAAAGAGATTTTTAAACTTAAAAAATGATCAGGCAGTATTTGGTTTATTCATTTACACATTTAATTCATCCATGAAATGTTTACTAAATACATATTGGGGTCATTCATTATATCATGGTGCTTGGGGTGACAAATACCTAAGAATTGTTAGGGACACCTGCAAAGACTAAACAGAAAAAGCAATAACACATAATAGAAAGTGATGCTTTCTTTAAAAGCACAAGTCTACAATGATGTTGATATCAGACATAAATAGCAATAATGCATTGTATAAAGTGATGATTCCTACAAAAATATACGTCTATATAGCTATGGGTTTTCACAGGAAATAGGCATTCCATTTAGGAATGTTACAAAAGGCTTCATGAAAGAGCTAACATCTGATTGGTCCTAAGTATGGGCTCCATGTGTGTGTGCTGGGAGAGAGTCAGTGTAATTTAGGCCGAGGAAGGCATCTCTGCAGAAGCACAGAGGCAGAACTACATTAGAAGTCAACTGTGTGAGAGGCAAAAGGTACTGAACTCAGGCAGCGATGGTGGACAATGACAGAGGAGGGAACATGAGCTATTAATGCCGAGGTCCAATCAAGGAATCTGAAATGTGTGGGGTTCACTGATAGATTCCAGCACCGCACCCTTCGTGTATCACTCCATATAACATCACAGCTGTATAAATAAATAAATGACTGAGTTAAAGAAGTACTGCCTGGTAGGATTTTGGTGACAAACTACCACTATGCCAGATCTGAGAATAAAAGGGAGACGCACAGAGTCACCAACCTTAGGAAATGTGTGCTCCATGAAAGATTTGAAAAAAAAAATCATTAAATAAATAAGGTGAATAAGCACCTCACTGAATTCTTAAGAACTTCTGAGCCCTACCATTAAGGGGCTCAGGAATAGAACAGGGTGACAAAACTGGGAATCTGAGTAGAGACTACCAAGCCAATTTGGGAAGTAGTCGTTCTTGATTTATGTATTTCACTGTCTCTAGAAACAAGAAAATGCTGTCCTGTGCCTTTATTCAAAGAAATCTAAAGAAGGACAAGTTGAAATATTGTGCAGATCTGCTGTACAAGACTGCCCTGGGATCTTATGAAAAATGCACACTCTCGGGCTCTGTCCCTATTTACATGGGTCAGCAGATAGCATGGTGCACATTCACATTTGAAAAGCTTTGTACGACCCACAGGACCTACTCTTCGTAAGGAAAGTCTTGAAAGGAAAGCCACTTCGAAGACTTATAATTCCACATTTAGTAAGAAGTCCGTTAAAAGAGAAGTAAACACTCATTCCAGAAAATAGCTGTAGAAGTCCTATAACATTACAGACACTGGGTAAGGAATTTTCAAGTGATGTTCTGAGCAATTAAGAAAACAAGTGGTATCAGTGGGCATGTTGTAGGACAAAAATGCTCAAAACAAAACACATCTTAAAAAGAATCAAGGCATACAACAGTACAGAAAGAAAACAGAGAAAGTGCTCCTGATTCTGACACTTTTAAAGTACAAAAGATAATCAAAAAAATGTGATGAATGTTTGAATTTTAAAAACCTCATGACTGCAAAAGACACTCTGCCAAGAACAATAGGATAAGTGGGTTTGAAATGAAAGGTAGTGTTTTGAGTATTTTGAGGGAGATTAATGGCAATGCGTCATTTACTGTAATCATTTTTAAAATTTAAACATTCACTGTATCTTCTGACCACACTACACTGGTCAACCATTTGAAGCAATTCTGCCAAATAAGAATATTCTGGTCTGTCCTTGTTTACTTTATTCACTGCAGTTGGCACCATGGGTGACATTTGGTCCTTCCTGAAAGTCAAAATGACCATGAAAACTAAATGATCCAAATTGTTCAGGACCTAGAAACAAACAGGACAGTGCAACTGCGAGCACCCATGAAGGATGATTTCTAGACCTGCATCAGAAAAGGACAAGAACAATTTGGCAAGCATGCTTAAAGTGAGGGGGGCATTTTGAGGGGGATTTTTAAATTTTACTGTACTACATTAGAAACAATCCTCCATGTATTTTTTATTATACCTAGTATTAATATATAATCATTCTTGATTTTCTTAACAGTGACCCACTCTTGAAGAGAGACATATGGTTTCCACCCAGAAAAAAAGAAAAAGATAAAATAAGAGAAATCTATACTATAGAGAAAGGTAGGTAAAACAATAGAAAAGTTAAATCCCATGACAAATAATTTCTTAAAGTCTATCTGGACATATTTTAATAAAACTTCTAACTTAAGGCATATTTGCCCTTGAGTTCTACACCCCTTGCAATGTTCAAACCTTCTCTATCACAGGGACTATTCAGCCCACGTGTGTATTGGGATTTCTTCTGGACACATATCTAGTGACACGTTTGGTTGGCTGTCAAGACACATCCTCTCTCCTATGGATCAGGAGAACTTTGTTTCCCTGAGTAGACTGGTGGCAAGTCTTGATTTCCACAACCACCACCGGTCTGCCAAGTTTTCCCTTTAAAAGTATAGTCACTGAATTCAAGATGTTGGTCCTGTTTTGACCCTAGATTATAATGTCTTATCAAATATATTTTTAACCAGTACACGTGTGTGGTTTTAAACACATGAGAGATCAGTAGTGGTATCTTGATAAATTATAAGCTACCCTCCTATACTCTCATTATTAACATTGATTTTTTTTCTTTTTTATTGAGTTTTTAATTTCCAGCACATGTAGGTCACTGGATGGCATCATGAATTATGGGGCAAAGGAAGTCCCCTGTTCCCGCATGCTTGTCAGCGTGAAAAGATGCGGATGCCTTAGGATCCTTTTTGACTCAGGCGTACCACAGGTCAGCCCGTGACTGCTGTGTGCACTTACTGCTCCTGCCAAGTGCATCAGCTGAAGTGAGGACGCTAATTCATTGTAACAGAGGTGAGTCGGTGACGCTCCTGAAGAAGTGCTGAGATGCGGCATTGCAAAGGCAGTCGTCAGAGGAAAGAATAAGGAAAGGACAAATGTTGCTTTAATACTGTGCCCTGTCTTTTGAAGCCAAGACCTCTTCTACTTTGTCTCTTTTCTCTTGACCCAGGCTTTCTTGGGGTTAGGAGCTGTTTATCAGGGCTAGGAATAACCACACATCTTTGTATTTGGAATCCCGGTACAGTAGTAGGACTTTTTTTTTTTTTTCAAGTGAACTGGGCTTTTGGGCCTTTTGGTTGTCTCTTAGGGCTGGCAGAGTTGTGAGGTATTCTTGGGGGGAGAGTGGGTGGTCACTGGCCCCTCATTCTTGCTTCAATGTTTGTTTAGGCAGCTTGCCTTGTGCTCTGATAGAAAGAACATTCTCAGGGGAGCTTCGGACCCCCGTCCCATGCTGGGAGCTACCAGCAGTTTGCCAACCTAAGGGATGTGAGCCAACTGAATCCCTGCAATCAGTCATGCAAGTGCACAAGAAACTTTCAAAATGGCCAAATTGAAATGGTGCTACCTGAGCTGCACCTAAATCCCTTGCTAGATTATGCAGCTGTCCCGGCAGCAGCAGTGAGGAATGACACAGCACTAGGGAGATCTTTGTCTCTCTTGAAGACTGAGCAGGTATCAAAGGAGAGCTCAGGCCAAGATGAGCCAGGCAAGGATATTTACAAAGCCGTGCCCCCTCCTGTCAGCTTTTGAAGGGACTTCCCCGCATCCTGCCCTCTGAAGGATCCTGAAACCTGACTTCCTTTCTTTCCCACCCTCTGCACCTGAGGCAGGAACATCTTGAAACATTGATCTGCTTGCTGCTAGCTTTCATTAATTTCATCCATCCCTGAAGGCGGAGCCACACTGGCGCCAGCTAATTAAGACCTATTTAGGGCAGCTCAGAGTCCTTTATCAGACTGGAATTAGCTTTGTTCTTTTAATGGAGGCTATAGCTTTCTCAATTATTACTTAATTAAATACTGCATCTACATTTGCCAATGTGTTTCCAAAGCGGGATGCAAGCTGCAATTACCCACCTGCCCATTGGTAAGCAGAATATCTCAGGTTGGCTCTCGCTGCTTTTCCAGAAAAGTGAATATTCTTTTTGCATCTGTGCACACCAGGCACATAATCCTATTCCTCGGTGTTGAGTGTGGCGCCATGTGCCACTGTCAGCCCAACAGCACCTCGGGGGTGTTTCAGTCTTAAGATGTATTAATGCAAATATATACATGTCAGCTGGCTAATATTATTTACACATACCAATCATTCAAAGAGGGAAAAAAGACCTAGTTTGGTCAGATTGTTTTGAACATAAGATATTCAATTCCAAAGATTCCTGGATGAGTTCCACAGAATTGATAATTCTTGTTTTCCAGAAAAGTATTCTCTTAATGAAACTATTGTCCACAGGACCTAGAATTAAACCCTCCCCCTCCAAAAAAAAAAAAAAAATCAAAAACAAAAACAAAATCTGGATTCTAGAAGGCAAAGGGCAATCCACTCTGTCAGCCTTCCCTACAAAGTTTTCCTCTATAACTGACAAGCCAAATAATTACAGGCAATAACCAATAAGAAAACAGATTAAATTTCATTTGGTTTGAGAAAGCATTCCAATATGCTTATGAGTTGATCTAGATTTATTGTAAGGAATGTAGCAATGTATACATCTCTCTTTTACTTCTTCAAGTTTCCTTAGGTAAAAATCCTTTAAGACCAAAACAAAATCATCATAGAAATAAAAAGATGCTCACCTTATGTGAGAAGTTTGTATTTTAAAGAGATGATTTTAAGTCGAGCCTGGTGACACAAGCCTAAAATTTCAGGCCCTAGGAGGTTAAAGCTGGAGGATCTCAAATTTGAGCCTAGTCAGGACAATCAATAATAGACAGAGACTCTATCTCAAAATCAAAAATGAAAAGTGAGCTGGGGATATAGCTCAGTGTGTAGGCCCTGAGCTCAATCTCTAGTACTGTGAAAAGAAAAAAGAAAAACAATTTGAAGAAATAAGCCCAAAGAGAATTTTTCTTTGAGGATTTTTATCTGGCAATTTTTCTATGATGGATATCTTTGCTGGTGACATAATTTTTAAAAATTCTATAAATTATACATAATAATGATGATGACAGGATCTCTCCAATAGATACTTGATAATACCAGCGGGTTCTGGTAAGAGGAGACAAGTCAAGCAAAATCATTTTTCCACTGGAGTGAAATAACATGGCCCGTCTTCCCCACTCCATCATGCCTACAGAGATTCACTCCTAGTTACATAAAAGGAAAATCTCAGAAACTTTTGGAGATATACAAACAGCACACACTTCATATTACAGACCTACAGGAATGCTTGCTATTAAAACATCTTTAGTGCAAAATAATTTAAAAATGTTTGCAGCAATCACAGACCTCATTGCACAGTTGCTCTTATGCCAACACTGTTGAAGAATAAAACACATGAATAATTGAATAATTACACTGGTGTCTCGGGGACCTATGATTGTTGGGTGTAGTAGAAACAGATGTAAAACAGATGAGGTAAAATTGAAACCCAGGGGCCCTGTATTTGAATTGGATACTTCAGTTGAAACTCAACCATTTTGTGTTTAAACAACATACAAATCCACAGTGTTTGCAGTTTAGCTTTGTCCAGTGGATGGGCCAAGACGCAAAGACTGGCTAGGAAAAATAAGCAAGCACGATGCCAAAAGCATGCTCTCTCAACTACTGAAATGAACTGAGATTCTTCAGAATCAAGATTTGCATCAGGGTTTTCACTAAAGAGCCAGAAAAGCAAAGAAATGGTGCCCAGTACTAAAGTACACCAAAGAAACTTAAGAGTGATCTGATGAGGTCCCATGGTTCAAAATATAGAAATACCAATATTTCTGTACCAGAAGAAATACCATGGCTTTTTAATTAGCAAATTTAGATTGTAGGAAATCTATTAGGCTGATGACAGAGGGAGGAGAGGAGAAAAGGGAGAATGTGTGTGTGAGAGAGAGAGACGGGGCATATTGATCAATTACAATGGATCTTATGCTTGGTTGGATTCTTTTTCTTTTAAAGATATACACTAATATATTTATGAGTGAAATGACATGATGTCTGAAATTTGCTTCAAAATAATAGGAGCAAGAAACTGTGGTGGGGTGTAGTTGAAACAAGACTGAACGTGAGGCACTGATTACATCAGCTGAGTGGTGGCTACCCAGAGTCTAGCATTTTCCTTCAGGAAAAGTTTTTTTCTAAATCGTTGTTTAAAATTTCTCAATGAATGTCAGAATGACATTAAAAGCCTTAGACATGATGCTTCTAGTTCATCTAAAGCTAGGATACACATCTAAATCATTATAGAGATAGCAGCCTTGGAAGTCAGTTTGGTCAACCTTGCCTTGTTTCCTGAGAACCTGCTTAAATCATCCACTCTAATTTCTAAAACACTAGCATAGGTATCTTCTGTCTGATTGTAGGCCCAAAAAAGCAAACACAGGACCAGACTCAGTAGGAAAAAAAAAAAAAAACCACAGAAAGAATGCATTGTAAACTCATTTTGATCCTTTTAAAAACACATTTGGTAATTCTATGAATTGGATGATTCCTGCAAATTAATTTTACCAAACAAGCAAAATTGCCAGGTAAATTTCCCACTACACAAACACCTTTTCTCATTAAAGCAAGCAGGAAAACAATCTCCTAAATATTCTCTCTTTCAATTCATGTTGTATAATCCACACATTTGTGACACAGTTGTCTTGCTGAAAACTCAAAGCAAAAGCCAACATGACATAAATGCACAGAACAAATACCACACTAAGCTCTCCTCCGATTCCCTCAAATGACTCTAGGGCCTGTCACTATGACTAGAGGATATCCTAAGGGATAATACTAATGAAAACCCAAATATATCTAATTAACTGCATCGCTCCAAGCTAGAGACCAGAGAGTTCCAAATCCCTTGAGATGAGTCATATTAATATAGAACAGAGCTACACACGAGTGCATTTCTTTGAAGCACCAGAGCTATCCCTTTTATCTCTACTGCTTTCTCTTTGGACAGCTTATGCTATACTGATTCAAATCTAACCTCTGGGATTCTTTTTGTCAGCTCCAACAGTAGAATTGATCCACATTATGGCTTTCTCTATCTTGTGTTTTGGATGAAGCTGTGCATTTTAGTGCTTGGAAGAAGAAAACGCGAAATTCAAATCAAGCTACATTATCGGGGGTGGGGGGATTGGTTTACCTGAGTTTTTAAGAAACTTTGAGCACTGGAATTACATCTGGAGATACCAGAAATTGCTCTCCTAACAGACCATACCTTGATGGAGTAAAGACTTCAGATTTTATAGTCCTGACTACATTCTGGGGGAATCAAAATGTTAATATTAGAATCACAGTTGGTGCTCAATTAATCCATGGTATTGTACAAATAAGCAAAATTCATAGGCAATTTAAGATTTTAGCCACTGGTCTCAATATCTTACTTTAGCAGTTCTTTATTAGGGCTAAGCACATAAAGAAGGATGATTAATTTGTAATTCTGCTGCTTCCCCACACTGCTTATCTTTCTAAAAAGGAAGGAAAAAAAAAAAAAAAACAGGAGGCAATGGAGTTATATAAGAAACGATGGGGCTGAAACAGAAGCCAAGAGAGGAAATGCAAAAGGGCAGAGGAAGGGGGAAAAGGAGGGAGCAGGCCTCAAAAGCAGGAGCCCGGAAGGTGGTTCACAGAATGTTGTAGAAAAAAATAGATGTAATAAAAAATGCAAATTGGTTTTTGGATAATTGAGTGAAGGATATTTATACCTCATTTCTCTTCAAGAATCCAACTGCTAATGATTTTAAGTAATGCATAATTTCAATATGGTATTTTGCTTAACATGCTAGGTACCAAGTCAGGGTATTCAAGATCACAGGGTCCATTTGCATGCAAGCAGCTTTTCAATATTAGGAAGATCTCAATAGCCTGCTCTGTTCGCAGTCTCAAATAAAAATTCTGCCACAGTTTCCAGTTTAGGTCAATGCTTCATCCTGAAGTTCCTTCACATTTCTGTGTTTTGAAACAGAAATGTGTAGACTTCCTCTTTCAGCTGAAATCCAATTTAATCAATAGCAAATTGAGTTTTATAAGAAAAGATCTAAACATAACTTGGAGAAGCATCCAGTGCTTCTTGGAGCCTTGAACCAATTAAAATAGAGAGAACAGAAGGTAGCGTAGGTGGAATTAATGGGACCTCACTGCTCGCTCATCACAATAGTCACAAACATCTAACGATCAGTTTAAAAAATAGCTCTGTTCACTTGATAGCTGGCAAGAAGACACAACAAAGAGTTAGCTTAAAAGACAACATAGCAGCTGCACAGAGGACTTACCTATCCTTCCCAGTTTCCTTCTTAAAGATGCCATCACAGTAACTCATGCGCTTCTCTGTGGTCACGTAAATTTGGGCATTCGGGTAGACATCGACTGTCTTTTTCAACATATTGTAAACGATGCCGTTACCATCCTTCCTCATGTTGCGGAAAGGACCCCAGATAACATAAATAGTCATGTTTGCTTCCTTAAAAAAGTAGTCTGGATTTTTTAGCAAGAGAGGAACACTGGTGTGGGACACGACGCGGATCATTGTCATGCGGCCAACATCTTCTTCATAACCCTTGGTGGGGGCATTGTTCATTCTCCAGATGCAGGAAGACCTATCGATCTCCTTTCCCACCTTCTGTCCAACCATCTGGCCTGAGTTGGACACTATGGCACAAAGGTCACAGTCCAGTTGCAATGGCTGGAAAACAGAAGAAGGCAAGGAGGTAAATTTTGCTTATTCAAACAAGTTTCTCTGGCAAAACAAAAATTCCGATATTGTCTAACTGCTGAGGAAAGAAATGTATCTAAAGTAAATATGCTATCCCACAGTCCATGCTAAAGGCTATGAAGTTAACAGCACATTTATTTGAAAAAAAAGTAAATCTGCACTGTTAGAAGTAATTAAAATTTCTACGTCTTTATGAGTTGGTTAAAATTAAGTGAAAAACCAATTTTTTCACTATAAATGATGAGATTTTAATTTAGAACTGTAATTTTAAATGAAAGAAAGAACTGAAGATTTCATCCCTTTAATAGTGTTGGTGCTTATAAAATAAATGCAAAAGAAACAGAACTATGTCCAGACACAATTCTGCATTTTAGTAGGACATACCTGTGGTTAAGTAGCGGCTGATAAAACATACGAAGATGTCAAAAGACAATGAGGTTCTGAGGAAGATTTTTAGAACCTAGAACTACTGAAGACAAATCTTTGACTGGCAAAACTATTAAAAGACTCTTGAAAAAAGCCATCAAGTTACCGTGTTAATTGGCAGTTGTGCTTACTTTTATTCTAGACCTCATTCATAAATTCAGACAAGGCATGAACGCAGCTGAGCTCTACAGCTAGTGTGACTCCATGACTTTTTTTTTTTTTTTTTTTTTTTTTTTTTTTTTTTTTTTTTTTTTTTTTTTTTTTTTTTTTTTTTTTTTTTTTTTTTTTTTTTTGACCATAGAGGTAGCAGAGACTCATAGAAGTATAATACTGACTTTCAGGACTTGAAGACTATAAAAGCACCATGGCAGATTCAAACCTAGATCTTCTAACTCTAAGCCCATTGCTATTGTTTTTTTTTCATTCCCTGTTTTCTTTCCTTCTACAGTCACATTAATTAATTCTGCTGCTTCTCTCCCACATGAAAAAAAGAAAAGTCATCTTCAACACTGAGGAAAAAACAAGTTTGTTGATAACATCTCTCTCATTTCCCTTCTATAAAATTACACATTTTGACCCTGACTTTTTGTTATCCCTACTGGGGAGTAGCTCCTCTCCCACAGAACCTCGTCCTTATTTTACTTGTTATGTTATAGTTTATTGTCTAATTATATATGTTCTCCAGATAGTAAACTCTGTAAGAAAAAGATGGCTTCATTTTAACCCCACTCTACAGAGACCCCTGAACTGTATTAGGTGCCCAACTGGTTTAAGTTTGAAAATGAAAGAAATTGATTTATTAGGAATCTGAGCACTGAGCTTCCTACTGGCAAGGAAATGTATTTTTTCTGATTAATTTGGAATTGTTGACTGAGATGAAAAGAGAAAAGCAAGTCAGAAGAAACCTATCAATGTCCCAGTAAGCTCAGCCTAGGTGTCAGTCTCGGTGGGTAAACCAAGATTTGAGTAACTCAGAGACACTACCAGAAAAGTCACCACAGGATTGTCACAGATCACCTTTCTTACCCATGAAAGGTCCTTAAAATGGTTACCAAGTATGTACAAGGTAGCAGGAATAGCCTGAATATTTAGAATTTCACTCTGAAAATTATAAGCACAAATCCCTGCCATGTTACGCCTTACATTCAATTTACCAAGGTGACAACTGCTTCAGGCCTTTGACTTCTTGTGTCAAAGGAGAAGCCAGACTAGGGAGGAGTGACCGATCTGGGTTAGAGTCTCAGGAGCTTTGGCTACTGTGGGCAAAGCTGACAAGCAAGAGGCAGGGGCTGACACAGGGACAGCAGGCTGCTGTACAACCCCAGCAGGGGGCATGGCATCTGGGACACCGTGAGCAGCCATGGAGACAACGGACAGAAGCTGGTCACACTGCGGACACACTCTGAATGCAGCCTGTTGATTAAATGTGTGGGTCTGGGGTATGAAAGAAAGGAGACCAAGATAACGTCCAGCTTTTACGGGAACTGCAAAGGAAAAGGGGAGACTCTGGGGGACAGGTCCAAGGGAGGGAACCCAGGATTCCTTTCCAGACCAGGTAGATTTGAAATGCCTCCCTGACAAACTGTTGCATCAAGGGTTAAAACAAAACCACTTAAAAAACTGCTTTTAAGACCTTCCTGCTCTGATTATTAAATTAATACTGAATCATAGTTGAAAATATGAAAGAATAAAATAAAAGGCTTAAACCCCTGCATATTGTCATCAATCAACAAACACTACAAATGTTTCATCATATTTTTCTCTTTCTACATGTACATTAGTTTCAGACAGGTTGAGAAATACCATCTCTACAACTTGGTAGCTTTGTTTTTGCCTTCGTTTCATATACTGAATCTTTTTCATGTCAGGAAATAGTCCATAGCTTTAATGCCTGGTTATTATTATATTGATATATGATACTGTATCTAGTTGTGCACTACAGGGCATTTAGCTATTATCTGGTATTTTTCTACTCTAAAAATGTTTTGATAAACATTCTTGTTTGTCCTTATGTTATATTTTGGATGCTAACAAGGATCTGTCAATTCAAACTTGTTCTTTAATTTAGTTTTTATTGTGCTCCTAAAAAATACACTAAAGGCAAGAAAACCCCAAAGGCATCTGTTTGAGTTGTCAAAGCTAAGAATTAAAAAAATAAAGACTTGCATAATCAACAAAAGTCCATTTGTGGCATGCCTTAAAACTCCTATCAAAGGGGCTGCCCAATACCTCTCCTAGTGCTTAATAGTTACTGTTCTGAACTAAGGTTAGCAGCAGGTGGTCCAGCTCTTAGATTGAAACAGGTCCACTCAAGGTGGGTATTATTAGGATACTTTAAAAGGGGTTTTATAATTTGGTGCCCTATAGAAGACTTCACCAGCCAGCAAATGGAGACACGAGAGGCTGCCTTTTGGGGTCAGGCATTGATCCAAGAACCTTCCTTTCTCATTCACAAACTACATTTTTTTTTAAAATTTAGGCAATAAGAAAGAACATGGTATTCTTCCTGCCAGGCAATTTGTACAAGACCCGACATTTGTTACACGTAGCTGAGTCCTCCAGACCCAGTGTCATGCAAATCAGTGCATAATTTAACTTTTGTGTGTGTCAGATGCCACACTCCAACTTATCACTAAGATGCATATGGCTCACGGAGGTTACACTGTATTTACTGTTGCAAGATGCTTCATTTGGATAATAAAATCATGTCTGAGGTAGAGCCTCCACAAATTAAAAAAAAAGAGAGAGAGAGAAAGCCTTGGATGTGTTCTATAAAAGGTCCCAATTTGCACTGGATTTCCCAGTCATTAGAGTGAATTAGCCAGTTCTGATGTAACAAGGTTTAATTTAACTAATAAGAATCAGCATCCTGGTCTCACTTGACAATTGTAACCTCTGAAAGTGATCAATTAAGACATCACAATCTGTTTCATGACAATATATTGGGATGCCACAGCTGTGCTGATTATGAGGTCAGCAGCTGACAAACAGCTTGAGGACAGACACTGGGAACAGGCTTTCTTGTTTATGTGACAAATATGTATCAGAGAAAAGTGCCCCAAATGCAGTGTCTTTGGGGGCAGGTGGCATCTTTACACTGTCTCCTTCTTTTTACTATTCACTAGGCCATACTGTCACCATGGCTAGAATCTTAAGATATTTCACGTGGGTAAACTTGATCACAACCCTGCCGAGCTGTCTGACTTCCTGGTGTGCACTCAGGGACCAAAGCTGAATGCGATGACTGCTTCATTTGCCTCTGAGTTGCAGGCACAATTGTTAAAAATATGGCGGAGCACACAGCCCAATGAATAAAACATTCCTAATCCTAATCAGAAGATCCAGGCCTCAGCAGGAGCTGGCAAAGGCCCCAAGAATATATTTGTATGTCTGAAAGTACCTTCAAACTGCACAAGCTATGCTAAAAAGAAATACCTAGACATAAATGACTGGTCTGACCTAAGAGCTACCTTATCAAGTCATCCTAGTTTCTTTTATTAGCTTCATTGTTCTATCTTTTGATCTCATTGCCTTTGTTAGGATATACTGCTGTTTCTTGAAGCCATTTGTACCATTTGATTTGGGGGCTTGCTTGAAATTTTATGTCACGTGTCCCTCTTGGCTTGGATCTGCCGCAGCGAGCTCCCTTCCTGATTGAGGATCTTTCACAACCCTTGATAAGATTTAACTGATTCAAATTTGTGAAGCTCCAGCTCAATTTTGAATTCTTCAATGGAATTGTCTCTATTTCTTTTTCTTAATTTCATTAAAAACCAAACGTGTCTACTTTATCCTGTGTCTTATATGCTGACAAGATCTTTCACAGTGCTTTCATTGGAATTGAGGTTTATCTGTAGAGTAACAGCGTTCTCCACAAACATTCACCCACCCTCTTTTGGACAGCTATGTCCCTGTTTAGAAAAAAAAATCTCATATGTGTCAAACACTTCTTTCGTATTCGAGATAAAAATATTGATTTTTGTTATGGTTATAGCATTATATTTGCCTCGTGTATTTTCTCTCTGTACAAGTATAGGCATATTTGGTTATAAACATCGAGCCTAAAGAGAGTTAAAATTTGTGACATCTATTGAACAAGCAAGTTATTTTTATTTAGAGCCTATTCTGCATAAGGCACAGCGAAGGGTAAACTAACTTTAAAATTCTTATCAAGGTGAACTTTGATCTCAGGCTATAGCTCTGAGAGGTCAGAGGAATGCTCTGTGGTCAGCCAGGGTCAATATCTATGCTATTTTAGACACCTAAGGGATTGCCTTGAAAACCAAAGTGTTTCTGTATGAGATAAATCTTGACATTTTGCCTTCTTACAAGAAAAAAGAACTTGTAGATTTCTGGCCAGGATGTAGAATAAGAGACAGCAAGGAGTAAATTGTATGAGAGAGACACAGAGATACAGGCTATCTACCACACGTGCATGCCCATGGCGAATGCCTGTTGTGGGTTGGGCATCCTGCTCACACATACTACATGACCTCACTTAGTTTTCAAAATAGATTTGGAATGAGTTTGCTTTTATTTCCCATTGCAAAGTTGAAGAAATTAAGGTAAACATGATGTCAAGTGGACACCAGGTACGTTTCAGGCTAAAAGGTATGCATATTTATACAATGTACTCACGGCAGCATTAACAGTGAAGAACATTAAAGTTCTAGTGATTTCTAATTTGCACACTCTTCATATACATATATGCAAACACCTCAAAGTCTATCCAGCATCACATTAAAACTGATAATAAATTCTAAGTCAATGCTTTCAAGCACACTAATAACCAAGAATTTTACCAAAGTGAGTTTCATAAAGTCTTTCCCTGAAAGCCAGGATTGCATAGGAGGGAAAGGAAGCTTTCTGGCAATAGTACTGGTGTGGCATACCAAAAAAAAGTTTTTTCTTAATATTTTCAGTTTTTAATACGGCTGAAATTTCATTCTGAGATAAACAAACCCCACCAAATTTATTGGGGTTAAAATGTCCTTCACATCTGTTTACTCAATTTGCTTTTCAAACTGTATCTTTTGCAAACAGCAGTGCGCTGTATTTCCTTCTCAAGCAATAAACGATCACTGTCAATATCTGTTGAGGGAAAAAGCTCATGGCAGGGGACTGTTGCTTTTGAAGCTGGTCTTCACAGCTTAAGGGACCCTGTCAGTGCCAAAAGCTCTGCTAAGGTGCATTCACTTACAGAATCCCACCTTGGCGTCTCAAGCCCCGAGGGATTCAAGTTAGCTGGATCATGTCAAGTCATTCTGTAACTCAGGGACCCTCAACCCCTATGCTGCACACACGTGCTGGTCCATCCTTGGCTGAGGAAGCATGGGCCTCTGCGACAGATGAGCAGCCAGCAGGAGGGTAAGGGTGAGCAAAGCCCAGCCTCCTGTCAGAGCATGTGAGTTCTAATGCTGACTGACAGGAGGCGGAGCTTCGCTCCCGCTCCCCTCCCGCTGCTACTTGCCTTTTCAGGGCTGTGCTCCAACAACGCACTGTATGACAAGCACCCAGACACCATCCCCTGTCCTTGGGGTCGGAAACCTTGGGAACTACTGCTCTAACTCATCAATCATTCTCTCTGTACTTATAAAATTCTGGACATTGGAATATTCCGTTCACACGATGGATCACTTTAGCCAAGCATATTTTACATTTTATTTTCTTACTAGCATGAGTGTATGACTGACATAAAGATGAATTGGTTTTTAAAATGGTAAAGAATGCAAGCATCGGGGAATCGGTTCCTTATGAAGGTTCTATGTTCTCTAATCGTATGGGTAGGAGAAAGGGTGTAGATATGTACCAGTGGGAGGAAAGCTGTAGATATGGATAATACATACTCTTATCTCTTTGTAAAAGTCTGTGGCGTTTTTGTAGTTGGCCACCTTTATTTTCTTTGTGTGTGTAAGCGATATGTATTATGAATGTGGATTCTGGAAATAAGCATAGCATAGTATTTCCAACTGATGCTTACCTGGGAAAAGAAAGATAAAGGAAGAAAAGAGGAGAAGGAAGGGGAAAGAGGAAGGGAAGGTGATCAGGAAAGGGGTGGAAGAGGAAAATGGACAAGAAGAGGAAGGAAAGAAAGGGAAATGAAGAAAGGAGGATGGGGGAAAGAGAATGAAGGTGAGGAAAGAGAGAAAAAGAGGCAAAACTAAAACATCAAATTACTTGTAAGTCCTTTTCTCTTTAATTTAGTACCCATGTATTTAAATAATCCTTCACATCTTTCTAAATCCACATACACACCTACATACACACACATATATACACTTATACATAAGGACATGCCTCACTGCTTTCCCCCATTGATGGATAGGTCGCTCTCTCGCTTCTTGAGGTATAAATCTGATACAATGCCCTGTCCTTTTGGAAGGACAGATTGGGTCAACTGCCAAGAACCTTACATTTGAATCAGCAAGAAGAATGAAATATTTAACCTTTCCTTTTTTCCCTGTGCATAAGCTAATAGACAATAGGAGTAGACAATTAAAATCTGGGAAATAAAACTTAAAAAACAGCATGGTTTCCCTAGCAAAGAGGAATAGCCATGTATAAAGGTCACCTGTCAACTAGTTCTAGTTATTAAATCTCTGCATTTATCACGAAGGTGGCTCTATGGAAAAACGAAGGTCAAGACACTAAATTATGAACAGTCAGGATTATAAAGGTCACCAAAAATCTAAAACGCAACCAAACCTGCTAATTTTGAACCCTTGAAGCAAGGAGGAATACCAATAGCTAGGAATGAAACACCACCCCAGACAGCTTCAATATCTCCCCCCACGATAGCCCCACATGCAAAATGAATTTCCATTTGATGTCCTGAAATCTAAAATGAAAACTTGCTCATCTCAAATGAAAACAGGAGCTTCGATAAATATTTTAGAACAAAAACCATGTTTGAATCGAACCAGCCTAAATTATTGAAAACATTGTTTTACAGGACTCCAGTGCTCGCTTTCCTTTCAACCACAAGGATGCGATTAAAAAAAGGAAGAAGAAGAAGAAAGGGAGACGGGGCACTCATCACACCTTAAATGCCTTAAAGGACAATTAGCAACTCACCACTCACTAATGCACTACTTTAATGTTGAAACAAATGAGATCTTTGCTTTCCATCATCCAATTTGAATGAATTTTAGCAAAGCAGCTTGCACAAAGCTCCGGAGACACGCTCTTCGCTTTGCTGTCATTTACTCCAATCCTCACCCTGAAAGTCTTTAGAGTTTTAGGTGTAGAGGCTTCGACATGTATAATGACGCCATTGGGGAATAGATTTTGCCTTTATCCTCCTTGATGTTCTTTTGAGGCCTTTCAAGTGAAAGGTACAAAAGAGGCATTAACAATCTGGCATTGTTTTTATTGCTTGACAAAGAAAAAAATTGTATTTTAATTTTCCCATGTTTCAGGAATGATTAAGCAAGCTGTTTTCATCCTCAGTGAGTCACTTTCAGCAGACCTCTAACTGTGAGCAAAGAACTGTGAAGACTGTTTGAGAGAGAAAGAGAGATCGAAAGAGAGAGAGAGAGACCACGCAGTTCAGCTAAGCCAGCCAGGAAATGTACTTCTCTGACCCTCAGCAAACCAGAATCTTCCAGTTAATGCAGCTTTCAAAAGCAGTTTGGATAAATCACACACTGTGAATATCAGCACATAAAAATCTAGATTTGATAACCTACTGTTTGGCTCTGACTCTCTGTGGATCTGGGATATGGCATTTACCTTGGTGTCTACCTGGTGGCATTATATCCAAGCATAAAACTTAATATGGGTGCATAAAGATGTTAATGTCAAGAAATAATTCTACAACAGCCAACATAAAGTTCTGTTTCTCCGTTGCTATAGATGGTATGTTCTCTTTATCTGGCTGTTCCTTAAGGGAATGAGTCTGTATAACCGTGGAGGCGTGCCAAAGGAAAACAGCTCGGCTTCTCCGGACTAGGAGGCAAGAGCAAGTCTCCTCACACCAAGCAAGTGTTCCCCTCGGTGGACTTGAATAACGGAGATGACTCTTGATACCCTCTCACAATCAGGATACCATCGAGGTTGATTTGTTTTATGACCCCCTTATCTGTGAATTATTTTCTCTCCTTCTGGGAACATATGTGTGTCTCCTTACAGGATGAGCTGCTAATATATATTCCAGATATGTAAAGGAAAGGAAGTAAGCAACTGATGCATGCTAAGGTACTAGAGTCATAACATGGTACTTAACTAGGGACATGGCTCTCAAGTAGCTGCATACTATGCAGTCAACAGATTCATTTCAAGTAAGGGTAGCTGTGCAGTTCCTGGCGGCACATGCCTGTAGTCCCAGCACTCTGGCAGGTTGAAGCAAGATGACTGCCAGTTCAAGTGCACCCTGGGAAAAGTAGCAAATTAGTGGGATCTTACCTTAAAACTTAAAAAAAAAAAATAGGCAACGAATACATTCAGTGTGAACAGCCTGGGTTCAATTTCCAGCACTGCAATGAACATCGCCATAATCACAACAAGGATGATGATGGCTGGACTCTGCCTTCACCTCTGACCTCTGGCCAAAGGAAGCAGAAAACTTTCAAGGATGGTGCTTGAGCATCTGTATTTTCTTCCAAAGGTCCCTATGATTCCAGTGGGCACTGGAATTTGGAGATCACTGTCTGAGAGGACTTAGCAATGATCAAGAGACCATATTCTCTGTCCAGTGGGATAAAAACAATGGTAAGTATGGATCTCTGAAGACCTGGGAGGGGAAGATGTGGAGTCAGAGATCCTTTCACTTATCCTTCAGATACTTCCAGATGCTGAGTGGCAGCTATGTATGAAATCAGCTCTAGGAGTCAGAAATTTTGAAGAAGAAAGAGGGAAGATACCAAAAGTTTACATCTAGTACTAAGTATTAAGAAAACATTTCATTTCCTGTGAAGTCATTCTTAATTACATAGCACAAATTTTGGTCTTGGTCCAGACTACAATTTGCTTTGGAAAAAAATATGTTGCATTATAAATTCTCTTAACTGCCTTATAGAATTCCTGTCTATATGAATATGCATTCAACGCAATTTTCTTTCTTTTTTTATTTCTGAAAGGAGGACGCTTTTGTATTGGGCTGGTAGTCTGAGTGGAAGAGATTGATAGAGATGGAGTAATTGAAAACACAACAGAAGGGCTCCCCTACCCTCTTGTGTAAGAACTCATGGGAGCTAAGACTAAACGGTGGCTGAGTGACCAAGGAAAGGAAGAGTCGCATCTTCTGATGAGACAGGAAAGAATAACTAAGAATCAGAGGAAACACAGATGACTTTACAAGAGTGGACTGCAATTAGGGTTGACTACAGATCCTCTTATACTTCACTAAAGCCAGTGAGGATCAACTGCTAAGAAAGACAGTACCCACAGGTGATATGTGCAGGTGACAGAAGAAGGGTGAGCATGTGAGAAAGAGAGTATTTTGAGCAAGAGTGTTAAGAACTAAACAGATTGACAGCTAGGTCTCAGGCAGAATTTAGAATCTACAGATGTGTGAAGAATGTATTGTAAGAGTGTGTCTTCTTCCCGAAGATCCTCCGGAACACAGAGGAAAGCAACACAGGAAGAAGCTGGACAGTGTGATCCAAGGCTAGCGGCTGTCGAGAGTCATGTACATTAAGTTCAAAGTAGACACAATCCTGGGCACGAGGAGAGAAGGATTCAGTATTGAAAGGGAAGAAAATGAGTGCACGAAAGAGACAGAAAAACCACAAATGTCTGAGTGGGATCACATACCTTTTTGCAGACAAGAGACAGGCATGTTTACAGTGTATATCTTAAGACTAGGCTCACTTTTGGGATAAGGAGAGAGATAGTTTGCAGAGATTTAAAGTTAAAGGTCTCTGATTCTAATTAAGCAGGCTTCAGGAGAGAGGCTGTAGTGTACCTCATTTCATCTGGTTTTAAAATGCAAAACTAAAGTGCAGAGAATATTCAATTTCATTATTAAAAGAAAAAAATCAGAGAATTTTCTGCTTCAATAATGTTAACTTACAAAATTCATAACTATTGTTCCATGGAAGGTGATTCAGAGAACTGGAAAATATAAAAGTCATATCTTTAAAAGTATTAATGTACTAAAAAATAAAATAAAAGTATCAAAGTCCTAAAAGGATGTTAAGACGTTATAAACTTGAAGAAGCCTGGAATCCATTGTCACTAAGGGATCCTTTTGTCCCGGGGACATGAGTAGCTCTGGAAGAAGCAGTTAAGTTCTGTTTCTGGAAGCCTGTAAGCTTAGGGAGACACGAGTCAGAATTTATAGGTCCACAGGGGCAAGACAACTACTTTGAACTAGAATTCCTAGAATTCTAAGTTAGATTTTAAAATTAAGTCTGAATTAGAAATAAAACAATCTTTAAAGACTTGGCATCTTGTTTCATGTCACCTGGTTGTCTTTGTAAGCTTCAATTTTGAAAATATCTATTTGGTCTTGTTCTAATCAGGTTGCTGTTACACACAGACACATGCTGGACAGCCTAGAAGCAACACAGAGTTATTTATTTATTTTTATAGGCTGGGAAGTCAAAAATCAGATAGGGTAGCACAAAGGTCCATTCTCTCGGATCACACATGGTCTTTGGAGCATGGGAGGAGCCAGACTGCTCTCTAAGGCTTCTTATTTTTTTAATTACTAACACATATTAATAGTAAAAATAAATGCAATTCGCTGTGCATTTCCATACATGAATACATCATATATTCATCGTGTCTATCCACCCTTCTTCTTGCTTCTCTCTCCATCTCAATCCCTAAAACCCTCCCTCACTTCCCTCTGTCCTCCATTTCCAATGCCCTTTCCCCTCTGTCCCCACAATCTCTTCATCTCCCGAAATGTCTGTCTGTTAATATATCACCTTAGAGTTAGAATTTCAAAATCTAAAATCTGCAGGTGGAGGAAGACACAAAAACCTTCAGATTATGGGACATTTAAACATATTTATTTAATTATCACCAATCTCATGAGAAGGATCTTTTAAGACTTGAGAAAATGATAAGCTGATGATAACAAATACAAGTTTTCCAAAGTGCTAATTTTGACTTGAAAGCTCGATTTCTGTCATTGGTAAAAGATGCTTCCTGCTATTTTCTCGAAGTGACAGGCTCACTTCACTCATTTCAAGAAAGTGTCTGCCAAATACTTCGATCTGAGTATTTGTTGCACTGTGTCTCATGGCTGTTATTTCTGGCAACAATACTGTTCAATGAAACTCGAAACTCACTCGAAATTTTTCAAAATGAAAAAGTGGGGAAGAAAAATCAATGTAATTTGCAATATTGGTGGTAAAGCCACATGATTACTTCAAAAATGAAAATACGTGACCATCTCAGTAGATGAAGTAAAAGAACTTAATAAAACAAAGATTAATTAATGATTAAAAGGTCAGTCATAGCATACTTCCTGAATGTAAAATGTTTCTACAACATGAAATTTCCATGGTAAAGATTGTACTTCATATTTAGTGCTAAATGATCCTTTGAAATTAGTAATAAAACAGTATGTTCCTATGTTCCACTATGTAATATTGTATTGAAGTAATGTGGGAAAAATGAAAATTGGAAAAAAAGAAAATATATATATATATATAAACGTGTCCTAGGATGATGTGATGGTATAAAAGAATCCACTTGTAATTTGTTATAATATTTATTAAACCTGGCAAGATTTCTACATACAAATCAGAGTGGAAATCATTTGTATTTTCATGTCCTAACAATGCCAAACATATAAGGGTATTATTTTGAACATGCACCAAAATATAAAATACCTAAAAATAAGAAAACATAGTGAAGATACAAAAGACATTTGTGGAGAATACTTTTTAAAACCTGCCCTGGGAGCCTTTTTGAATTGTACAAATAAAACATGTATATAGGACAGAAAAAAGAAGCTGATAGATGGATTCAAGGTAATCTTAATCTAAGTGACGCACAGTTTTCTCTGTGGACTTCTACAGCATGATTTTAGCTTTTCATTATTTATTTATTAACTGGCAATATAAAGGGTCAAGAAGGTTAACGCCATGGCAAGAGCTGTGATAAGAGGCTAACATGAAGAGGCGTCGGAAAAATAGGCCCACCAGGGCCCAGAGAAGGAGCCACAGAGACATGAAGCCTAGAAGCAGAGAGGAAAAAAATCTATCTGCTTAATAAAATGAAGCTGAAAAACTAATACAATCTCAAGAAAAAAATAAAAAGGCACTCTCACAACTTCTGGAGAATTGGACCCCTGTATATAAAAGGCAATACAGGGCTGGAGGAATGGCTCAGAAAGCATGTAGGCAAGTGCTAAGTACCGGAGTTCGATTCCCCAGAACCACATGAGCCAGGTGTGGTGGCACACATCTGTCATCCCAGCACTGAGGCAGTAAGATTGCTGTGAGTCCGAGGCCAGCCTGGGTTACATAGTGAGTTTGGGACCAGTCAGGGCTAAAGCGCAAGACCCTGTCTCAAAAAAAAAAAAAAAAAAAAAAAAAAAAAAAAAAAAAAAAAAAAAAAAAAAAAAAAAAAAAAAAAAAAAACAAAAAAAAAAAAAAAAAAAAAAAAAAAAAAAGGCAATACAATATAGCTTTAAGAACAGAAATCACAATTTGTCATAAATCCAGAATAGTACAACTTTTTAAACAAATTATAAAGCACTAAAGAGAAAAGGAAGAGAGCGATAAAAAAGAAACAATATTAAATTTCAGGATGGCTGTCTTTGGGAAAATAGTAACTAAAAGAATAAAAAGATTGATAAGAGAGAGAAGATACCGCCTAGAAAGGGTTAATATACCAAATATGATGAATCCCAACATGGAGATGAAGTCAAAGCCAAAGCAGTGGAAAATGGGGAGCAGCTCCAATTATTGCTCAAAGAGGAAAGTTCTAATGACAAATAAACATGAGAAAGTATTTATCATTACTAATTAGGAAAAATATAAATTAAAACAATGAGTTTTTACTGCATATCCAGTAGGTTGCCTGCAAATAAAGTGTCTGATGATACAAAGAGTTACAAAGAATGTATCAAAACTGAAAGCCTCACTCTATTCCTTTTATTTTTATTTTATTTGTTTTGAGGCAGGGTCTCTCTCTGAACTCACCATGGAGACCTGGCCGGCCCTGGACTCAAGGTAGAAAGTTTCACTCTAAACTGGGTAAATTGTAAATTTCACATTAACATTTCAGAAATGGTGGCTTTATACTGTGTATGTAGTACAAATGCACACATGCACACACACAAAATGAGCCAAGAATTCCTGCTTCCTTCAATTTATCCTATTGAAATGTATGTTTTCATGTGTCATAATTCATTAACAGGAACATGCAAAGCAGAATTCTTTATAATACATTTGAATTATAAACAACATAATTTTTATTAATGGATGTGTAAAGAAATACTACCCAACACTGAAAACAAATGATCAATGTAGATAAGCCCTAAAAACAGTGTGCTGAGTCAAATACAAAGAAATGGACAGCAAAGGACTCTGTTCATGTAACTCCTGTACAAAGCTGAAAAACATTTGCTTAACACAACCAAGAAGTTCATTCTGAACCCAAACCAGCATTGCAATTAACAGGCTCCACCGGAGCATCCATGATGAACTGTTTCCTAAGATGTTAGTAAGAGTTTTTCAAAAACAATATTAAATGGACAAACAGTTTGGGAAAATTCACATTCTTTCTTCACATTTAGGAGATTATGGATGCATATATGATAGTAATAATTATGCAAAGTCATTCCCTCAAGAAATCTGTTTCCTTGTGGTCAATTCAGTTGTTAAAAAAAAAAAGGAACCACCCTCAAACCCACAGAAAAGCAATTAGCATTTCAGGGTTAATGGTCTGTGTTATAATCTGGAAATTCTGAACTAAACAAAGCTTTATGATATCTGGGAACCAGACAGGAATGTCCACTGTTAACCTACATTTAACTCTCTGAAGTTCTACTCAATCATAACAGCAAAAACTCAGTGGTGGAGTGCAGGGAGATATTAACAAAGGAACAAAGAAGGAGAAAGCATTATTATTCACAAATGGTATGGTAGCCTTTCTTACAAATGCAAGCCATAGAAAAAACATTAGAATTAATAGACGAATATAAAATTGTAGCCAATTATGACATAGATTCCCCCAAATCATTGAGAAAACCTCAAGAAACGCCAAGACCAAAACAAAACCATGACAACAGGAAGAAAAATAAAGAGGCTGGAGATATAATTCGGCGAGGAGGATCTGGATTTACTCCCCAATGCCATAAAAAGAAAGGAAGGAAGGAAGGAAGGAAGGAAGGAAGGAAGGAAAGAAGGAAGGAAGGAAGAAAAAGAGAAAGAAAGAAAGAAATGAAGGAAGAAATATACAAAATTTCTAAGACAAACAAGTATCACATATGAGAACAAGCTGCAGTGGGCTGTCAATCTGTATATTTAATTACAAGTGATTTTAAAGCTAAACATTTAATTTGTACAGCCAGATGTAGATATTTGCTAAACTTTACTTCTGGCCTAATATCCTGTGATCTTTACTTTTGGAAAAGCTTAAACTCTTTGAGTTATAAGAATCAGATATTATAATTTAAATATCATATTGATACTTGCTTGGGAATTTCTTATTCTTTTACCACTATGATAATTATAGCTCGAAATCCCTTTCTTGTCTGAATAATTATTTTTAAATTACTTTAAATCTTCTTCTAGATACCATGGGTTATTGACCCAGTAAATGAAATTACTGAGCCCACAGTATTTTTAATGCTTTAATGAAGTGGCATTCTAAAATGCTCAGTCTCTGTGACCACGTAAAGCACAGCAATTAGCAAAAACTGAAAATTACTGCCCTTTTGCTATCCAAGACTGTAGCAACCAGACAAACTATACACTCCGCTCACTTTAGGAGATCAAAAAAATCAACAGTCAGCATACAATTATTCTCAGGATGACCAAAACAAGATGCTGTGTCAAATACTGTGGTGCCTACTGACCATAGTTTTGAGAAAAGCTTTCAGATGTAGAAGATGTCTTAGTCCATTTGGTGCTCTTCTAACAACATAATTCATTTTAGGTGAGTGATTTTTAACGAAAAAATAATAATCTGCTCTTTACAGTCCTAGAAGTTGAGGACTCCACATTTGGTTGTTGCAATATCTTATGACAGAAGGTGAAAGCAGAAGGTCAGAGAGAGAATGATGAAGGTGGGGAGAGAGCGAGACAGATTCAGAGATTAAAACACAAAAAGAAAGAGAAAGAGAGCAGAGGGCGCTAAACTCATCTTTTTATCAGGTGCCCGCTCCAGCCATAACTAGCCAACACTCATAAAAACATTAATCCCTGAGCAGAGTAAAACCATCATGACGTACTCAGAACTTCTAAACATCTTTGCCTGGGTGTTTAATTTTTCAACTTAGAGGGGCTTTTTGATATGTTCTCCAAAGTTGGAACTCAAATGTATGACTTTCCACATGAAAATTCTGATAAAGCACAATGGTGGAGTCCAAAATAAAAGTTCAACAAATTTGGTTTCAAAGTCATAGGTGGCTCTTATTAGCCTTCCTTGAATCAAGTGACATGACGTCTGCAAGAGAAAGATGCTCCAAAGAGCTGGGAGGGGCTCTGATGGAAGCAGAAACAAGGAACAAAAACAACAATGAGCAAATTTCTATCTCAACTGCACTTTGCTTATAGGGCCATGGCTAGGGTGACTTCTTTATCATATACTCTCTGATAGACTGGCCCCTATGAATTGGATGCTGCAAAACTTTCTGGAAAATTGGCGTACTTTGGGACTTTGCACAAATGACTCCATTCTGGTTTGGTCTGAACTATTGAGTAGTAGTATGGAAACTCACTCCTAAGGAAAAAATGGCCTCTTTTAAATTTCATGGAACTCGAATTTACGACTCTCAATGGGATAATTTCAATAAAGAGCAATAGTGGAATCTCTCAAGCACTGAATATTTTAGCAACTTCACATTCAAAGATAAAGAAAAAAAGAAGTTCCCAAGTGAAACCAGATCAGTTGCGATAAACTGTTAAAGCACAGCCAATGTAAAATGTGAATAAATCTTTACTTTTGTTTCTTTTCATCCGACAGCTTTACCAACAGGCAAGGACACCCAGGAAAAGAGGTGGAAATCAGAACCGTGGAGAAAAGTTGGGAAGGTAAGGAATGAAAAGCCAAATAATTTTCCAAGGTAAAATGTTCTATTTTTTATTTAAGCCTGTGTGTGTGTGTGTGTGTGTGTGTGTGTGTGTGTGTGTGTGTGTGTGTGGTTGACGTCTGCAAACAACTGTTTATCCATTGTTTATTGCTAATAACTACCACTAACACTCAAGCACAGTTTTGCACAGTTTTAGGCAGAGTATAGGTAACACTTCTAATGCAGAGACTTAGGGCTCATTTCTTTATGGAGAGGGAAAACAATGCCATATTATAGCCATAGTATTTATCTTTTAGAACCCAAAAGCATGTACTTGTCCATAAGTCATATTTGCCAATGTAAATTAAGCAATAAAGACATAATCTGAAACATAAGCTATTAGTATCAGAATGCTACAAGATCGATATGTAAAAATATTATTGCATAATTTCAATACCAACAACTTCCAACATCTTATCATATGCTACTTCCATCTCATCTCAAAAGACTTGACTTTTTGAGAAAATTATCATGGAGCCACTGTCGTATTTTGGATCTTAAATGTTCCTGAGAGGCCACTAAGTTCAATGTTTGGTCCTCAAAGTGGTACTGTTTGGAGATGATGGAAATGTTGAGGGCCTAGTGAGAGTCTTCACGCCACTGGGGGTGTGCCCTGGACGGTGACTGCCTGTCCCCAGCCACTTTCTCTTGTTCTCTTCACTCTTGCAACCATAGGAGGGATCGTGTTAACTTGTTGAAATTGGGAAATGACCAGGGAAGAGTTTTCAGGAGTGTGTTGACTTGTGGACCAGAAAGTGAGGTAAGGCACTCATCCAGGATTTGGGTGACCCACTGGCAACCTGAACTGAGTACGAGAAGAAAGACACATTGTTACAGCCCCTTCCTGGGGAAGCTCTGCCTTGCCTTCAGTCTTTAAACACTGGCTTTCTCCTGTCTTCACTCTGCTGATCTCCACCACAGGTTTGCATCAGTCTCTGGTCTTCCTCTTGCATTCTGGACAATGATCCAGGGCAGGCTCCCACCTGATGTTCTGCAGTCTCATACTGGTGTCCTGTTGACACCAGTTTGAGCAGCTACTAGATACCCCACCCTCCCCCCCACCGCCACTCATGTGCAAGCGGCCAATGTGGACTACACCTCTCCTCAAGACTTGTAAACCCTCCAAATAAATCCTCTTTGTCTCTATAAATTCTATTAATTCTGCCTGTCTTAGAACCCTAACCCACACAACTCCCTTGTCACGAAGTAAGCAGTTTTGTTCCACTGAGCACTTTTACCGTGACAGGATGCACCACCATAAGCACAAAGCCTCAGGGACAATCCATCATGGATTGAAACGTTTACAACCATGAATGGATCTTTATAAATAGATGATCTCAGGTATTGGTTATGGTGATGCAAAGCACAGCCAGACCCCAGCAGAATAAGAAAGTGAAAACAAGCGTTGGCTTTGTCAACAGACTTGTGTTCAAACCCCATCCGGCCACTTCCTACTTGTAGGATTGCACAGATTTTCACCTTTTGTTTCTTAACTTCTGCATCCTGTTTATATAAGTCCCTCGTGAGCAACTTTGAGTAACATTCAACACAACAGCTCTTCCCCACATAAGGAAAAACTACCCTACCAAGCATCAGTAGACAATGCAAACTTTGCTGAAGATATTCCAGAATGTAGAGGAGGACCCTTCCTTCCGTATCTTAATTTCTTCCAGACCACACACTCCACATCTGTCCATTTCTTTACAAAGTTATTTTTCTTTCCTGGTTTCTCCAAACTTATAACCTTAAACTATCACTTACTCCATGTACTAAAGACCTTCTAGTGATCAGGACCCGCCCTTTGAAGAAGTTGCTAGATGCATCAATAATGAATGGTAAAATTCATAAATAAAAGCACACACGTACATGTTTTGCAAGGGATAGTATGGCCTTTTTATTTCCTGCCTTGTATCATATAAGGACTCCCTTAAGGACATATAAAATCATTTTGTTTTGGTTTTAGTTCTCTGTTTTTTTTTTTAAGGAGATACTAGTAATAAAGTTAAATGTGTTTCAGAACACATCATACTTGATACTTTATTTTGTACATAAGTCAGCTTTTAGAAAAATGCTACTTAGAAAACATCAGATCATAAAATATCAGGTACACCTTAAGGATACATAGAGCTAAGGCTTCTATGTGAGTTTGATAACAAATGTAGAGTATGAATTGTGAATAAAATCATTCTTCCAGCTCATGATGGGGATAATGTCTCAGATCTAAGTTTTCCCACTGCCCTACAGCTTAGGAAATCCTGAGCAAAAATCTGTTTTTAATGCTGCCCTGCAAACTTCAAAAGACAACCAAGATTCCACAAATGGTTACCTGTCTCCTCATGTGGCAATCAGATTATTCTAAACCCTCTGCCTAAACACAGCACAGGGCATTGTTTCTTAGAAACAAAAGAATAGATTATCCTAAGCATTTTAAAATGGAAATTAATCTAAAAGCAGATTTCCAGGCTGGGTGTTAGGAAGACCGTTCTCAAAATATCAAGTGTAGTCTGAGGTCCTTTTTGGAAAACTGGTAGTTTTACGGCTATTGTAGACAACCACAGATGGCAGTGGAGTGTATAATGTACGCAGAGTGGAGTTGTTCCAGGCTGATATTTTTTCTTTTTCTTTTTCTTTTTTTTTAACCTGGAAAAATTTCTAATACTTCCGCATTAATAATGGGCCATTATCTGGAAATGGAAGCAGCTGAGTCCAAACACCACAGGCCTTGTAGTTATGTATGAGGGTGTCTTTGCAATTATCCAGATGCAAGGTAAATGCAGTATTGCCTATAGCTTCCCAAACTGGGTTTTGACTTTGTCTTTCTGCCCAATTAACTTATGCTCTGGTTTTTGATTGCAACACTAGGTCCAACAACAAAATACCCTGGATGCCTGAGACGACGCTGCTGCCTCCAAGCCCTGAGATCCAGCTCACAGGCTGCGAGTCTAACCTCTAATTTAGTCCAGTCCCAGGCTGATTAGACCATTATTAAATGAAGTCTCCTTTGGTTGTCTGCCTATCAAATTATTTATATTCATGGAGAGAAAGTGATAAGCCAAAATGCTAATTATCCATTTTTCTAAAAGAAAAGGCCCATGCTAAGAATAACAATGAGTTATTAAAATAGCACTTTTCATCTGACATGACACATCTTAACAAGCCCTTAAAATCCAGGGATTTTTCATGGCTGGACATCTTATCTAATAAAATGAAAGATGTTTACTTTCTATCTATTCTGACTTTACTAGTGTTGGGTACCAGCTTTAGAATTTCAATGAGAAAAAAAAAAAGGATTCTTAAAAACTGTTTTAGGATGAAAAAAGAAAAACCTGCACTTAATACACTGAATTGTATCATCAGTTGTTTAAGTACCTGAGTCTAAAAGAGCCCCACTCACCTGGAAACGATTTTGTGTCCCAAGGGATATTTGGAAACGTCTGCAGACTTTTTTTGGCTGTTAAAATTAAGGATTCTGACAGGCAGCTAATGAGTAGAAGCCAAAGATTCTGATGAAGTTCTTATAAGGAAAAGCCAAGCACACCAACTCCCCACAAGGAGCTATCCAGCTGGGCCCCTTGGCACAGACCTATCATTTCAGCACTCTGGGAAGCTGAGTCAGGAAAATTGCAAGTTTGAGTCCAGCCTGGGGAACTTAGTCAACTGGCAAGACTCTGTCTCAAATAATAATAATAATAATAATAATAATAATAATAATAATAATAATAATATTAAAATGAACTGGCAATATACTTCAGTGAGAAGTCCTGGGCTTGATCTCTCCCCAGCACCACAATAAATGAATACTTATCTAGGCCAAAATAGTGCTGAGGTTGAGAAACTCAGGTTTAAAAGTAATGAAGGAGCCCTCATAAGTAATTAGGCAATACATGGAATGAAATAGGCTATACAAGCACCACGCCATTAATCCTTTCTATGTTCCACGCTTTAACATTTTTACCAAATTTTCACTTTTAGAACAATCCAAATTGTAGCAAATATAGGTCAAACCCTAACTCCACAAGATCCCACATTGACATTATAGTGTATTACTAAATAGAAAGTTTTTTCTTTCGGGTAATACTGGATAGAGAAAAATATGAACTGGTGGATAAACAGGACAACACACAGAGAGAAACACGGAGCAAGAAGAGGAGGTGGGGATGGTTGGGTGCAAATATACGGAGTTGGTTCTGATACTGAGGATGCAGAGAGAGAAAGAAAGGAGGAAGGAAAAAAAGAAAGGGAAGTAGAGAAGAGAGGAGGAGGAAGAGAGAAGGGGAGAGGGGAGGGATAGACAGAGGAGAAGAAAGGAAGAAGGAAGGGGTAAGGAGAGACGGAGGAAGGGACAGAGGGAAAAAACACATGCTCTTAATATCTTTGCAACCTAATGAATAGACTTTTTGATAATTGGATGTAAAATGACTCGCAGGGTGCATACCACATTGTCTGTATTTTGTGTATGAACTCACAGCATTGAACTTCTAATATAAAGTCCTAGATCATTTTCTAACCACAAAACAACTTGCAGGTTCAGCTACGACTATTCTTCCTACAGGATGAGTCCAAGAGAAAACAGTTTATTTTCAAGACAGGTTTCTGTTTCCTTGGCACGGGAGCCTCTGGCTCCAGGGAACTGTGAGCGACACAATAGTTCCAGTTTGGCAAGCGCTCAGCATCTCAGTTCCCAGCAGCCAGTCTCCTCAGAGTCCTGCCAAAGCCACGCAGCAACGCTCAGAGCTTGGAGCCAAGAGCCCTTGGGAGGGGACTACCTTCTGTGAAAAAATAAAAATTTAAAAAACTCAATATAGGCTCTATTAGCTAACAAGCTGATTAACAAGAGGTGAGTTGTTAGGAAAGTTTGCTCTTGCTTTAGAATCTGCGGGATTTTAGTGTTTCCAGGAGTTTGGTAGCCAATAAAGTATGAAAAATGTTGATGTCAGTGAGGGGCAACCATCTCTATGAGTTAAGACCAAAGTCCCCATTATGGGCTCAATAGCTCCTTTTCAAACACTAAGAAAAATCTGAAGATGAAAGCTAATAATACCTGTACAAAATGGTAGAAAGTTTTTTGAACATTTATTGATATGGGACAACTTATCAAAATACCATGTGTACTTCATAAAAACTACTTAATAGAATATGAGATGGCTCCAACCATAGAAAACAAAGCACATAAATAAAGGCACCATGAAACCAACATAAATAATTATTTCTATAAATAAATGAGCCAGGGAAATTTGACAGGGCCCATTAAAAGAAGAATCTTATATCTAACTGTGTTTGTGTGTAAGAGCTGCGTTAAAGGTCAGTTTGACACAATAGGAAAGTGATTTTTCATAGAGAGAATGCAAATATAAAAAATGTTTGAAACTGTTGGCTATTATAAAAAATTAAGTTACGTACATTTTTAATAAATGGTTCAAAAGAGGTAAGGCTGAGTGTGTAAGTGTAGAAGCAGAGTACTAAGTCATTCAGAAAACAAATGCACTCAGATACTTGGCACACGCCTTTACTTTGTGTTATGTTCCCAAAGTGTGATCATTCTTTGTCCTCTTCTCCTAGACAGATAAATTGTGTCCAGTACAAACAACTTCGAGAAGAAATTGATTAGGATGTCACTGATGTGTGTCATATTTTCTAAGAAGGGAGCTCTTTTTTAAAGAGGTTGAAGTAAACATGCTGTCAAAGGTGAAATGTAATGAAGTGTATCTAAGACACACAGTTACCAATTAAAATCGTATTTGTAATTAGATTTCAAAATAAACATGAGCTGTTGGGCTCAGGAATTCATACTTCTCACTTCTTTAAGGCCTAAAAGTCCATACAAGCCAATGATTCCAAAGAGTAACCATATCAAGCAAGACACGGCTCTCTGGCGTGCTTGGTGGAAGAAATCTTTTTCTTTTCTTTTCTTTCCTTTTCTTTCCTTTTCTTTCCTTTTCTCTCTCTCTCTTTCTTTCTTTCTTTCTTTCTTTCTTTCTTTCTTTCTTTCTTTCTTTCTTTCTTTCTTTTTGAGACACATTCTTGCTCTGTAGTCCAGACTCTGATCCTGGTCTAGAGAATTCACTTATCTTGCCCAGGCTGGCCTTAAATTAAAAGCAATTCTCCTGCCTCAACTCTTGGGAGTACTGGCATGTGCCACCACACTCAACATATGAAGGCAGAAATCTTAAGCAAACTGCTTTCTGACTTGTGTCACCCCATATTAACACAGTGTCCAATTCAAATCCACCCCCTCCTGTATCTTCAGGTGGCCTGGACTCAGTCAGGTGGCCAGCACATTCAACTGCCATAGATTTCTCAACTGCACCCTGTTATTGCTTCACCCTAAAGATAAGAGACATCATTTTTTGTCCCTAGAGTTCATTGTCCTCCACACCATCTCCTATTTCTGAGGACTCATACAAACCTAAGCTCCTCTAAGAAGTCTTTTCTGACCACCCAACGAAGGCCAAAATTAATCTTCCCCTTTGGGCTCTCATTGAATGCTGTGATGCACCCTCAAAAATCCCTATGGTGCTTAACAATAGTTATCGCTCTGCGTTCTTACTGATTGCCTGCCTTTCCCATCGGACCTTGAGCTTCTTGGTATCTCATCATATCAACAACATTAGCAAAGCACAGATGCTTCATAATGATATTTGAACGCATGAACGTGTGTGCGATGCACAGCAAATGTCACATTAGTTACAAGATCAGCTGTGTTTACCAGTGGAGTGGTTTTTAACCCCATTAACTAAGGCCAATGTTAAGTAAGGTTCCACTGCACTTGCACAGCACATGACATTTTTCAGAGCAGATGTCCTGAATTTTTGTTAAGTGCAATGAATTCTGAGAAATTGTTAAGAATGTGGAGGCCGCTCACATATCACTGTGACACAGACTTTACCTACTTGCTATTGAACTGAGAAACAGCACAAATATATTCAGTGTGGTCAGCGTCTAAGCCACACAAACATGTGTGGGTCTACACAAGCAGTTGCGTGCAGGAGTTTCAAAACACACCTACAAGCAGATTCCCAGGGAAGGGCCACTGCTAGACAGTCTGTATTAGGACAGATGGATGAGGATTTAACCCCAAGTTCTCATATTGAGGTTCTCAAAAGTTGTTCTCATAACCTATGTTTTACCTTAACAATGCAAGGGATACAGTAAAAATTTTCAGATAAAGAACCATATTGTTGTTATGGTTTGGATCTGGAAAGTCCTCGAAAGCCTCATGTATTCGAATGTCATGGATTATCTATGGATTTTGCACGCAGTTAGGAGGTGGGTCTGATTGGGAGTTGCAGGTCACCAAGGTTGTGGCCTGGAAGGAGGGACTCTTGCCCTGGCTACCCCTTGACCCCCACTCCCTCTTCTTAAGATGCTGTGAGCAGCTGCTTTCTACCAGACTCTTCCACCTTGCTGCCAGTGCCCAAAGACCAGGAACAGACAGAAAAGTAAACTAAAATAAAGTAAAATGTAAGCTAAAATAGGCCTTTCCTCCCTTAAATTGTGGGTGTCACGTATTAAGTCCTAGGAACAAAAACCTTGAACTGTTAATTTATAAAATACTATGATAACTGGAGAACCAGGTTCACACAATTTTTTTTTCTTATTTGAGATTAGTTCAATAGGCAACATTCAAAGAAAAAATAGATTTGAAGTCCAAAACAAGGGGATTAAAATACAGTAAGATTATCTATCTATAGATATAATTATAAAATTTTTGTCTACCTCTTAATTGAGAAAAGAAAAAAAGGAGTTTATTTAAAATTGGTTTATTCTGGTAAAAAAATTCACATGATATAAAATTTAACTTTTTTTGTAAATACACGAATTCCAAATTCTGTAACACTTTAGAATCATGAGGTTTCGGGAATCAGTGGATGTTTATGTCCACCTCTTTTTCAGATTTTTAAGTATATTAGAAGCACAAGGTGCAATTTTCAATTGCAATTTAATGATATTTATGGTAAAATTAAATAGTTTTATAAAGCCAAGAAAAATATGTTGTTCTCTGTAAAGCTGCACATAATACTTGTTGAATGAGTACTTGTTGATAACAACCCTAAGATCTACTCATCATAGTCAAACATTGTGCTGAGCAGATTATAGAAAACATACCAATTAATTTCCACACTAACCTGAGAAGGAAAGTTTGTACTTTCATTATGATGAGACGTGGACAAAATGTAAATCATTTTTCAGGGACATCATGGTGTAAAACCAGCAATCACACGCAGAATTAGATGACTGCAGAGTTTGAACTTTACAGGGCTCTGGGACAGACAGGATTAGGAGAAATGTGACCACACTTAAAAGGATGTGCAGGGGAAAAAAGAAATTGGAATTAAGATGAGCTCTCAAGCAGGAGAGAGGAGCCTATTTCTGTGCAATCAGTTCACTGGGAGCTGCAAGTTCAATGCCACAGTATATTGTGGAGGTGGCTAAAGTCAGGATGAGTGAGAGAACAGCGAAAAAAGAAAAAGCAGATAGCAAAGGAAGAGCTTATTTCCTTCCAGAGTAACAACTACACCTCTAGCCACAACATTGCCAGTGCCATCACAGAAGTGACAGAAAGGAGGCAGACCCTGTTTTCCAAAAGAGTAATAATGAAAATACAAAGTCCTGTGGTGCCTTGCCTCTACTGACTCTGCTTATAAATTCATAGCACAGCATGGAGGTTATTAAAATCCCATATGTGAGGACCACACACAGCACAAGGAGATATGAATTGGTGTGCTGTGGAGATAATGCTCTCTAATGGGCAAAACAAGTAATAGGGTTTCATTTTTATTCTGAGGACATTTGAAAAGGATCCAGCATCCAACCACCGGGCATGGATAGCTAACCACCCAAGAAGCGTTTTTCTCCTTCCTTCCTATGGATTAATAAGGGGGCTACAAAGCACGGGGCTGTTATCTGCCCAAGTCTGAGTATTCCCAGGATACTCTTTTTTTCTTTACTTGCGACTGTTTAAAAGAGTGGATTAAAAGCCTCCGAAGCAGCCTGTGTACTGAAGGAAAGCAGAGCAAATCTCCTCTCCACCCTGTGAGGGCATCAGGCAGGCCATGGAAGCAGAAGAGTGTCGTGATTTCTGAGTCTGAGTCCCCTAGAGATTTGTGTAGAGGTTGGGGTCAAGCTGCCTCACTATTTATGTGAGGTTGGATTTGTTTGTTTAGGGCTATTTGCTTTTTCTGCTGCATATCCTGTCAGAAAAAAAAATCAAATCTAACTAAAAATCAAATCAAACTAACAATAGCAAGTGATCTTCTATAGTAAGGTAAAGAAAACAGAAAGTATCATCTTAAAACCTTCATTTTTCCTTTAACAATTAAGAATATCCTATGACTTTAGTTAGAAGAATATCTTATATTTGAGATTTCTGACATAACTTTGTGTTGACAAGCATTTAATTTTAAGAATATAGCAATAGTAGTTCTAATGTATTCATTCCAAAATAAAGATGAATTTGTGGTCAGAAACACTTACTTACTCCAAAATACAATCTTCAAATTCGTATTCATGGTCATAAATATTTAGAACAAGGGACAGGCAAAAAACTCTACTGTGAAGGTAGGAAGTTTAGAATCCAGCTGGAACACAAAGAAATCCTATTGTCTTCCTAAATTACCAAGGCCAAAGACAAACCAGAAGTTAGCTAAATAGGTTCTAAACTGAAAAATCTGAAATGCACAGTAAAAGTAATAAAGATATAAAATGAACAATGGGAAGGACTTCTGAGTTGGGATGCCCTTCAATCATTCAGCAAATATTTAATGAGCACTCCCTGAGTGGCAGACACTGTTTCCCTATCCAAGAAATGCTGCGGCAAGACCAACCACTCAGATCTCTGTACTCATGGAGCTAACATTTAGTGCTGAGAAGGAAAGTTAAAGATACCTCCTAGGGCTCTGTGGCTTACTGAGTGCTGAATACATGTACCAGGCCCACCACTGGCATTAATTCTTCACAGTTATGAGGCAAGCCCCTTTGCCTGTCTGTGTCCCATCTCATATGCTACAATAGCACCTCCCCTGCCAAAGTCTCAGGTTTATCTGGGGAATAAAAACAAATAGATTTAAATAAAAATAATAAGCAAGGAAGGGACTGGAGAAACAGCCCAGCAGTGAATGTTGGTCTAGCAAGCTTAGGGCCCCGAGTTTGATTTTCTATCATGATACATGCCAGATACGGTGGTACACACTTGCCATCCTAGCACTCAGGAGCCTGAGGCAGGAGGATTGCTGAGAGTTCAGGACTAACCTGGACTACAAAGTGAGACTCTGTCTCAAAATAATAAATAAATAAATAAATATCAGGCAAGATGCCAGGCACGGTGGGGCACTCCTGTAATCCTAGCACTCTGGGAGGCTAAGGCAGGAAGAGAGCAAGCCAACCTAATCCTGGGTAGCTCAGTGACTTATAAAGACCCTCTTTTTTTTTTTTTTTTTTTTTTTTTTTTTTTTTTTTTTTTTTTTTTTTTTTTTTTAAGAGAAAGGCCTAGGATATAGCACAGAGCAAAAGTCCTGGGTTCAATCTCTAATACTGCCAAGAAAAAAAGTGGTGGGGGAAACACACTAAAAAGCTTACATGGCTTATTTTTTACAATTAGTTCAGTTTGGTTTGAATCTCTTGACAGGCAGAAACCAAAAGAACAGCATCCACAATCACAGTAATTACTAAGATTTCCTGAGTGCTTAATACATGCACCACGCACATTCCTGATTTAGCCCTTACAAACCCGGTGGGTTCCATGACTACGAGCCACATATCACAAACAAGGCCCTGAAGGCCTAAGAGGTGGAGCAGCTTGTGGAAATGCACATACCTGGCCAAGCAGATTTAAAGCTGTGAGGACTCTGAAGTCTACAAACGGTAATTTAAACCACTGAGCTTTTCTGATTCTTACTCAGCTCTGAAGATTCAACTCAGTACTGGTAAAATTTAATTGAATTCAACCCACAAACTGTTTTTTACTCAGTGTTCAGGTAATGTATGTATTTGTAGCAAATGACACATTCATGTTTGTGGAGATTAGCTTACCATGAATGGACTCGGTGGCAGCAAGGCAAATCCCTGGAGAAGGGACCAGGGCCACATCCCTGTGCCACTCGCTATTTGGTTCCCTTACTCAAGCGCTAAGATGCTCCAGGGTCCTGGGGTCCCCCAAGCTCTGAAGAAATAAATTCTTCAAATCACTCCCAACACTTAACACTAATTTATGCAGCTCCACGTAAGCTCCCGGTTCTTGCGCCAAACATGTCATCATCTAAGCTCATCCGTATCCACAGAGCGAAAACAGAGTCCCTTCCCAAAATATCAGTGCCTCCGGCTTTCCAGAAAACCCATCTTCCTGATTGCTCAGAGTATTTCTCGGGACTAGAGACATTCAAAACAAATATAAAGAATGATCCAATCCTCCAAGGTAATTAGAGTAACAATCACAAACATTTACAGAGTGCTTACTTTGGTGCCAGATACTGTGAGTTTCAAGCAATTATTGACTCATTTAATTCTCAAAAGAACACTATGACGTAGGTATCGCTATCACTTCACATTCAAAGTGAGAAGACTGAGACATGGAGTTTAAGTGACTTGTCTTAATGTTGAGAGCTAGGATTAACCCGAGTACTATCTCCAGGGCTATGTCCTTAAGCACTGTATCACGCGCCCACCATAAATCAAGGTGGGGAGAGAAGAGATTGGGAACAGCTAAATAACATCATTAGCTGGTGCATTTATTCTTACAGTGAACAACAGGTAAGAATGCTAATGTATTTCAGAAGTATGTGTTTACTGTATGGATAAAGGCTCAGGAAGCATGCAGGAATTGAACCCAAGAAAATTCCTCTGTACTGTTTGTCATCTTCATTCATCTGGAAAACGCTTCTGCAGATTTCAGTCATCAGGGATTCTTGGTTTGTTTAAAAAAATATATCATAATAAGGAACAACATATATATATGGAAATATATGTGCTGTTGGGAGGTTGGGCTGGCTGGAAGCAGTGGATGACTGGGGCTTGACTTGGAGGAGCATGTGCCCTTTGTTCTTAATCCTTCACTTGGCTTTCCCATGCTGTGAAGATCTCTCCAACTGCAGATCTGCCCCAAGTTTCCACCACTGACAGTTCCTCATGAATTGACTGTGACCTTCTGAAACCGTAAGCTGAAATAAATCTTTCATCCCTTAAATTGTGGATGTTGAACATTCTGTCCCAGCAACAAAATGTAACTAAGACAGACATATAATTTTTCCATTCCACTGTTGCTGAGAACAGGGTTATTTAATTTTTATAAACATAATTATACATTTCCTTTCATCCTTTCATGTCAAAAGTACCTGTGGTATGTGTTAGATATCTAGGAATGGAATTCTGGGTCATAGACTATGTGTATATCCTTCTTGTCTTTTGCTGCCTAATAGCTTAATTCCACTGTAATCATTTTGTCAAATACATGATGTATACTTGAAAAGGATGTGTATTCTGCAGCTTTTGGGGCGCATATAGAACATTTAAGTAAAGTTTGTTAACTGTATTGTTCAAATATACTACATCCTTACTCATATTTTGTCTTCCAATGCAGTAATAGAAGAAAATTTTATTAAAATTTTCAACTAGGAGGATCACATTGCTCATTTCTTTTTCAGTGTTGTCAGTTTTTGTTTTAAGCACTTTGTATCATTAAATGAATGCTATTTTGGATTATTGGTTATTCCTATTAAATTTCTCAGTTTGTTGCTATGACACGCTTCTTTTATTTTTAGTATTATTTTCTTCAAATGTAAAATGTCTAAAATTAGTATATCAGCTTCCTTTTGATAAATGATTGCATGATGTACCTTTCCCAATCTTTTGTTCTCAAACCATGTCCTGTTATTTAAGAGTGTTTCTTTTGGTGTCCTAAAGTTGTTTTTAGATAGTTAAGACCTTTATCTTTGAATGGAAACACTCAGGGCATTTATATTCAATGTAAATATGGATAGATCCAGGTTTGAATCAATCAATCATAGTCTTATTACTTTTCTATTTCCATGCATTTTTCCCTGTAATTCTTTTTTAATTACTCAGACATATTTAAATTAAATTTCCATTTCTTCCTTTTTAGTTACTTGCATGTTGTTTGTTTTAATTATTTAGTGATTCCTCTGTAAGTCACGTTACTTATTCTTGACTTCAGTATAAGAATATAATTAAATACTTTCACCAAGTCCCAAATATAGCAAGGACCTAACAGCAATTTTGTCACTTTACCCTGCTCATATTTTTGGCCATTATTCCAATGCACTTTAATTTCACCAGACATCGCCTTTTTTTTTGTACAGAATCTATCCTCATCACCCTTATATTGACTCATTCTCTTCTTCTTTAATTTTTTCATTTCTGGCCTTCTCTATGGGATCATTTTCTTTTTCTTGAACAACTCATTGTAATGTTTTAATGGTGATCTGCCATTAATTCTCTCCTTTTGCTTGCCCACAAACCTCCTTATTCTTTTTCATTCTGAAGGATATTTTCCCTTACTGCAGAACTAGGTTGGCAGTTATTTCCTTTTAGCGCTTTTAAGATGCCATTCCGTTGACTCCTGTATTCTACCATTACTGCTGAAGAGACAGCTATAATCTTACCATTGTTCCTTTGCAGGTGTTTTGTTTTCTGGTAACCCCTAAGATTCTGTTCTGTGTTTCAGGTTTTCAGCAGTTTCGCTTATGTTGCCTGATGCTGTTTTATTTATATTAATGTTGCTCAGGGTGGAGCTTCTTGGAGTTGTGCCTTGATTTTTTTTTTATCAGTTCTGAAAAGCCACAGCCAAAACAATTTCAATTGTTACTTTTGCCTATATTTTTTCCTCTCTTTGCTTTCTGGGACTTCAATACTTCTCAAAATATATATGATGAAAAGTTCTGCTTTTGTTTATAATCATTTGTAGACTGATTTTATCATAAAATATGTTAAAGATGTTATGAAAAAACAGATGTTGTAAGCGGTTATTTTTTTAAAAAGCACACAATCATACAAAACTCATTCTATTTATTTCTCTAATCAGTGTCCAGTACCAAAAGTGGTTTTATATTCATACTTTGAGAAGCAAGCACAATATTAGATTTTTAAAAGCTGAGTGAATGTGGTACTCTTTTCATTATTATTCATTACTCTCAATTCTTTAATTTTCCATTTACATAAATATCTACAGCTCTTCCATTCATTTTTCCTATTATGTATAATTTTCTACTATTGTGAAAATTAACTTTTCCAGTCGTAGAATTTTAATTTGATTCTTTTCTATGAATTTCAATTGTGAAAAAAATCTATTTTTGTATCTATTTATAAAATATTAATCATAGTTCCTTTGAAACTTGCCGGATAATCATCAATAACCTAAATTTTACTTCTACTTCCTCTCAGAAAATTTGTTATTATGTCCCGTTTCCTGACACACTGGGTAATTTTCTATCAACTGTCTTGCATCATAAGTGAAATAATTATTTATGCTCTGGATAATGCTATCCTCCTGCAGGGAAGATTCCATTTTCTTCTGGAAGATAAAGCATAGACAGAAGATTATGATCCAAAAGAAATTGTTCTATTTCCAGTTTACCCTGACTCTAAGAGGCTGTCTCTTCAGGATCACATTAAGGATTGGTCATGTTTATGAGGGTCTTTCTTCCCTGGAGGCTCTAAACTACAATTCAGTTTTATAGAATTGCTTAAATCTCTACTTAAATTTTGGCCTCTTCAGTGCTTTATTCTTCTTCTCTGTGTTGCAAGCTGCTCATGCACAGGAGAGATGCCTATGAATTTCTCAGGGAAGTCATGGGCACAATGCTAGTTGATTTATGGAGCTCCCTTGCCTTCAGGATTTGAGTCCCTCATACTGTAGCTTACTATTCCTAAGCATGAATTTTTGTCTCCACCAATTCCATTACAATCTCTGTAATATCTTGGTGCAACTGTGACCAGGCCTTTTTGACTGTTTTATGAACTGCAAATATATCACAGGGTAAAAACTACCGAGGCCCTACTCACCTCAAAACATTTCTCTCTATAGTGATATGATCTCTCAAAGTATAGCCTTTCTTGGTGCTCCCTGGTACCCTCAAGTCATAGTTTGTCCAGTTTCCTGGTGGGAAGGTTAGTCTGATGACAGCTACTTCATCATGACTGCAAAGCATGTTCTCTCATCAGGATTAAAATAATATATAAAAGTGGCCAGCAAATACCTGAAAGATGTTCAACATCCTAGCCATTGGAGAAATGCAAGTAAAAACATTACTAAGACACCATGTTAATCCAGTGAGAAGGCATATATCAAGAACTCAAACAGCAGCTGATCCTGGCAAGGTTGTAGAGAAAAGGAAACTCTTGTAAATTATTTATGGGACTGTAAACTGGTACAACCACTATGGAAGGCAATATGGAGATGCCTCAAAAGGTTAAAAATAAATAGTCATTTGATCCAGTAATACCTCTTCTGGGTATCTTTCCAAAAGAATTAAAAGCAATGTGTAACAGAGATACATGTATGTCCATGTTTACAGCAGCACAACTAACAATAACTAAATTGTGGAAGATGCCAAAATATCTACCAACATTCCAATAAATACAAACACTCTGAAATATGTACATAATAGAGTACTACTTTTCTAGAAAGACAGATGGATTTGAAGCATTGGTAGGTAAATGGACACAGCTTGAGACCATCAAGCTTAGTGATGTGGGAAGGAAGGTTAAATACTGCATGGTTTTCCTAATATGAGAAATCAAGAATACAATCATTTTATAGAACCAAAAAGATGAAATATTGGGAGTTGAGAGGATTGAAGGAGGGAGCAGCAAGGCCAAAAAAGGGGAGTGGAAGAGACTGTAATGTTTTCAGACATAAAGGTGCACAAAATTCTCAAGCTCAATGTATCCATGATGTAATGCATGTATATATCTCATTCATATATAGCTAACATTAGTAATTCAATAAATGTCTGCCAATACTATTTCATTACTAACACTAATATTGGTCCATGTTAGCTAACTTTTTTCTCAGAGAAACAGTGAGTCCTACAGTTGATGGAAGTCTTCTCTCCAAAATGCTGGTTCCTAGTGTTGTTTATTTATCACTTGCTCCTGACACTAGAAATATGCAGACTGTGCTTCAGGTAAACGGCTTTATGGGACTGATTTTTACGGTGCCCTGTAATCTATCCATTTGTTTTGTTTTGTTTTTTAGCAGCTCAAACTATTTTCAAATACAATTTTACATAAATCCCCAACAGACTGACCCAGAATTGTATGCTTTGTTCACTCATATCTCGACCCTCTGCAATGGATGGATGAACAGACAGACAGACAGGCGCTCCCAAATTATTGAATCTTGGAGCCCAAGAGTTCTGAGGAATTATTTAAAAAACTATGTCACACACACTGTGTTTCCTAGAGGAAAATAATCCTTAATGCCATAATTTGGGAAATATTACCCAGTATTTTATCCCATTTAGGTCCCATTATAGGAAAGTCCACTATGGCCAAACCAAAATTTCTGGTAATTTTTTACACATCACGTCATCTCTTAAGTGCTTTCCAGAACTCAGGTTATCATCATGTCTCATCCATAATGTGCTAAACACATATAATATCCCACATATGATGCCTGTTAGTTGGTTAGAATTAACAAGAACCATTGTAAAAACTATATGATACTGGCACAAAAACAGACAGATAGACCAGTAGAACAGAATTGAGATTGCAGAGACAAACTCAAATAACCTTAGCTACCTAATCTTTGATAAAGGAACCAAAAGCATACACTGGAAAAAAAGACAGCCTCTTCAACAAATGGTGCTGTGAAAACTGAACATCCACATGTAGAAGAATGAATATAGACACATAACTGTCACCATGCAACAAAATCAAATCAAAGCGGATTAATGACCTAAATATTAAAACTGGAACACTGAACCTTCTGGAAGACAAACTAGGCAAATATCTAAAAGACATAGGTGTAGGCAAAGACCTTCTTAATAAGACGCCAAAAGCAAAAGAAATAGCCCCTAGCATTAACAAATGAGATTATGTCAAATTAAAAAGTTTCTGCATGGCAAAGGAAATTATCAACAGTGTAAAAAGAGCAGCGACAGACTGGAAAAAATATTCACCACCAATACCTCAGATAGGAGGTTCATAACCAGAATATACAGGGAACTGAAGAAAAGTAAGACCCTCAAAATCAAAGACCCTATTGAAAAATGGGAAAAAGAAGTGAATAGGCAGTTCTCAGATGAAGAAGTTCAAATGGCCAATAAATACATGAAAAGATGTTCACCATCCTTAGCCCTAAGAGAAATGCAAATCAAAACATCAATGAGATATCATTTAACTCCTCAGAGAATGGCGTTTATCAAGAACATAAACAGCAATCAGTGCTGGGGAGGCTGTGGGGAACAAGGAACCCTCCTCCACTGCTGGTAGGAATGTAAATTGGTGCCACCACTATGGAAAGCAGTATGAAAGTCTCTCGAAAGACTGGAAATAACTATTCCCCTTCTATCTAGCAATACCTCTTCTGGGAATTTCCCAAAAGAGTTAAAAACAACATATAACAAAGACCCATGTATACCCATGTTCATAGCAGCCCAATGTAGAAGACACCAAAATACCCATCAACAGACCAATGGATATACAAATCGTGGTATTTATAAACAATGGAATCCTACTCATCTATAAAGACAGGTTGAAAACTTCTGTAGATAAGTGGAGACTACTTGAGGCCATCATGCTTAGTGACGTGAGTCAGAAGTTGAAGGTGAAATATCGAATGGTTTCTCTGATATGAGAAACCCAGATTACAATTATTTCATAGAACCTAATGTGGGGAATAATGGGAAATGGATGGGAGGAGAAGGGGGTGGAAGGGCCAAAAAGAGAGAGAGGGGAAGGACTAGCAACTTTGCCACAATATCAATATGTATGTGCATAAAATACTCAAGATCAATGTAAATTTTATGCATTGCACTTGTACATATCAATTAAATTGGGGAATTAAGAATTAACAAGAAAGATGAAATAGCAGTCACCTCATAAGCTCAAAATAATTCATATGCTCAGGACACTTAAAATGCCAATCTTAGTAGGTAGTCATTAAAAGAAACAGAGTTTAACAAATACAATAACAAAGATAATTCCATTCTTTCTTTAGTCTCTTAAGAAATAAAAAATCTAATTCATAATCTAAATTTATTCCTCCTTGTTCCTTTAATAAACTTCAAAAATTGAAGTATATTGCCATCCGTCAAAGTGCAGGCATAAATATATATCTTAACAGATCATGTTAAATTGATCATAGGTATGTATCCACCACCCAAAATTATGACGTATATCACTACAAGGTCTCCAGAAATCCTGTATGCTCTTTCTTAATTACTACCTTCTCCCCTACCCCCAAAGTCAACCACTAGCCCAAACACAGGTTAGCTCTACCTGCTCTTGAATTTGATAAGAGTGGAATCATGCTAACATTTGTTTGTTTCTATTCTTATCATTGGGGAATGATTCATACTTCATGCTACAAAGTGGTCCATGATACAAACACACAATAGATGCATCTATTCTATTGTTAATGTTTACTTTTATTATTTCTAAAAACAACTATTTTGCATAATGAGCCAATAAACATTTATGATCATGTAGTTCAGCACTCATCTGTACTTACTGTATTTGAGTACACATTTAGAAGTAGCATTGTTATAAGATAGTCATGTGTGCAAAGGTAACAGATAGTAATGAAAAGTTTACCAAGAGGGTGACAGTAATTATATTCTCACCATGTGCATAAAAGAGCTTCTCTCGCCCCACATCCTTACACACCTGCCTCGTGTCAATCTTTTATTTGTCAGCTATTATGACAGTATTTTTATGCCACTGAATTTTAATTTGAACCCATAAGAAGGGATGAGTCTGGTACCCTTTAATTTATTCCCCACTGGCTCTTTCCTTTTTGGGAAGTGTCGAGTCTAAAAATACTTCTTTAAAATTCCGCCTTTTCCCTCCCATTCATTCAATACCTTGTCTTTACACTCCTTTCACTCATTTTTCTTAAAGTAGATTAATGTGGCTTAAGTGCTCTGCTTTTTTCTCTTTATCTTTTTGTTTCTTCCACCACTCAGATTCTTCTGAAAAGGAGAAGACTTAGAAACGGGTGCAGCCGATGGTATCCTTCCTACTTCCTCTGGCTGCTGCTCTGCACAATCCTCTCACCAAAACCTACGAAACCTCTCTTTAGGACATGGCCTTTGTACAATGTCTGAGCTTTTAAAATTTTTCCTTCATGACTTTAACACTCCTGTGTGACATGTCAAGCACCTGGTGAGGGCTGATCCTGTACAAGGGCTGGGAGACAAAGGACACTCACAGAAGGCATTTTCAAGTCCCCAAAGCCAAATTTGACCATTTGCCAGGAGGTTGCTTTTCTGGGAGATGAGCCACACACATTGCCTCCAGCTCTCCTAATCGCCCTCCAGGGCGGGCTCATTTCTCAGCAGCCCCAAAGCAAAAGCCATTATCCGACTCTCAGTATTTCTCCGCCATGGAAGACTACTTGGCCCCAGTGTGACAGGCACAGATGGTACCACCAGCTGTAAGGTTTTTTCACTTCTTGTTGACTCAAAAATGCCCTCAATATTAATCTTTTTGTAGTTTGCTCAGTATAATGGAAGATGAGGTCAAACTTTTAACCTCAGAATAGAACTCATGGTAGATTTAGCAAGGTCTGTTGGAGGGTGAGATGGGATTAGAGACACAGGTAAGCTACGTGGATTAAAAGCCCTAGAAAGAAAAACGTGCAGGTAGTCCAGAGGAACTAGAACTGATTTAAACAAAGGATCAAGATCCATAAAGGGAAAAGCTTGTGTTAGCTTTCCAGTTGCTGAAATACAATGTCCAACATCAGCAATTTAAAGAAGGGGTTTATTTTAGCTCACAGATTTAGTGAGATCAGTCCATGGTAAGCAGACTTCAAGGCAGAATTTGGTGAAAGTTGACAGTGGAGGAAAGCTACTCATTTGATGCCTGCTACAAATCAGTCACTTCATGGCTACGAGAAATCACAAAGGAAAGGGAAGAGCCAGGGACCAGGCGACTGCCTCCTAAATCACATCCCTAGTGACCTACTCCCTCCGACAAGGCCTTCCCTCCAAGTAGCACTCTCAGCTGCAAACTCATCACAGCTGTGTCTGATGAGTCTCTCACCCTCATGATCCAATCACTTTCAAAAGCTGCATATATGAATGTATGGCACTTTGGGGGAGACATTTTAGATGTAAGCCATAACAAGGCTCAAGGAAAGAATAAATAGCATGCGAGGGGGACTTGGCTGAGACATCTGTCACCCCATTGACAGGTTGCTTAGGCTGATCTTTCTGGTGAGGCATATGTCCCCTTCCTCCCACACCATCCCATGTGTGTGTCCCTCCAGAAGCTGCACACTTGGTCGAAGATGATGACCTTCCAGAGGAGGGCCATCCTGCAGTCAAGGTTAAACCAGCGGCTGCACTGCCCCGCTAGACGCTCCAAATAAGCTCTCAGGGAGAGAGGAATATTCACAGTCCTGACGTCTGCTGATCTGAACTGCAGCCAGGGCTTTGCACCATTGAAAGCTGCGCATCAGGTAAGAAATGGGAGAAGGGGGGACCTCTGTGTGGTGTACCACAGACCTGGAAGATCTTGCATACTATTTTAAAAATAAACATTTAAAACACAATTTTAAGATCCATTTACATGTACCCTGAGTCCAGTAAAAAACAAGGATACATCACTTGCTGTACTAGAGATTCCAAAGATCCATCATCAAGGCTTCATAGAAAGTTTAAAAACATTGATTAGATTATTTATTGTAGGGACAAGGTTACCAGCTCTGCCCACCCCTTCTCATCCTCACATAGTAAGAACACGCAGATCTCTATCTGACTATTTTTCATATCCAAACTACGATTTCACGTGCCAAATGCCAAGGCTGTTATGTCTAAGGACAGAGAAATGGGCCAAGTAGCCTGAAGTAAGCTTCTTCTGCTCCAAGCAGAGCAATATGGTACAATCTGCTCTTGGTGGAAGAAGCCAGATGAGGGTGCCACTGGCACATTCTGAGGAGTGAACTGTGGTGGAGGGACCTATACCTCCCTTGTTTTTGAGCACTGTCTCCTGCTGAGAAGGACACCATGTCACGGTGCAGCTTGTACAAATGCAATCCTCTAGATCCCAGTGGACACTCGGAGAAAAGTCCAGCTATATAACAATGATTTGAGGGTTTTTTTTATCTGTCAAGCATGACATAGAGAAATTTACATAAACTTTCTTATCCAAACCTCGCACCTAGGAGGCAGCCTCCAGTATTAACTTTCTCTTGTAACTGGGACTTGGAGGAATGAAAGGAAGTCCCCCAGCCAGTATTCCACAGGTCATCAAAGGCAATGGCCTTAGCACTCAGCAAGGTGTCATCACAGGTCCTAGACAGCTCTGCATTGTCACTTTTTCAGGCTCTGGGAAAACTGGCTTTAATGTTTTCTTCTTCTTCAAGATTTCTTTGAGCTATTCCTTCTTAAGGACTTCGATCTTCACTTCCTTTTCTGTCTACAATCTGACTATACCGGGTAAGTTCTTTTTTAAAAAAACATTATGTATCGTATATTTGCTTATTAATAAAATGGGGGAAAATCCATTAGATTCAGCCCATCGGCTGCAGTTGGAGCTGCTACAGGTGAAGCTTCATACATCACCGTTCACCATTATGGTCCATCTGGTTTTTCTTGGGGTCTTACAGGTAAATTAAACAGAGATATGATGAAACCAACCCCCATCGCCTTTTGCCTACTCAAGATTTGTGCTTATTCCTAAAATTCCTCCTGATGTGCTTCTGTTTTGTATGCGTTACTTACTTTGAGTATGTATGTATGTATGGGGGACTACATTGGTTTGCTACTTTTGTTTAGTTGTTAAAAATGTAACTTGTAAGTACAAAAAGTAATGAAAAAGGTTAAAAAATAAGAGTAGGCTTTGCTAATTTATATTATTTTATCTATACTGATATAATAACACCTACAGCAACCACTAGGAAAACTATTCAAAGTGATAGGCTGAAAAACACATAAATAAATAAAGGTGGAATCCTATAAAATGTTCAAGCAACCCTCGGGCAGATAAGAAAAAAAAATAAAAACTCAGAACCATGAAAAATAGAACAGACAAACAGAAAACAATATTTAGGCAGACTGAAGCCCTAATACATTAGTAAGTATCTTATTACCTAAATTAACAGGCTTGCGAAGTGGATAAAAATAATAATCCAAAAATGTCTTCAGGAACTGATACATTCAACAACTTGGAATTTCCAGAAAATTATTTGAAGTTTAGAAGGGTTACATACCACATGATTCCACTCATAGAACATTCTTGAATGACAGCATAGTGTTTATGGAGAATGGATTAGTGGTTCCTACAGGTAAGGTAGGAAGAGAAGGGGACGAGTTTTGGCCTTCTTCCCTTTCTTCTACCCTTCCTCACCCCCTCCCTTCTGTCTGTTCTTCCTTCCTGTTATCCTTCTTTTCTTCATTTTGCTAGAGATAGTCCTGGGTACTTAGTATGTACAAGGTCCTGGGTCTAAGTAATTCTCTACCCCTGAGCTACACTCCCAGCCCTTTCTGTATAACTTCTTACAACTACATGTAAACTTTTAATTATTTAAAAATATAAAGTTTTTTTAAAGGTGAAGGATGGAGGGAAGAAACACACTATGTCTGCAATCTCCCTCTGCCACAGGCCTTCCACTCCACTTCCTAGGAGTAACTACCATGGCTACTATCACACATTCTTCCATAGAGCTGTAGCTTCTTCGATTATAAATATGTGTGAATATATACACGAGTAGATTTGTGGGTTTGTCTTTCATTTTGCTGTATCAACCTAGATTTGAGTTTCATTAGTGGTAACACTCCTTGCTTTGATAGCTGTCTGGTATCCAATTACATAGTTATTACAGTTTAATATATATGGCTTAGGTTATATAGTTATATGTTTTAATTGTATGGTTTAATCAATCCTTTCTTTACAGAAAAACATGACCCAACAAAAACCAAATATTTGGCTTACTTCTGAATATTTTTATTATCATGGTGAGCTAATGACCCCTAAGCTGATTTGTTTTCTAACACATCAGTCTACCTCATTCACACATCTTCAAATAACAGGGTTTGGTCTTGGGCTCTTGGGAGCTGGTCTTAAACCTTCCAATCCTTTCACTAGGTGCCACTTCCTGAACTTATAAGATGCTGAGCAAAGACTTACTACAGTGGTCATGGGCGCTGTATCACCTGCCTTCTCATGGTTGTTCTATTATAATTTTAGGCCTATAAATTTTCCTTGGCAAAACTGAACCTATTTATAATATTTGACACACATTTTTCTTCAACCTAGGTGCAGCATCCCTATAAACTCTCAATTTCTAGTACACTCTTTTTTATTCTGTTCTCTTCCAACTCTTTCATGACTTGCCTTTCTGCAATGAGGAAATAATTTTTCTTACAGCCACATTTTGACAAGCAGCTCAATCAAAAAGTATAATTCTCCTCTTCTTCAGTCCAACAGAAGGACGGTGTTCTAACACACCTTGCAGGCTTACAAACGTGTGCAACCGCAGAGTGTGTAGTCTAATGGACACAGGCATTTATATTTTGGCATCACAGGATTCCCCCTCTCTTTTCATACGCCACCTTCCCTCACCTCCTCATTTCTGAAATTTATACTCGAAACAAAATGGCAGGTATAGATCAATGAAAGCTGCTGTGGAAGAACATGAAAGAGAAAAAAGCTGGATACTTCTCAGGACGCGCTGCAAAGAAAACAAAACAACAACAACAAAAAAAGCCCCTCAACAAAAAGCATTCTATTGTTTTTTATTTTGTTTCCATGACAAAAACGGTCACTCACCCTCTTACAATGATATGTTATCTCAGTTCTGCCAGGATTGCAACAAAGAAAAACACTGATTGAATTTAATATGTGTCTGTGTGTCCACATAAGAGAAAAACTAAGGCAGGATAGGTAAATGGCACATACTATGGCAGATCCCTATTTTACAAGTTGTCTGATGTCATTTCTAAATGCATGTCTCCTGTGTACAGTAACTGTGCAGTACCTACCTATCTGCTAATTGAATCTTGGTGAACAGACACGAATGTCTTCATCTAGTTTTTCCCCCCTTAGTACTGGGGATTGAATCCAGGGACTTTGCACGAAGCTACACCCCCACCTATTTTTCAGTTTTGATGTTGAAACACGGTGTCTCTGAGTCACTAAGTTATCCAAGCTGGACTTGAACTTGTGATTTTTTCTGCCTCAGCACCCGAGAGTGCTGGCATTACAGGTCTGCCCCTGGGGCTGAGCCAGAATGCCTGTCCTGCAAATAGGCTCTTAGAGAACCCATACTGAAACATCACAGGCTGAAGTTATTAATGTCCTATGAGTCTGGGATTATGAAAGTTCGATAAAAACCATGTGATGACTCTTCACTTTGGCTTTTCCTCACGGGCAGATATTCTGTAGCCCCCGAAATATTCCATTAAGTGCGATTTCTGCCTTCTCCTCTGCCGGATTACTGCGCGCGGCAGGACTATTTAACCGTCTGATCTATTCCACCAGGTGAAGCAAACAAATTAGACAGAGCGCCACAGCTGCTTGATGTAAGATGTCCTCCTGGTTTTGCTCCGCTTTTAATACACCCAAGCATCACATTTATTTTTTCAACAGCTGCTGCACATGGAGCAGACTTCTTAATTAGCTAATGTTTGGAAAGCCCTTTGAAGATAAAAAGCCCCATATAAGTGCTAAGTGTTATTATTACCTTGACAAAGCATTCTCTTTTACCTTGGCTCCCTGAGAAATGTGTGAGCTTTCCTCTTTTCTAACTAGCAGTAGTCAAACTATGGGCTACATAAATCTCAGGAGAAAGAATTTGGAAATTCAGGGGTTGCCCCTGAACTCAGGCAATCAGGCACCCTGGAGTGTTGCTTCAGGCCCTAGTCTTCACCAGATGCCCCTACACCGCCGCCCCCCCCCCCAAAAAAAAAAAAAAAAAGAACTCTGGGGTTGTGGGGGAAAGGGAAGACTTCCAAACCACATTTTTCAGCCTCCAGAATGCTGTAAAAGTGAAGGAAAATCCTTATAGCATCCTCCTTCTTAAAAGGGCTTTTTGGATGCCAAGCCTATATTTGTTGCTTTTAGCTTGTTTTTGAAAAACAAAACAAATGTTTAGCTGTTACAGATCGTGTCCCTGCAAATAGATATCTATGGTCTAGAGATGAAAAATGATTTGCCTGACCAAATTCTCCTGGGAGTTGCCGTCTTATGGACAAAGCAGACATACTAAGGAAAATCTATTAACAACTAAAAGGCAGGACTGGGAAAGCCTCCAGAGTTCAGAGTTCACACTGTGCCCTGCCTGCCCAACTTTGCTTGTCATAAAACTTCCTCCCCAATTGTGTAAGATGATGGTGCATGAATGTCCTTGGGGATCTTCCATTTTAATGTTAGTAAAAATAACAACAGTGGCTTCCATTGGCCCCACTTTGCCAGGTCCTCGGCCATGTAAAGATGTCTTAAAATAAGCAGTTACCCATGAGCAAGAAGAAATAACAGGGTCTCCACACACAGGGGTTAATGAGTTTACAGTTGGTCAGTGGAAATTATCCAAAGTCAGCCCTCAATAATTTTTCAGCTTGCAAAGTACCTGACCCAGTGGGACCCAAAAGTAGTTTATAGACATTCCTGCCCCTTGGCCCCTTGGCTACAGGGGTCCAGAATAAGCTCTTGCAAAGCAAGATCTCTCCACAACCATCTAACAATGGCCCTGTACTACCAGTCACTTGAGTCAGTTGTTAGCTATGGGAGCAGTGGGCCAAAAGGTCCTGTAGATGCAGAGAGAGAGAGAGGAGCTAGAAAAAGGCAGACCTATTGAGAGCATGACAGGAAGTACATGACAGGAAGAACTGGGCCTGCTGGGCTCCCAGATGTCACTCTCATTCCTGAATTGAAGCAGTCTGCAGGGGCTGTTTCTACTTCTTCCTGCATCTTTAACAAATTTTCTGTTCAGTGTTGTGGTGAGCGGTCTCTCGAGACTCCCACACCATCGCCTTCCAAAATTCTCTGGACATGGGATAAGAACCACGATGGAAGAACTGCCTCACTAACACGTGCACATACTGTGTACCCAAAGGCCACAACACAGATAAAAATGTTAAAATATTATATAACATATATAAAATGTATTTGCTCAGGATTATTTTTTCACATTATTTGAAGTAAAATTCATGCCATGAGAAAATTATGTAAGCACTAAATTCAATGTTCCTGTGTCGCAGAAGTCACCAGACCTCAGAAAAGTGAACAAGCCTTTGTGCCACTCTTTGTTACCTTATTTATGTTCCACAACAGCTCCAACACAGTTGGAACTATTTTCATCCTACAAATGAGAAAAACAGGCCCTGAGAAGTCAAATGACACGCCTCATGTGAGGGGCAGAGACTTCATTTGAACTCAAGATTTTTCGGTCACAAACCTCAGGGTTTTTCTTTCCTTCCTTCCTTCCTTCCTTCCTTCCTTCCTTCCTTCCTTCCTTCCTTCCTTCCTTGCTTCCTTCTTTCTTTAGTTCTTTCTTTTTACTCTCTTTATTTCTTTATTAAATAATAGGAACTAAGGACATACCTCAGTGGTCAAAGTGTTTGTCTAGCAAGCTCAAAGCCCTGGGTTTGAGCCTCCACTACCATAGACGCCATGCCAGGTGGCGCATGCCTGTAATCCCAGCACTCAGGAAGCTAAGCAAAAGGACTGCCATGAGTTCAAGACCAGCCTGGACTACATCGTGACTTCAAGACCAGCCTGAATTACAAAGCAAAACGCTATCTCAAAAAAAGTACATACATACATACATACATACATACATACATACATACATAAATGAATTTCAAAGCCATAGTCATTAGAGCTGTGAGAGTGATACAAACATAGCATTCATCCTGTGACAATCTGTTATTACAGACAAAGCAAGAAGTATGTCTAAGTGGCATGAACAGGAAAATCATTGCAGAAGTTAATGTTCTCACTTTTGTGGGGAAATGGTCTCACCACTACTAGCTACGATTCCCCTTTCAGAATTTATCCAAGAAATGGGAATGAAAATAATGAAACAAGTTAAAAAAGAGTACCAATGCAGTAGAAATTAATAGTGACCTCAGTCAATTACTATTTTTTATCTTTTAAGTCAATAAATTCCTTAAATTTATTTAAAATTAAGCATTACCGGGTTATTCAATGGACACTAAAGTTTCAAAACTGGGTACTTGTGAAAAAGAAAAAAAAAAGAGAGTGATGTTAACTGACAGGAAACAAAACTTAAAGGAAATGAAATTTAGGAATTGCAAAAAGCAGTAAATGATAAGCTACCAAAGCATGCAAAATTGGACACTTTTCCATTAAATCCTGCAAAGAAGTCTTGGCTACTAGGAATAGTGCTATTGCTAGATAGACAGACAGACAGATGGACAGACAGATAGATAAATATAGAGATAGAGATGTATACAGATATATGTAAACATGCACACACACACTACACTATACTTCTAAAACAGATACAAGTAATTTTCGGTCAATTAAAGGTAAAAATTTAAGTGAAAAAAATTAAAGATCAAACAAGAATGGTTTAGGCAAGGCCTCTGCAAGCAGCTTTTGCACTCACTGGCTGACTGCACAACAGCTTCAGCCGGCTTTTGCCATCATCATCTTCATACTTATGGTACAGGGACACACGCAGAAAGCTCATGTGCCAAGAAACAGGTTTTTTGGTCTCCTCCCTTAGATGAGGCCAGGAGTAAAGAATATTAGCTACACATTCATGGCTCTAGGGGTGCAAGTTAATGCTTGGAAGGAGGGAAATCCACACTCAAGATCAACTTTCAACAAATCCCTAGGAGCAAGGGACAATTCATTGCCCCCCAAGGTAAAGCAGGAGCAGAGGACATGAGATGCTCAGTGATGAGGGTTTGTTTGTGGCTAATATATTGAATAAATTATTCAAGAGCAACATCCTTGTGAGCCCTGTAATTACTGCCAAGTAACTGAGCTTGTTGACCTACAAAATGTGGATCAAAGATCAAACCTGCGTTTCACACGAGATTCCTTCCAGGCTCCAGCCAACTGGGCTGCCCAAGAGGCTGCTTTGAAACCCAGAACAGCAAGCATAAAGTATTGTCACTCAGAAGTTCTCATACCAGGCAGGCGGGGTGGGAGGTTCAGGCACTACAGCAAAAGAATTTTGACTCGTCATCACCCAGAGGTGACATCAAACTCCTCCATAACCCTACCCAACCACTCTTATCACTAGATCTTCCTATCAAGGCTTCCTCTAAACCAACCGCTTTTCTATCTCCCATGTTCCCTTGCATTTCCAACCCATCCTCGTTCATTCTTCCTGCCCATTCCTTTCTATAATGCCCTCCTACCACAACTCCCCACCTCCAAATCCTTCTTCACATTCACGGTGTGTCTCGTGCCACTTCCTTGAAGGGGGCTCATCTCTCAGGTTGAAGCAGAAAGTGCACTATACTTCATTTCTCAAGTGAAAACAACTTTGCTCTCCTCTACAGGGATGCCATTAAAAAGATCTATTGTTGATGGCTTTACACACCTCAGACCTCCTTTATGGGAATCTATATCTGCCTCATCTTAGATCTATTTTAGTACCCAGTCCAATACTTGAAAAGTTAGGCGAGGGTAATAAATATTTACCTAATGAAAATTCACTCAATATTACATTTATTATCATGTATTGCATGTATTGTTCCAGGTACTGGGCATATGCCATGAACAACATAGATCAGCATTTCCAACCTCACGGAATTAACATTCTAAAGTGTGAGGTACGTAATAAAAAAGCTCAAATGTTACATGAAATAACAGAAGGTAACAAATACATAGAGAAAGATGAAGTAGAGAAGGAGTACAAAGACGGTCGAGAAGGTTGGCAGTTGGATGGATGGATGCATGAGTAAGTGGGGAGAGAAATGAATTCGCCACGCACACACACACACACACACAAAAATCTGTTTTTATTATTTGGAAAATTAACCTGCCAAAAGCATTTTCTGTTTTTTATATAAACGAGCTTCTAGTGTCCAAAAGGTGATGATTTATTTCATACACAATAATATAAGAAAAATAGAGGACAAAGCATCTGATCTATCAAATCTCTGGCACACAGACTTTAGTTGTCCTTCACTTAGCCATTCCTTGTGACCTTTCGAGAAATATGCTAATACCTAAGAGTACTTGTGAAGAAACAGTAGGTTTGGCTCTGAAAAACAAAATGTTTTAGTTTGGGGACATTTCTATAAAGGAAATGAGTGTTAAATACTGAAGATGGAAATCTATAAAGGCAAAAGTTTGGAAGGCAAGAAGAAAACTTTTCCATTGGAGGATGTGTGAGTTATCTTTTCATCTCATCAAGCCTGGAATGAAGGCAATTTTTACAAGGCAACAGGAAGGAAGTATCTCCAGACCCATATGGGCCAGTTACCATGTTAACATTTACTTCATTAAATTTCTCACTGCAAACTTAACTATTTTTGTTGCAACATGGGCTACTGAAAACCATCTCACGGGTCTCCCCATTCTGGAAATGAAGTGGGTACCTCATGTGCAGCTCAACCGGGTGGCGGCATTTTTCAAACTTAGTCCCTGCTGTTTTGTCACTGGGGAAAACAGGATTTCACTCTCGACATCATTTCCAAAATTGATTTCAGTTTCAGGGAAAACATTTATTTGTGGCTCCAAGTCTACTTTGGTCTCTAACAGTGAAAACCACTTACTGAATAAGAATATCCTTTGAGTGTTCCACACGTACTCTTTCTTTGAAAAGAGAAAGCAGCAAAAACACTCTAGGGCGTTTTCATCTCCCTGGTGATTTTCAAAGCTTAGAACATCCTGGCTGCAGAACTGCCTGCCTATTACAGAGACAGCATTGCCTAATATCTAATGCAGCATCTAAACATTCCCTCTGTCTCAGCCTCTCATGTGAGTTATACACTGTTCCATGCTCTCCGTCCCTCCTTTGTTTCTATTTTCTAAGATTCCCAGAGGACAGTGTATAGACTGGATGTTGTATATTCTGTGAGGACCAAAACTCGGCAATCATCACACCTGTATGGTGGAATCTGGGCACCAGCTCAGAGTCAGGTTGTCTATTCCCCACTCCACTATCACTAGCTATGCGACCCAAAGCAACATGACCAACTTCTCTGGATGTCAGTTTCTCCTCTGGTAAGATACAGATAATTTATCAGAATTCTCATGAGTCAAATAGGTTGGTATCTGCAAATCACTTATAGGTTTATAATCACAGCACTCTGGGAGGCTAAGGCAGGAGGATCACAATTTGGAGTCCTGACTGGGCAACTCAGGAATTTACCAAGACCTGGTCCTAAAATCAGAACTAAAAACTAGGCTGAGGATGTAGCTCAATGCAAAGTCATTGGGTCAGATACTGAAAAAGAAAAGAAAGAGAAATGAAAAATATTTAAAAAATGAAGATGTATTTGTTATTAGTCGTTCTCCCTGAAAAACAAACACACAAACAAACCAAACAAACAAAAAAAAAGTAATCAAATCCCCAGTTCACTCATGCTAGGATTCTCAGTGCTTCTGGGTCACACCGACAGTTGGACAGAAGGATCCTAAGAGGAACCGAGAACTTTCTGGGACAAGAAGGATCAAGCCATTGATTTGCAACTAGTAATGAAGCATTAGTGGAAAGGAAAGTTATCCTGCTTACTTCTGATTCTGATTCTAGGGCAACTGAATATTCTCACCTGGGCAGTAGGGAGATAGCAAGCTACGCCAAAATGGAAGACATTTCACTAAAAAGTCTGTAAAACATCAGATTAACATGAGACACGCCCCCTCCAAGAAAGAGTGGAAAACACTAATAGGAGCAACGCAGTGCTATGCTTCTGATGGAGACAGAAAAGGGGCCATTAGGCAGTAGGAGTAGGGGACAAGGGATAGCTCAAATGGCATTCTCCACTTTGCAAAAGGAACCAGTAGGAATGACTTCCACAGCCCTCTGAACACTACTGAATGCCAACCTATGGTTGGTTAGTTTGGCAGCATAGGGATGTGGCTCATGAACTATAAATCGGTAAATACATTTTAACAGCTAGACTTACAATCCTGACAAAGTAAGGAACCTATAAATAATTTCATCCATCAAGCAGTAACCAAACATTTTCTCAGCCCTTCCTGTGACTCAGGCACTGTGTGTTAGCTGCTTGGGATGAAGGAGAAAAAGCAAGTGGGTGTCTACCCTCTGAGAGCTCACGGAGAGCAGTAAGTCCCAGACACACGGGAGGCAGTGATGCTGTGGGAAAAGGAAGTACCCCAGATTTGGGGCATCAGTAAGGATACTCCCTTCAAAAACCGAGCGCTCCTTAGAGCCAAAAAATGGCTAAATTCCATAGAGGCAGAGAGGGACAGGAAGATCTGAAGCCAAGGTAAACAAAGCTGGTGTTCATACTTGGTCCCTGAGAAGATCATCTTGAGCTTGGGTCCATAAGCTATAGCCTGCAAACTCGTGCCTGTGTTTGCAAATTTAGTTATATGAAGACAGTGCCATGTTCATTCACTTGCGTACTGACTTGCTGTTAAGTCTATGCTACAGGGAAAGCTGCACAGTTTTGGTTATATTATCCAGTAAGATTATAATACTTATTAGTTGGCCCTTTGTCGAAAAAATGGCCAGCCCTGGGCTAGAACATAGAGGAAAAGTGGCACAGAGGTGAGCACTGTCTCAGTGGACCTCGTTACCCATCTCTGTGGCATGGAGCTGACAGTGACAGAAAGCACTTTACAAGTCAGAATCACAGCAATCACCCCCCTGGTCCTGGGAAAGGGCAAGCTGATAATTACTGGACTCATATGGTCTACAGAGTTTAGTGTTAATGACATCACTATATAAAGAAAAGAAAGTATATGTTTTTGGTATTAAGTCTCATTTCCTTTACACCAAGGAATAAAACTGATGTCACTCACAGGATGTTATCTTTCCTGGCATGCTATGCATGGTTCCACAGTCCTTAGCTAGATTTCACAGATTTTGGGATCCTACACTGCCCCTAAAATGGTCACTCCCTTATATCAGAATTTGCAGTACTAACTACAAAGTCTATTTTATTTATTAGATAAGCCTTGGATCAGTTTATACCACAGCATGCTCCCAAAATCACCACATGCAAGAAAATGAAAACTTTCTACATTACATGTTATATATTTATATGTATGAAGACTTTGAGGGATACTGTGCTTATTATAAGATTGACTTAACCATACTTTTGTGGGAGTTTGTTCTAATTACTCTGCAAAATGCTGGGGCTTCTAAGTGTTACGCCTAGCAATAGCACCATTGCGTTGGTGTTAGAGTTTTATGATGTCGTTGGCACTAGCTATTTTCCCAGGTCAGGGAGATGAGAGACAGTTTTTACACAGTATAATGGCCTCTTGGTTAATTTCAAGCCATTATATCAGAGATACCTACAGACTTGCTGAGTGGTTACTTTCTATTTAATTATCTGACATCCATGGTCACATAGAAATCAAACCAAACACAGAAGGACCTAGACTAGAGCTTTTCAGTCAAATAGTTCACAGAAAAACCAATAGTAGCAGAAAAACCACGGCAGAAGGCAGTTTGCAATCAGCAGCTTTGTGTTTATTCTCAATCTTGGCATTGAGTGCTTTTAATAAGTAGAAACCTTCATGGGGGAATCATCACAGGTGTTTTTTTGAACAAATTTAGGAATCAACTAGAATTGACTATGCACACTTTTGCACTTCAGATCTATTTTCGAATTTCTGACAGCATAAATAAAAGATACTTCATTTTTGGAGCTAATTAAGAGCCAGGAAAAAAAAGACTGAGGTTTGGAAGGGTCAATCAGATTAGTATTTTTTAAAGGAAGATCATGGGCTTCTATTTGCAGAGTTTCTAACTGCCTTGAAAATAAAAATGGGCCAAAAGAGGGACAAAATTAAGATAGGTTAAAAACTGAACATTTCACACATAGACTGATTTATAAAGAAACATGACATACAGGTTAAGAATTCTAAAATGAATTCATTGAAGGAATTTAATGAATTAATTTTTTTAAAAAAGAAAGCATTGAAGACAAAAGGAGTAGGACTGACTTTGAAGAACCTGACGATGGCATTTCCCAGTTTTCACCTCAACACACATATTACCATATGTACAGGTAATACAAGGACTGGAGAGAATAAGCAGAACCAGAAGAATGAATACAAGGGGCAATTCCACTTAGCAGTGTGTACATCAGCGCACCTGACAGGAGAACTAGAACACTGTTTTACGTTAACGAGCTAATTTTCGAAAAATTGGAGACTAGTTAAAGGGCTCTGTTAAATGATCAGTTTTCAGAACGTGGAAAAACAGAGTCTGTTTGTCAGTATAGTAGAAAGATTCTAGGATTAAAAAAAAACTTACAGCCCTTGAGAATTCTTCTTTTAAAAGATCATAATTATGTGACAAGGTATAGATTTTTATTAGTACAGATGTCCAAGCCATTGTCATTTAGCTCAGAGAAGGACATAAGTTATTACAAAAATTTCTGTTTGCCATAGTACTAAAATAAAACCAACAGCTTGAGCTCCAAGAAGTGTGGAAAGAAATTTACTTTGAAAAATTTCTGTTAAAAGAATGTTTGTCTTAATAATTCTGTTCAGAGTCTCCTCAATCCTTCATAAAGTTCCATTTATTTCCATAGTCTATTTGCCTGTCAAACGCATTTAATATTTATTTTTAGATTTTTAAATATTCCTCATACTGGGTTTTGCAATATTATTCTGTCTGAAGAAATGTGTGATTCCGTTTCTGTCAGAAAATAACAATCGAGGATAAAAAGCCTGGAATTTTTTCAAAAGTGCTTTAAAATACTCTTCCTTCATTGTTGTAGGGTGAAAATTGATAATGGATTTGATGTAAAATTTTATATTTTTAAGTGCACTTAGCTAAAAAAATGCAGATGCGACTTAAAGATCCACAGGGAGATGAACAGATGAAAAAAATTTAACATATGCATACAATGAAATATTACTCAGCCTGAAAAATAAAGGAAATCCTGTTGCATACTGATACTTGAATGAACCTAGAGAGCTTTGTCAAATGAAATAAGACAGTCAACAAAAATACACATAGCGTATGACTCCGCAGTCAGGAGTAATCAAACTGATAATTCGTGAAAACTGAGAAGATAATGTTGGTTACTGGAGGCAAGGAGACGGAAAACTGACGGAGAGTTACTGTCAAAAGTGTATGACGCTTCAGATGTGCAAGACCAAAAAGACCTGGAGATATGTTCAACCATGTGAACATGCATAAACCTCTAGCCAAACATTTAAAGATAACTAAAATGGTAAACTTTATAGTCCATAGCTTTTTAAAACCACAATTTAAAAAAAAAAACAAACTAAGGTATGCTTCAGACTCATTTACATTTAATTTATCTCTTATTTTCAGGGAAAGCAGAAGACCATGAAACCCTTTTGCCTTCAGTCCTTTAATTAGCCTCTAGCTTTTTTTTTTCTTAGTCACAAAATCTTCTATTTTGACATGATTAAATGAACGGGACTACATGAAAGGAAAGTTTAAATTTTCCTTGAAAGTGAGACACTAACTCCCAAAAGGCCAATGAGGTTCGAAACTTGAAATGCACACTTGACAATCACTATTAATAACTCAGATATACCGTCAGACGAATTCCCTAACCTACTTACTATGTATGAACGTAAGCAATTATGGCTTCATGCAACACATATACCATATACTGCAGAGCAGGGAATCAAATTAATGCATAATATAATCTTGCATGGATAATTGATAACAGGAATATTGATTAGCTAGCAGAAATATTTTATCTTAACACTTTGTATTTTCATTATTAAGCAAGGAAACAGACAAGCATATTTATTATCAAACCATTGAATAAAATAGCTGAGGTAGGGCATATCTGAACTTGAGGTCCAAACTTGTTCATTCTCCACAGAGCAGCAGTTATTGAGTGATTATGTATGTATACAGCTTAGCAGTGAGTTCTAGGTGCTCACAAAGTTAAAGCTCAGTCCTTGATCATAGAAATTTTGCCACAAAATTAAGAAAATCACTTGGCTCCATATTATTAGAATGTAACCAGAGCAGTGCGAGAACAAAGAACTATAAGAATGCAAAAGAAGGAAAAGAGATTCAAGAATTTTTCCGATCTTGGTAGGAGAGAGAGAAAAACCTCCTTCCCATGGGAATCCATTTTGGAGCGCTTGTTGATGTAAAATTCTTTCTCAGGTAGAGTAAAAGTGTATTTCCCTCTCACATACAGTTATTTGGAGAAGTTACTTCTTAAGCCTCCTTTTCATCTATGCGGTAACCCTTATTAACTAGTAGTCATTAATTAACATTCTCATTCATTTAAACATACATCAAAGTGATGAAGGAAAATCCAAATGGAGTTGAAGTGGCATTTGAATATGAAAATCTGAAAGGTCTAGAGAGAAGTTACAGCGAAAGACATACACGTGGGAGTCACTGCTCAGCAAATGGGATTTAATTTTTTTCCATCATTTTCAAGTCACTATCCTTTAAATTCTGCAAGCCTGATCATTCACTATCATAGTTGATTCTACTTTCAAATTAGTGTTCCAATCTTGCCCCTGGTCACTATTATTTCTTATTTTAATAGCCCCAAATTATCTATCCCATTCATTTTTTTTCTTCCTTCCAATACATTCATCATGCCCCAGCCAGAATTATTGTTATTATGCCAGTTTCCTAGGGCTGCTCTGCCAAAGTATCAGAATTGAGTAACTCAGCTAATTTGAATTTAGAAGTTTTGGGTCAATAGTTAGCAGAGGCACACTACCTCTGAAGGTACCACGAAAGGACATGTTCCCGGCGTCTCCTTAGCTTCCAGGGTTCCATCAATTTGTTGTAACATAACTCCAGTCTTCATATGGCATTCTCCTTGTGGTTGTTGATCTCTCTCTAAGTGCCATTTTTCAAAATAAGGTCATCAGTCTTATTGTTTTAGGAGCCCACCTAACTCCAGTATGGTCTTATCTTACTAATTATATCTGCAGTGGCCTATTTCTAAACAAATTCACATTTTGTTTTAGAGATTTAACACGTTTCAAAGGCACACAATTTAACTCCCAATATTTGCAAATTATAAATACCACTCTGTCATCTCCTCTTAAAATGATCCAGTGATTCCTTATAGCAACCAGGCTAAAATTCAAAATGTCTAACGTGGTTTACTAAAAATTTTCACTATCTGACCCCTGGGTTTTCTCTTATTTCTTAACTTGCAAATATCCTTCTACTGAGCTCCCTCCAAAAATAATTTGCAATACATGTGAAATTATAACATCAATAGGTGTTTTCAAGTCATTGTACTAGGACAGATTCTATTAGTATCAGTGGGTGTGACCTCATAAAGGAGGTCAGAAGATGTCTCCTCAAGGAAATGCCGACCTCCTCTAAGAGATGAGCAATCTGGAAAGCAGGTAGCATGAACACTGCAGAGAAGGGCATAGAAGGACAGGCAGAAGGAATGTGGAGGAAGCATGGTTAAGGAAAAGAGGGAGGGTCAGATGGATCAGGGCCTGGAAAACTCTACGGGAGGCATGAGGAAATACTGAGACTCATACTCAGGGAAACAAAGTAACCAGCATTTCAAAAAATCATCCTGGCAAGTGGGGATGTGAGTATCGATGTAGGGCTACCTAAGCAAGGAACACCAGCTTCCTGCACAAGGATGGTGAGTTGGAGATCATCTGTCTTTAAGTTGATTTTAGATACATTAGCAGGTAAAAATTGAGAGCTTGGAAGTGGATTAGATATGAGGAAAAGCAAGCATGTCAGAGGTCACCTTTAGAATTCTGGCTTGGGTGTATTATGGGTCTGCTGTTCCATTCATTAAAATTGGAAAGCCCGAGAAATGCTCATGAGTTCCAATGTACATACAAGCTGAGTCTGAGGAGCCTTCGAGGCACCTGGAGCAAGGCCTTGGGGATCCTGAGGTCTTATCTAGGATGGATGCATAGTTTTGTCAATCACCATAATGCAGTTTGTAACTGAAGTCACAAACACCGCCAAGTCAGAACTGAGAAGGAAATATCTATGCTTACAATCTGACCTTTAATTAACAACATTTAAACGTTTGACAGGGGGAGAAGACCACGTGTCCGAGTCACCTTCTTATCATTGGGACATGGTAGCTGACAGTCACAACTTAAGAGAGGAGAGGTTTATTTTCCCTCCGTGATCAGAGGCCTCAGTCCTTCATGGTGGCTGGCAATGACAGAGGACAAGGCAGAATGGCCTGGAAAAGAGCTGCACACACACAGCAACAGGAAGCAGCGGCACTGGAGAGAAGCCAAGGCAAGAACATCCCGTTCCAGGCCACAACCTCTCCAGAGCAGGTTCCACATCTTACGTAGGTCTTCACCCCTCATGAATTCCAGAGATTAAGCCACAAAATCCAATTAAAGCCTACAATCTAATAACCTTCCAAACACATGAAGCTTTTGCAGGATGTTCTAGATCCAAACCACAACCAGCACAAGAAATAAAGGGAATAAAAATAAATATATATCATGGAAATTGAAGGAAGAAAATGTTTCCAAAAAAGAACTAATCAGCACTAATATGTTTTGCCAGAAGATTTATTTTTTAAAAAAAAAGCTGAAAAAAAAGAGAAAAAAATTCCTAAAAGCCTATGCCTATCAGAACTTTTTTCTCCCCAAGGTAACCTTTCAATATTATTAACTGATGAGGCACATCACAGAATTTTACCAGTCCTAGGACCCTCATGAAGTGGTACTCCAACATGATTATATATTTTTAATAATAGCCACTAGGTGAACATGCCACTGGGTATATTTATCAATCACTCACTAATTTATGTTGGACAATGTGCTGGGTATACGGAATGATAAAAGACCCATAAAAAGCCACCCTGGAAGAGCTGCAAGTCTAAGAGAAACATGGGGATACACACTAAGTGCAAAAGAAGAGCTTGTGATTAACTTTCTGAAGAAGAGGATATTATTTCCACTAATTTTTCATAGAAGCCCCCCCCCCCCCCGCCCCCACTGCCAAGAAAGCCTCATGTTTGGAAGGCAACCCAATCATGGGAGTTAATCCACTGACTTCCTGCACTGCCAAAAGGCGGACCTGGTCAGAAGGGGCAGATCACTGGGACATGACCTGGCAAGTTGCACACCAGCTCCACCCTTCATGAGTCCATCCTGGGATGAGCAGCTTCTCTCCAGCGAGGCCTCCTCCAAGCCCGGCCACCACTGCCAGCTGCCCATGAATGGATTGAGAACTTCTGAAATTGCGAGCTAAAATAAGCCTTCCATTCCTTAAATCATGGATGTCAGAAATTATGTCCCAAGCAATAAGAAAGTAACTAAGAGATACACTGTCTCGAGGCACAGATGGTCACCCTGGTTAGGCATCAGGAGTTCAGGATACTGAGTGATAGAATTAAGATGACTGTTAAAGTATTCTTTTTATTCACAATATTCCTTTCAGTTTTAATTAATTTTCATCTCCAACGCTATCACCGTCTTTCAGCTTATATCTTGCCTGTCCATCCCCGGCAATCTCTGTGACCCTCCCTTAATTTACTTTTGTTCAGGCTACCAATAACATCCAAATGCTATATGTACTTATTAATGTTATATTATTGTCTACCTCCTCTCTGTTTCAACACTAGAATTTAAGCTCCGTTAGACAAATGTTTTTCTTACTCTATGACTCACTGCTAAATTCTGCAGAGCCTCAATACGGGCTTGGTGCACAGCAGGCAGTCAGTATTATTAATTCATTAACTCATCCTGGCCTCTATATTGAGATCCCACCCAATAGGTCACCTTGCTTCTTGAGGACGACAGGCAACATCATGAGTCTGGGAAGAAAAGCAGGTAGAGGATGGAATCAATGTCTGGCAGGGAGAAAGAAAGCCAAAAAAATTAACATTTTCAGGATGAGTGAGGAGGAAAAGTAGGAGCTACTGAAAAATGAAAAAAGAACCAGGAAATCTAGAGAAGAAACAGGGACTTTGAACATTATAGTTTATGTTCTAGAAACTCATCAACTTCATAATTATCATTTCCTATACAGTATCTCTGTGTTCTAAACAATATTATGGTGACAAATGGAAGAAATTTGGTAAACTTCTACAATCCAGACTTTCTTTTTTTTTTTAAGCCAACAGTGCACATGTAGTAGGCAATGGCACATGGGAAGGAGAGACAGAAGGAGGCAGAGCAGAGGAATTCTGACTTTGATGGATTAAACCCTAGGTTTGATAAATGGTTCATGCAGATCAGTATTGGGAAGGCCCATGTGGCAACAGGATGAGCACAAAACAATCTTGTAGTTTAAAATCGTGAATGAATGATACAGAACTTTGCATTGGGAAAGCATCAGCTGTAACCATGAAATATGTATCAAAAGCATCAGCTCTCTGGGTGATACGTGAAGTTGCCTCATCTGGTGGTGGGGGAGTTATTTTCTGTGATATAGGGAGAGCCAAATTTATATTATGAAGTCTACGCTTTATAATTCTTCCAGCATAAATTGCTTCAAACCAAGTAAAAATCCAGAAAACACTTTTTTTGTGGGTTGGTAGAGAAGGTGGCAGTCTATAAAAGGAAATGAGCCAGCCGATTCATTCTCTTTATCATGCAGGAAAATCATAATGCATATCTCAGAGTGGCAGAGAAGACGATCATACATCAGAAAAATAACTGAAAGGAAATGCACTAAAATGGAAACTGTCTTTCATTGGAATATACACAATTTCTATTTTATTTCTTTCCAGTAAAAATATATTATTCTCCAATTAGAAAAAAATGAAATAAAAGGATTCTTTTAAAGAATGCTCACTGGTCCAAAGCTGCTTGAAGATAAACTTTGTGGGTGGTTTTCTTAAAATTCCTGACAGAATGGCATCACCACTGAGGGAAGAAATTAATCCATGGGAGAGTTTTATTTGATCCCAAATCATTTGAACCTGCATGATTTTTGCACAATCAGAGCCCAGGCATTTCTAAACACCCAGGTGGGATGCTAAGTGTGTTATATCAGATTCATAGATACTTCTTATATTCATTTAGCCAATAAAGTTAATCCCTGCAGGCAAAAAGTATTTCAGATTATTTAGTATTTTTAGTCTACTAAATGTCCCCTTCATATCTCAATGAATGTCTCCCAACAAGTTTCATTTTGCTTGCTTTAAAGGACCATAAAGGACCATTGACTTTAGAGGACAGCCAATCAGCTTCAGGTCAGTAACCAACAGACTAACTGACTGCAGATAAATGTAGAATTCTCCATACTAGATGCATTTCTCCAAGCCAACATTTCTAGAAGGTCTGAGGCAGTACTGCCAAAGCATAGCTAATCTCCTGAAAGGAAATAAAAAGAGAAACCTCTCCTCGATAATCTCCCCCCACACACACAATCAAAGCCTACAAAATTTCACATATATAAAAGCTGATGGATGACTTGAGCTTAAAACCAAACACCCCATCAATCAACACAACCCTCCAAATCCAGTCAAACCTCAGCACTGAGTGATGTCATGTTCATAACTCTTTGAAAATTAAGCCTGAAGTGCATAACATGAACATGCAGACAGATCATGTACAGTGGGACAGCTGCTGGTTGGGACACTGAGAAGACATACACTGACAAGATGTAATTAAAAAAATGTAATGTTTAAATTTTCAACAATATACTACAGTAAAGGACACATTGTCATGAATCCCTCTTAAATGTTCAGTTGTTCTTGCTTTGAACGTACTAATCCCATCCTTCTGGCCACTTGCTGAAGCAGTTCCGGAAGTTCTCTGTCATGAGTGCCTTTAGCTGCATAGCCGTGGCTTCCTTGGTGTCCTGCATTGGTTCAAAATGTTTTCTTTTATGGTCATTAGAGCTTTAAAGAAGAGCCAAAAGACACGGGCCTCTGAGTTCTTAGAGGACTGACACTGGAGATTCACCTTCCTTGGGGCTCTCTTTCCAAAGCAAAGGCTTTTGTTTTTGTACCCTTGAGTGGATAAATGTGGGATCTTGCTGATTAATACAATATCTTCAGAGCATCTTTTTTTTTTTAATAATCCTGATTTCAAGTACTTGCCTTCTTCTTAATACTAATCCCTTTAACAACCATGTGCTCTTCTACCCCTCATTTGGAGTCACATTTTTTCCCTTGCAAAACTGTAAAATTTTCACATCTTTTTCTTCTGCCATGTTTCCTTACTTTTCACTGTACAGCTGGCTAAAAGCCCAAGAGGTAACCATGTGACAGCCTCAACATTGGATCACCTTGAAATTTCCTCCACCAGATCAGGTAGTCCATCACCTTTAATCTCAGTTTCAGACAGAGTCTTAGAAAACAGTCAAAATTTTGACGCACTTTTGGCCAGAGCATAGCATGCGTGGTTTTTACACAAACTGCCAATAAAGTCCTCCTTCCCGTCTGAACCTTCCTGAGCCCAGCCTTTCCAATCTGTAGTTTTCTCAACCATCTGGTCTCCTGAGCTCCAACCAAAATCTCCCATCAAGCTCAGCTGACAGCATTCTGAGGCTTCTTCAACCAGCATCTTCAAACCTTCCCAAACTCCTCTCAAGAATCAGTTCCAAAGGCTCCTAAACCATATCGTCAAATAAAGCCACAGCAATGACCCCATGTCTGGTACTGATTTCTGTCTTAGTTACTTTTTCATTGCTGAGACAGAATACTCAACATATACAATTTTAGCTCACATTTTCAGAAAGTCTCAGTCCACTCATGGGTGGCAGACAATAGTGGAAGCACATGGTAAAGGCCTAGGCAGAGGAATAACATTCACAGCACAGCAGACAGGAAGCACAGGAAGCAGGCATTGATGAAGGAAAGCTGTTTGCAGCATGGCAAATAGAAGCCAAGTGAACAAGAAAGAGTAGATCTAGCATATACCCTTATATCCAGGTCGTGTCCTAGGATCCTGTCTTAGTTACTTTTTCATCACTGTGACTCAATACTCAACATCCACAAATTAGTTTATTACTCATAATTTCAGAAGGTCACAGTCTACTCAGATGTGGTTGGCAGTAGTGGAAACACATGGCAGAAGTGGAAGTATAGACAGTTCCTTGTGGCATTGTGAATAGGAAGCCAAGACCCCCAGAAGAAAGAGAGGAAGTAACAAATACATTTCCAGGTTCTGTCCCAGTGATCTGCCCCTCGTAAGTCCAGCCTCAGTGGTTTTTCCCTTTTGGGTTTAAGCCCCTATCTACCATGTGCCTTTTTCCCCACCACACCGCTATAATATACCCTGTGCCCATAATTCACCCCTCCAGATGAGGCCTCATCTCCTAGCAACAGCACATGGTTCCACAGATAATCCAGAGCATTCAAATACATGAGACTTTTGGGGGACATTCCAGATTCAAACCAAAATACAGCCCTTCTGGGTCAAGCCTCAGTATTCTTCCCCTTCTGACCAGGCCCCACTTCCTAACAGCACACAGTACTATAGATACCAAATATATGAAGCTTTTGGGGGACATTACAAATCCAAAGCTTAGCCAGGATGATGGTTCACCAGCCTCTCCAAAGATGGAGGGCAGTGTGGTAGCATCAAGTAGGTCTGATCATGTAGTCCTTACCTCACAACATCACCTCACAGCTCTGAGGCCCAGCCTCAGACTCTTCATATCCTGACTCATTGCCCAACGCTGGGCAGGAATTTGGCCCAACCCAGGCTGGAACACTATATTGGAACCATGGCCAAATTTCTACAATCAAACTCTGGTTCAAAATAAACTAACAAACTGGACAGAGCAAGTTAATCACTAGAGAAGAAGAGGGAATACTAGTTATGATGGCAGTGGGGAGTCTTTCTGAGAGAGTAGCAAGTGAGCTCAGACTTTCCAGACAAGGATGGCCAGCCATTTGAAGATGGGAATCTGAAGTGTCCAGGTACAAGAAAAAGCTAGAAAGTTCAGAATAGAAATTGGTGAGTCATATGTATGAATAAAAGAAGGCCAGCATGGCAGGAGGAAAGCCATGGACTGGTTTCTTTCCTGTTTACAAGAAGAAACATGGCACTGATTCTGACTACAACGCAAGGTCAAAAGAAATTTCATGGAGGAGAGTCACGTAATCTGACTTCTATTTTTAAAATATTGCTCAAATGGCTGTCTAGGAAACAGATGATAAATACGAAGATCCAGACATAAGCAGAAAGCAGGATACCAGTCAGGAATCTATGTGTAAGCTGACGGCACCTTGACTTACAGAAAAATGGTAGGAGTAGAGAGAAGCAGACAGACTTGGAGGTGTAACCAGCTAGGATGTTGATGGATGAAATGTGGCAGAAGATAGGGAGCAAAAATGTCTAGGATGCATCTCAGTTTTCCAGCTTGAGAAACAGAGAACAAGAGTGAAGAGAAAAACTCTGCTTTGAACACGCACATCATTAAGGTAACTACCGGACATTCACTTGGGAATGGCAAGCAGCCAATGGGATAAAGGAGGCAGGAAATCGTGCTAGGAGTCACTATTATGAAGCACGCTTATTTTGCCCAGTATGCAATACACATCAGTCACCAAAACTAGGGGCTTTGCAAAGGGGACTTGTTCAGATAGCACCCAAAAACATGGTGACGGGCAAGCAAGCGTCAAATCCACCTCCCTAGAAACAAGGCTGGCGAATACTGACAAGCTGAGGTGTAAGGAAAGGTGACTGGAGACCCACAAAGAGCAGGTAAAACAAGTCTAGAAGGTTTAACCAGGAGCTAAGAGCAGGGAAGGAGCCTAAGTGTAGAGAATTTCATCATGTTATCCCTTCTGTTTCATCATATAGTTATACAGAAGGATTGAAAGTAATGAAATCCAATGAAGTAATACAGAAGTACAGTATAAAGAAAAGAAGGATCAGGCTCTTTAGTACATCAGCAGTTTGGTTTCACCTAAAGGTGAAAAAGGAAGACATCAAGTCTGAAAAAGAAAACAAACAAAGAAAAAAAGAATGAAACAGAGGGAAAACCAAGAGACAGGTACCATTTTGAGCATTTCACTATCAAAATCTGTTTTATCCTATGATGCACACAGGTAGCGTTCACTCTATAACAGGGAGGAGGAAGAAGTCAGTTTGGTCTGATATTGCTGAAAGGTGAAGTCAACCAAGGTCAGACTGCATTAGCAATGTCACCAATGGTGTCACCAAGAATGTTTAAGTGTTGAAACAATCACTAACTGTTGCCAGAGACAAAGCATGTGTTTTACATACCCAAGACCTTGCACTCGATCCCCACAAAACAAAACAAACCTATTATTTAAGCAAAAGTTATAGCTATTTAGAAATTACAAAACACATAGTATTTGGGGTTACACCTAAGAGGCACCTCAAAAGCTTCATGTATCCAGAAGTGAGGCTTTTGAAAGATAATTGATGGAGTCATGGGGTGCCAGTCCATCCGCGGGTGCATTCATGGATGAGTGCAGCACAGATGGTACTGCGAGGAGGTCCCGGTTGGAGGCGGGTCCCTGGGACAGTGCCTGGAAGGGAATTTTCTTTTCCAGAGCTCTTTCTTTCTCCCTTTTCTTCCTGGCCACTCTGGGTTAAGCAGCCTTCCTTGGCCACGCCTTCCACCATGGCATTTCTGCCTTGGAGCAGCTGACTGTTGACTAAACTGTGAGCCAAAATATACATCTCCTTTAAATCGTGAGTGTCAAGTATTTTTTCCCTCTCACAGGAAAGGGATTAATACTTCTAAATACCAATTAAGGTTAAAAAGACAAATCAAAGAATTTATCAATGGCAATATTCAAACAGCACTCTATCAATGTTTCTTTCATCTATGTCCCTTTAAAGAGCCTAGCTTAGATTGGTTTTGCCTGGTTGTCCCTTCCAATATCATAAAATTTGAATACCATACACGAGCTGTACAGGTCACCATTGATGTAGGAGGTTATTATTGTATAAAAAAGATTGGATCTAGGCCAAAATGGAGACCAAAATCTGCTAAATTCTCTATAAAGATGATACAGGATTTACATATAGCCCCTCAATCCTGAATATTTTAGATCATCTCTAGATTACTTATACTTTGTAAATCACTGTTATATTGCATTGTTTAGAAAATGATAAGGAGAATGTTTGCACGTGTTCAGTACACATGTAATTTCTTTTCAAGATTTTCCATCTATCGTTCATTAAATCTGCAGATACTGCTGTGTATCTATTTATGTAGCATGGTCTTTTGGATGACCAGTGTTTAAAATATCATGTTCTAATTCTGCTTCACTCCCACCTCAAAGCGTCAGTTTTTATACTTATGTGAATGTGACATCATCCTGGATGACATTTAGAGGCTGTTGGTATTTGTAGGGGAAATGGTGTCATTCAATCATCATTAGGGTAGACACCTAATTTATTACTCATCGTGTTTAGAAAAGAAAGGGTGTGTGCTATTGTTAACTATGCTGATATCCCAAGCAAACTGGCCTATGTGATCATGCTACTCATCACAAACTCTCAAAGAAATACAGAAAATATGAAAGATAAAAATGACAACATGTGATTCTGACATTACCAAACAAATCCAAGACCTGATATGACCAAATAATGACATAAACAGGTGAACATGGACAATCTAACAAAGACAGAAAAAAGTATAAATCAAGTTAGAAGTTATAAAAATCATGCGAAAACACAGATATAGTGGAAAATGTACCATGGAACATGATACACAACTCATGCTAAAAAATTGAAAGCCTACCTAAAAAGATAACTTTTAACAGTGTGCAAATTTTAAAATTAACACTACAAATAAAAAAATAGTACAGATACTCATGTAAGGAATCAATAATGTTACCAATAAAATATTTCTAAAAGGGAAATGTGAACCCTGTCTTACTCTTCCATCACTGTGATTCAATACCCGAAATGCACAAATTAGGGCAGGAAAAGTATATTTTAGCTCACAGTTTCACAAGTCGTAAATCCACGCTTGGGTTCACAGCTGGAAAATGGTGGAAGCCCATGTTGGAGTTGGAGGCTGCTCCTCACCACAATGCAATCAGAAAGTCAAGTCTAGTCCTCAAAGAAAGGAAGGAAGCAGCAAACATACTTCCACATCTCATTCTAGTGATCTGATCCTGCTGGGTCTGGCTTTAGTATTGTGCTCCCTCCAAGTTTAAGTCCCTACCACACACCTGTAATCCAACCCACATGCATGCAATCTACAATCAGCCATACATCTGTAATCTAATCTGTTCCTCCAGACCAGGTTTCAATCCCCTAACAGGACATGGTTCAATAGACAATCCATAACATTGAAATACATGAGACCTTTGGGAGACAGTCCAGACCCAAACGACATGGGAAATATAGACCCATATATTTCTTCAACAAAATTATTTCAAATCTTCAAAAATCACATGACTATGCAAGATAGTCTGGTCCCAAGCTAAACAAGGAGATAAAAAGTTACTCAACTAATCCTATACAACAAGGATAAGCCTAATGCCAAACTTGACAAAGCTAATACACAAAAATTAACTCAATCTCATGTTCAAATATAGATATATACATTTAAAAGAAAATCTAATATCTCAGAGCAAGTGGATTAGTATGTAAGATCTGGGACAAAATCCGCCTTGCTTTTCAACACCCAGTTACACTCCCAAGTTTGGTACTTAGTTTTAACACTTCTAAGTTACACAGGCAACAACTGAGGGAAGAAGATGCTACAAATCCTCAGAATTACGAAAGTGAAAATGTGTCAAGAATTGAGATGCATTGAAAATAGTGTATTCATCTCAGAATAATCATCCTTAGGAAAGCTCCAAGAACCTACCATTTGTTTCACCACCATCATCTCCTCTAATGGTACAGGTACTAAAAGACAGTGTGACATTAATGTTTCATGTTTCAGATGAGGTAAAACAATGAGTGTAATCCAGGTTGGAATTGTTATAATAGAAAGATTAAATAGGAAGCTGGGAAACTTGTTCATTTTCAGCCTGTCTTGGTTTAAAAATGTAAGACATGATTCCCATATTTACTTGCTTTATTGATGATTTTCTTATGAGGCTCTTAATTATACTTGAGCTGATAGAATCTAACTCAAGCTAATACTTTTTAAATGAGTCTTTCAAGAAATGCTTTCACATTCTTTTTGTTAATCTTAGTAGTTGTCAGTAGCTATCCTTTTTTTAAAAATTCAAGCTTAAAAATACATTTCTGAAACTACAACTTGGTAAATCTTATAAGAGAAATGCAATCATGATTGTATTCATCTATTTTAAACTTGTTCAAAAAATCTGCAGATTGAAATAGGTTGGTTTTTTTCTTTTTGTTCAGTTTTTATTTCGAAAATTTTCAAACTAGTGAAAGCGTAACATGAATAAAGAGAATGGACATGTTTAGCACTTGCACCAAGATTCATCTGGTTAGTTTACTGAACATATATGTGTCCTTTTGCCAAATTGTTTGAAAATACATTGTAGGCCTCATGTATGAATCCTTTCAGTATTTTTCACCTTTCATAATCAAGCTATGTACAAAACTAAACTTTAATAATAGAGAGGTGCTGATAAGCAATGCCCAGTGCCACTGACATCTTGCATCATTTGGCTACGCAGGGCGTGATTATTCCATTTTCCACTGCATCCGTGCTGTATAGGCGGCCCTCCTGTTAGTTACTTGGTAACTACCTCCCTTATCACATCTGCTGTCCTAGCAGTGCAACACGTGTGATCAAGTCATTCTTATTTTTACTTCATAATAGCTACAATGCATTAGAGTAATGGCATGAAGGAAGCACCTGGAAAGTCAGATGAGCTCTGAAACCATGTGACACACGGATGGAAAGATAGGGGGAAAAAAAACCCAAGGGACATGTAAAGTTCAGACTATGCAGTTTCAGACACAGAGTTGGAGATCTTGCTACATATCCCCTATAGATAAAAGGGGACTTCCCTAAAGCAAGATGACTCTACACTAGAATATCTATCTAGTTCTTCATACATTTCCCTCCAATACCTTTTGTGTCATCTGGGCTCTGAGAACTCTTTTCCTTCCCTCACAGTTCCCCTGGTCCATATCAAAGGGGAAAACAAAGATTTTTTAAGAGACAGAACAAGAGGCTTACAGGTTTCTCTTCTTAGCCAGCCAGCACATGATGGAATATATAAGAACAGGTGAGGGACAGAAAAGAAGCAGAAGGCAGCCTGTAGGGACAAAGATGGGATCACTGCCAGAGTCTGTAGAGCAGCACAGGAAGGACATGGACAATGAGTTCTCCTCGACTTTGGACACCACCATTTTAGCTTCTTTCATTGCAACATGCCTGACTTTAAATAGTCATCGGGGCTGGAGGAATAGCTCAGCAGTTAAAGCACTTGCCTAGCAAGTGCACAGCCCTGAGTTTGATTCCCCAGCACCACATAAACTGGCTGTGGTGATGCACATCTATATTCTCAGCACTGGGGAGGCTGAGGCGGGCGATTGCTGAGATTTCCTGGCCAGCCTGGGCTACAGATCTAGGCCCTGTCTCACAAAAATCATACTAAACAGTCAGAGACACTTGTAAGAATCTTACCAGCAAAAGGTTAAAAAGGAACTTGGCCCCACCTACAGTGAGTGAATCTAGATTGGACCAGCAGGGGATTCCCTATGAAAAGCCGGTGGACCATGCCTCACTACTTTAACTTACATTGTTTAATTCAATATAAGTAACTGTCTGAGGAACTAAATTTTATTTTCCTAAATTAAAGCTCTAGAGACTACAACAAGAAGAAAATAGAAGCAGTGTGAGTTATTGCTGCTTTTTTCTCCACTAGCTCTGCACGATTAGATTCTTGATTGTGTATAGTTATTACTTTTGTAAACTATTGGAGAGAAGATTAAAACTTATGGATTTTGTTCCTGAACACCAGGCACTATGCTAGGTGCATGCAACACGTGGTCACAATTATTCTCTAAGAGTTAAGTTTTGTGTGTGTGATGCCATAACCAGAGAGGCGGGCCCATTACTAGTGGATCAACATCGATTTAATAAATGGACTACTTAATGGATGCAAAGTACATGCATTTAGGTAGGCATGCACGAATAAACAAATATTGCGAAGCTTCAAGAGATTTCAAATTCGTAATCTTCTCCACCATCCCTCTCCTCATATATGATCGTTCTGCCCAGATTGCATAAAATTGGCACCCACACTTTCAAAACTTTTGGCTTTTCAGGAAACAAACAAACAAAAAAAAAAAGGAAAATCTATCATGCAATGATAATTCCAATGTCTGTAGCCTTGCTCTGTCTTGGGAGTTCTCGGTCTCCAGCGGTTTGGAAGAGAGGAGGTTCGTCTTGGCATGGAAAACACTACATTAGAGCACAGCAATGGAGGCTTGGCAGAGCACTTCTGAAAGGTTGCCAGCCCCTGCTCAGCTGCCTCTTCTACATCAGCTCCCATGTGCAAAGGAAATCAGAATGTACAAGTTGCTCAGAAAGATAGGTCCTCACTCTGAAATGGACAGAAATCACAGGTGGTCACTCACACTAAATTAGACTTTCAGGGCAAATCAATAGGGTCAGTAAGAGCACAACTGCAGACTAGTGCAGTTACTGCTAAACCACATGTTACCTCTGCCAGCAACGCAGTGTACAAAGTTAGAAAATAAATAAAGGAGGCTATTTTTCCAGTGCATTCGGCATGGGCTATTTTAATTTGCAGGGCACTTGAAGAATCGAATATTCCTTGCGGTCAGCACTTAGTTTCAGAGCATCTAATTGGCAGGCTTGTGTAAAAAACAGGAAGAATATTACCAGTGAAAGTTCGCAGAGTATTAAAATTAGACACTATCAAAATGGTTTGCAAAGCTCTATCTATGTCATTAAAATCCTAAAACAAAGACAAGCACAAATCATAACTAATATTCATCAACCACCATGGATCAGACATCATAATGAGCACTTTACATAAAGTTCCCAACATATGGTGATTTGATTTAAGGTTCTTTCACTTTATAATGCCATGAAAGCAGGCCCATACAGACTCTCTACATTTCACTTTCAATACAGTAATCAATAGACAATCTGAGACAGTTCTGCTTATCTGTGACCAAATATAAGCATTTTGAGAAAGCTTAAGGTAAGCTAGGCTAAGCTATGACATTTGGTAGGTGAGGAACATTGATGCATTTTTGACTTGTTGTTTCTCATGAAGCACCTGTACCCATCATTTAAAAAATGTTTTTCAGTTGATAGGGTGAAAAACTTGTCCCAGATCACAAAATTAATAATTGTAGAGAAAGGGCTTGAAACCTGGCAAACAAATCCCATAACCATGGCTCTTAGCCATTAAGACATACCCTTCTCATACATTGTTACCAAGAATACAGTAAGTTCTATTATAACTATAAGAGGCACAAGAGCTAGATATCCAATAGAGCTCAACAAAATTTAAATTCTTTAGATAAAACCAACCCTTGCTAGTAGACCACACTACACTATATAACCTATTGTATTGGACTAGACTGGACTGGACTAGATTGGATTGGATTGGATTCGATTCGATTCAAATCTTCTACTATTTCTCTCTAAGACATACATTTGTATATATAAGTCAAATTTTCTCTGAATATATAAGCTCCATAAAAGTTTTATTATGTTTTTTTATTTGTTTGTGGTGCTGGGCTGGAACACAAAGCTTTCACACTCTACTACATCCCAGACCATTAATTTACTTTTTATTTTGAGACAGGGTCTCACTAAGCTGCTATGTTGCCCAGGCTGGACTCAAACTTGTGACTAAGCTGCCTCAGCCTCTCATGAGTGGTGGGATCTTAAACCTGTGCCACTGGGCCCAAATCCCTAATGATTTTAATAACAGTAATTTTTGAGTGCTTATTGAACTCTTATATAGTCATATACTATGCTGAGAACAGTACATACACTGTCCTACTTAAACCTTAATAAGCCCAAAGACTAGGTGATATTTCCATTTGTCTAACACCATTTCGTGGAAGAAAGAGATGACTTGGCCAAGAACTCCAAAATAAGAGATAACCCAGGAGGAATTTGACTACACCACTCCTAACTCCCAGGGCTTCTTTTCTTATCAGTGCTTCCATAGGTTACAGTGCAGCTAATATAAATCACACAGGCCAAGCTTTCGGCAAGCATGCTCCTACTCATCTGTCTCACAATGTGCATTGTGCTGTCTCTCCCTCTTGTCCTGACTCACACAATCACATCTGCACTGATCCTGTGAAGAGAATTATTTCCTGAAAGACCAGCCTACCCCCTTTGAGCCAGGTGTTCCTTGTATAAAAAGCACCTGGGAAAACATCTGGCCCAGTGGTTAAGAGCAAGAATCCTGGACATTTACCACCAAGGATCTATGAAATTGAAAATGTATCTTTCCTGACAGAAGCTGAATGTTTCTGCACCTCAGAAAATAGTGAATGCCTGCTATGAAATAGGGGGAGAGCTGACAAGGTCCCTGCACTCATCACATTCAAGAAGCAAAAGACAAACAGTGGACAGAAAATAATACTACATGCCAGAGGCTGGTAAGTACTATAATGAAAATTAAATTTTTTTTTTCTTTAGAGAAAATTAAAGGATAAGGCAAGAAGTGATGACAGTGAGAACTGACATTTTATAGGAGGTGGCCAGGAGAACTTTGCTTAAAAAAGAGAGAAAGAAGACTGTCCCTAAAGGCAGCAAAGGAGACAGGCATAACAATATCCTGGGCAAAGGCTATTTCAGGGCAAAGAACAACCAGTGCACAGGCTTTGAGTTTGGGTAATTAGTTTCATCAGGAATAAAGAGGCCAGTGTGGCCGGAATGGAGAAAGCTAGGCAGAGAGTGGGGGGAGCTCGCAGTTGGGATTGCAGTGGATTCTACTGTGAGATGAAGAAAAGGGTCAGATCCCGCAGGATAATGGCTTTCACTCTCAGTAAACTGGCCATGATTGAAGAATTCTCAGCACTGCCTAGGTTTGCCTTCAGCCAAATAAACATTCAGAGGAGATAACTTTCACAAAGCTCTTGGAATGGCGCTTGATAAATGTAATTGTGCAATTCACTTTTATTATTGGAGATACTATTACAAAATAGAGCTGCTATACCATAGGATACTAGACCAGGGTTTTGACATAACTTGCTATTAACATGCCTCTAGATAAAAGCTAAGGCATCAACTAACAGGCGGTTTCTGCACATCTCTACCTCCTTTGTTCTTTACCCATCCTGTTTCCTTCTCCCCTTGCGACTTGCCTCTCCTGTCTTTCTACTCTCCTTATGCCTCGGCAATCTTTAGCTCTACTCTCTCCCTTTTCCAGAACTATCCCATTCTTTTCCATTTTATCTGAGAGAGAGGTACTCTGAAAGATTTCTTGAGGTTCGTCAGCAAGCTTTACAATGGGAAGATTAAGAGGCAGACATGTTCAGAGGCCGTCTGAGCCCTTCGTACTCCCACAGGGTGAAGGCAGGCAACCCAGCTCCGTAGGCACGGGCTGGCTGCCATTTGACCAGCTTGATGGGGACTAAGGGAAGAGTGGAGCTGGGGTAACACATGATGAAAGTGGCCTGAGGAACGTGCAGAAAGAAACCAGAGCGACACCAACAAGAAGATGGAGAACTCTCCTGTGTCTCACGGCATCTAACATGGAGGTGAGGTGCTGAGGAGCGGACAGGGAGAGAAGCCCTGGAGCACGATCTGCACTCAGCTCCACTCGCACACCAGTGTGAAACTCATTTCTAATAAGCCTCTTCTCATTCAAATCTAAACACTCAAGAAGACAGAGTTCATGATACCAGATCTGGCATTTACCAACATTCTCAAGCTCTCTTCTAGATCCCACGCTTTCCAGAGGCAAGGGAAACAGCCCTCTGTAGTAGATTGGTGCTCACGGAGCTCCTACTGTGGGCCAGTTACTTTTCTATAAAGTGGAGGAAAAAAAGTTCTTCATGAACAAAAAAAGAGATAAGCAGGTCCCTGTGGAGCTCACTTTCTAAGGGTGGAGGGCTGTGGTTTGGCTGTGGTCTGAATGTGACCTCCAAGGGTCCCTATGCTGGAAGTTTGGTTCTCAGTGTAACGATGTAGAGGTGGTAGAATTTTCAAAAGTTAAGTGCCTAGTGGAAGGTAGTTTAGCCGCAAAGACACTGCCCATAAGGGAATAATGCTGATCTCATGGTGGGGAGTCAGATATCTAAAAAGAACAGGTTGATTTTGTTTGTTTATTTGTTTGTTTATTCTTGAGACAGAGTCTTGCTCTGTAGCCCAGGCTGGTCCTGAACTCACTGTGTAGCCCAGGCTGACCCTGGACTCAGAACAATCAGCCTGCCTCATCCTCCCAAGTGATGGTATCACAGGTGTGTGCCACCATGCTCAGCTTTACGTGGTGCTGGGGAATCAAACTCAGGGTCTTGCACTTGTGTTTTAACTGCTGTGCCATTTCTCCAGCTCATGAAAATAGCGGGCTGTTATATAACAAGGCTACCACATGAGCTTGGCCCCTTTTTTTACAAAAGCAGTTCCTTTTCTGCTTCTTTGCCATGTTGTGTCAGGACCTTCTAGCTACCATAATTATGAGCCAAATAACTTCTTGCTAAGTTACCCAGCCTTGGGTATTTTGTTACAGTAACACAAATGTACTAATTCAGGGAGATACATTATAAACCAGATAAACAAGGAAATTAGAAAATATATCAGTCATTAGGAATAGCTGCACATAAAGAGTAATTCAAGGAAAAAGAATATGGAATATAGGCAGAGAGACAAGGGAATCGGAAAATTCCAATCAGAAACCTATGGGTGAAAGACTTCTCTTTAGACCATGTGACTGTAAATTAAAATCTCTTTTTGTAAATATACACATTCAATCTCAGAATAGCCAGAATGAAAGTTGTACCCAATTCTGATCTCTAATGCTATGGCTCTATCTCACCACCCAGGTCTTAGATTAAATTTCACGAAGGTCTTCCCTAGTGACTCACCTAAAGTCGATTCCCTCGTCCTCTCCCTGCCAGTCACCACTCTGCAGCTTAATACCACCTCTGTTTCTTTCACACCACTTTTGACAACTTGTAATATAATTGCATATCTGCTTGTATGCCCCGATTCACACTATGAGTGTTAGGGAACCCAGGATGGGGTTTTATCCCGTGTTCATCCCCTATTCAGTGCTTACGTGTGACACCCAGCAGATGCCACCATTCTGACCAACCTATGAATGAAAACACCATTTGAAGTGATTCTCATAGTGGCCTTCATTCCTCTGTAAAGACTCACTTTACAATTACTTTTCACTAGCACATTTATCATCAAATACCAGGGAAGCCTGCTATTCCGGGGCGCTAGCACGCTTGCTTTCAAGGTTTTAAGAAAATAAAAGGCAGAGGATATCAAAGGACTTCGAAGCCAGAAGGACTTGTTTGGTCCTCTCTCCCCCTTTGTACTCAGTAGGGTATTGCTGTAGATGTTGAGAAGAAGAAAGGAGACATACCAGCAGCATCTGTTCTGACCTTGAGGACAGGGGAAGCTGCCCACACGCCAGCATCCCACAGGCCACAGTTCCAGAGTTTTTCTAGCTGTTCATCCTGGCTGTATGCCTGGTTTATTTCTGGTTTGGACTACTTTCCCCAGATTTCTAGGATACGGATTCGGCTCCCGCTGAACTCAGAGCACACACTGATCTGACCTGCTTTTTATTAACATTTCGCCTGACTCGGAGTTTCCCATCTTGTTTGGCCTTCATTTAGTTTCCTGTTATAGCCCTGCTAGGCTCTAGAGACAAGTAACAGGACAGCACAGGTTCCCTAGTTCTTTCACGGGAAGAACGGAAGTGTTGAAGATGTCCGTTTTCACTTTTGTTATGGTGTGTGCAAAGAGGGAAAGCTTCCCTACTGAGACAACTCTCAAGATTTTTCACGTGTCTTTTCAAATTAAAGAAATTCATTTATAAAAGAGAGCTAACACACTGATCAAGCTAAGGATCAAAATGCCTTTCAGCTGTGAATGGATTCGTCAGCGTGAAGAAAGTGTCTTAACCCCTTTCTTGTTGCTGGACACGATCATCGTCACCAGCACTCACAATGTAAAGGAGGAAAGGATTATTTTAGTTCACAGTCTTGGGCCATGCATGGTTGGTGTTTCCAAAACAGAAAAGTCAATGGTGTAAGGGTCTGGATGGAGGAAAGCTACTCACGCCATGGCAGGAAGAAAGAGAAGAGAGGAGCAGAGGACAATACCTCTAGGCCACTCCACCAGTGGTCCATCCCTCCCCTGAAGTCTGCTCTTCTACCAGCACATGAACCATCAGTGAATTATTTCACCGACGAGCATGGTGCCCACAAGATCCAATCCCTTCCCAAACACATAGGATTTGAGAGAACATTTTAGATTTAAAAGACAACAGAAGGATACAGTACACACACACACACACACACACACACACACACACACACACACACACCCTTCTATGACTTTGCCTTGGCCCTTCTCGGCTAAGAAGTACAAAATGCATTGAAAAATCAAGCTTGATACACTCACTTGTAGGTAGAGAGGCCAGTTCTTGATCGAGGGAGATCCTGGGAGCCTCAGACTCTGAGGCTCCTCTAATCCCTATCCTAGCTTCCAAGTAAAGTCCTGTTCCCAAACACAAAGCCATGGGCAACATGTCAGCATTTTTCTTTTTTTTGCTCTGACTTTTATCAAAATTAGACCATGTCATCCCTGTCCTGGAAAAAGCAGTGGATAAATTATATTTCAAACAGTTCAATTTCATCCTTTGGCAGATCTTGATCCCTCAAGGCAGATTATTTGCTGGCAAGGCCAAGCAGGCAAATGCCATCCTAACTGCTGACTTTGGGACCTGGCTCTCGATGATTTTTCTCCTGAGATATGTGACTGCTTCCCACTTGGCCACCTCCAAAAGCAAGCATGTAGATTCACCACTAGATCTGTTTTGCAAAATCCTATTTCTGGATACCTACATACAATGTTTAGGGCCATGACTCAACAACTGTTTCCTCCTCACAAAAAATAAGAAGTCATCTTCCAAGTCACTTAGAAGGCCCACAGATGTACTCAGAAGAACCAGAGCTACAGCACTGATATTTGCATAGTGTACTGAAGTTCACCCAGGGTTCTGTGTCTGTTACCTAAACTTCTCATTGCAGCCTGAGACATTGTCAACACCTGCTCCGTCTCTGAAGCACACTCCGATGTTCCAGACTCCAGCCTCTTTACTCTGCCTACCTCTCCTTTTAACAGCTATCATTATGGGTCACACACATCATCTGTCTGTGCGTTTTGGCAGCCTGTTATTGGTCTCCTGCCATTCAATTAGAGGACAAACTTAATCTGCGCTACTCTATCCCAAGTGCCAACAATAGAAGACACACAGTAGACACCGAATTAATAATTGTTGGGTGAATAAATGAAGGTGTGAGTGATTGAGTTCCATTTCACAGTGGGTCAAGCCTTATTTTGTTGTAGGCCGTGCAAGAGGAACAGTGCTTTTCCCAAGGTGCTATTTTCCTCTTGTGGTTATGACAAATTACACAAATTCAGTGGCTTAAAACAACACAAATCTGTATCTTTCAGATTTGAAATGGGTCTTACTGGGCTGAAGTTAAGGGACCAGGTGGCTCTGCTCTCCCTGGAGGTGCATCGAAGAGTGTTTTGCCATTTGCTGTTTCCTGGAGCCGCTTGTGTACCTTGCTTCTGGGATCTTTCCTCCTCCTTCTCCACTCTGTCCTCAAACACAGTAGCACAGCCTCGTCACACCCCAACTCTGATCTTTCTGTTTGCATCTTTCCCTCACAAGGACCTACTTGGCTAATTCAAGATGATCTTCCCTTCTCTTATGACATCTGCAATTCCCATCTGCCTTGAGCACTAACACATTGACCAGGTCTGGGTATGAGAATGTGGGCCTCGGTGGCTCGCTCATCTTCCCAGCTACCAGTCTTCCAGTCTCTCAGTTAGCAAACAGCACAGTTGAGACTATAGTGTAGATTAAGCTTTTCACTCCACTGCTGATTCAGCAAAAGGTATGGAAAGGTCAGCTTGAGAAGACCCTGAGGACGGGACAGCAACTAACGACAGCACCAGACCACTCCAGGAAGGACTATGCTTCATTTCTTTGGGTCAGAATCCCAAGTAAGAATGGTTTCTCAAATTCAGTGGTATTGATACTTTTGGACAGATGCATTGTTTGTTGAAAGTGGATGTGGTCGTTGTGACTGCAGGTTTTTAGCACCAGCATCATCCTTGGCATTTGCCCACTGTCCCCATTTCTTCCCCAGTTACAACAATGAAAATGTCTTCACCCACTGATAAATGTATGAAGCAAAAAATCTCCCCACTTAAATCTCCCTGCGGTAGAAGAGGCAGGCAGACCTACCCTTGCTCAATGCCGCAGCCCCAGCACAGGCGGAGCTGGGCCTCTGGATGCACCAAGTTTCCAGGAAGTTGGCGTGATCAGACGCCTTGTCGTTCTCTATGTTTAGGTGCCTGTCATTTACGATACAAAATTCTGGCTGAAATACATTTGGCTGCACCAAGCATGAAGAGCTTTCCCATCCTGCCGGCAAAACATAATTAACCAAATGACAACGGCTTTCACACCCACATTGATTTCTGTAATTTCAAGTCTCCATTACCAGATAAATCAAGAGCAGAATTATATTTATCAGCAGACGCCTCCTCTGCTGGCAGACTTTTTGTTAAATATATTAATCCTAGAAGAGTAATACTTTCCCTCAGCTTTGCAAAGCAGCCCACCCATAAAAACGTTAATAGCCACAACATCATTTTCAGTAGACTGCTCCTCTATTAGGTGGTGTGGTTCCCCCATGCATGGCAGCTGTTGGCTCTGCTGACTAGAAGGCGCAGTGTCATCAGGAACTACCCCGTGGAGAGCCACGTGGATGCAGCACGCCAGGAGGAAGCCAGCAGTGTTCCCGCGGCTGCTGGGGCCTTGTCTGGATACATATCCCTTCATTCATGCAGCTCTTTGGAAAGGTGAGTCTCGTCCAGAACAGACAGGAGGATTTTGTATCACCCCACCTCAAAATCTAGGGAAAGACATCCACTTGACACTAACGGGTTAGGCCACAAATATGCATAAAAGTGTCCCAGTCCCCCGTCCCCCATGATCTCCCACGCTTCTGAGATTCTTGGCAGGCTCGTTAGTGTTTTTAATACAGAACTTCTCAAATCCACAAGCAAACCCTCGATAATCTGGACACAATGCACATTTTGATTCCATAAATCTAGGCTGGGCCTTGGGATTCCACTAGCACAGATGACGGTGGTACACAGGCCTCATTTTAGGAACCAGGGACTGGACAGCCTACTTTAACCCCCTTGCCAACTACACAGCTCAAAAACCTCACTCTCTGAGAGGGGGCCTCCTTCAGGGGACATCAGTTGTCCCTCTGCTGCCCCAGCTCCCTTGACTTCAAACCCAGAGGACAGGCTTTCCACCAGCTTTCCAGGCCACTAACTGCACAGTAGCGCTGCCACTTGTTAGCCGGCACATCTGGCAGTCGTCTTGCCTCCAGGCTAGCAGCTCTAAACTCCAGAGTCATACAGGGCCTGGGCTGGCATCCAGTTGCTGACACAGCAGCCAGAGAGAGTTTAAGGAAGGCAGGAGTGATGTGTTCTGCGTCCAAAGAGGGGAGTCCACTTGGCCTGCACTTTAGCAACAGGAGGGAACAGATCTGGGAAACGAGGAGTCCAGCGATTAGAGGCTGGGCTCTGTGCGAGGACCTGTCATCCCTCCAGAGTGAGCACATTTGAATAACTGGGGCTGAGGAGCAAACGCAGATGTCCTCTCGAGCCTGTGCAGTGAGCCCCACGTGTCTCCACTCTGCCAGCGCATTAGCTCATCTGGAGGAAGCCCTGGCTACTTGTGAATGCAGCTGCTGCTCCCAAGCACGCTGCAGACCAAGGAGGAGGGGAAGAAGCCAGGAATCCCTGGGTAGGCAGGGCTGCTGGATTTCTGCTTAAGATTCTGGAGATGTGGTTCCTGAATCAGTTCTCGCAATGCTTTCTTCCTTTTTGACTGACCACACCATTCCCCTTTTCTCTGCTTCATTATGTGTGTTGCCAAGCAATTAGGGACAAATGAGCTCCTCCACACTGCAGCGCTGGCGTGAGGCGTGAGGATACAGGCGTACCAAAATGGGCATAAAAGCCCAAGGTGTTGCCACAGCCTTCATGACAAAACACTCTGGACACATTGACATCGCCTCAAGAACATGGGAAACCAGGAAGAAGTGTGGGCAAGATGTGGGGGGAAATGATTAAAGTATGTTTGGTGGAGGTAGAAATCTGCCAAAATGAAACCCACTGATCTGTAGAATCAACATTCACTAACAAAAATATGGGTGGGGGAAGATTCACCTGCCATTTTTTTTGGATGAAATCATTTAAACTGTTAGTGATTTTGTTTCCTCACCTATGTAATGGGGTCAATTTCCCAATAATTAGCTCACTTCTAATAAAGATCAAATAAGACTATGACTATACAATAAGCTCTGTAATGTGCTGAGACTCCACGAAGGGTGAGGAGTCAAGCAGAAAACCAAAAGCCTTGTCATACCACAAAGACACACAGCTTCTGGGTACTGGAGACCTCCACGCTACTGTCCGGGGATTCATTTACACAGTAAATTCAAGGGCTTTCCGTGCCAATTATTAGGGAAAACAAGGAAGTACTCTATGCCTGAAAAATCTATAAATACTAGAAATGTTTGGATCAAGTTCTACTGTTCCACCAAATAACTGAAATGATGCCCCAAAATTTCAACAACACCGGGCTCTACCCTGCTTCTCTCATGTAAATGCAATCTTTGCTGTGTTCTTCTCCGTAAGCTAATGGCACTCAGAGGAAATCCACGCTGAGAAATTGCAGCTTCCTCCCAGTCCTCTCAGCCTGCACACGCATTTTAATCTTTGCCTCCTGTCAGAAAGGCTTTGAGAATGTGGCCCTGGCCTCCAGCCTTGCTTATTATCCTTCCCAGAAATATGAGTCCTTATTAAAATCCATGTAGTCTGTTCGGCCATGGCCCTGCTGGCAAGCCCAAATTGGAAAAAAATGAAAATAGCAAGGAAACAAGAAGAAAACACCTTTACATGGCTCCGATGAATCAATAAAATTAATCACTTTTATCAGGAATAAGTTACTGGTACTCTGGCATGGTTAGAGACAAATGGTCAGCTGACGTCGCCTGGTGGAATATTTTTTATTGTAGGAGATAATCAATCATGGAACCAATATTACTTGAGTATTTACTCCATGGTGGGCCATGTTTAGTAACTGGAAATCAGAACTCGAGAAGGAGGCACTAAAAGCCTCTACCAACTGCTTGTTGGGCTTCTGTTTTAGTTGGTTTCAGGCACAGCTTTGCTCCCAAATGACCTTTTAAAGCAAATAGATACAGCCATGTTCCAGATAGAGAAAAATGCAGGGTGTTCTGGGCCAAACTGATGAAGTCAGTAGAGGATAGGATAGGATTGACAAAAGCAAGATGAAATTATTAAAGTAACACAACACGTGACCCCTGGGTGTGCATCAGAATCACCTGAGAAGCTTTCTAACGCAACGCTCCCTGGGATCCAGCTTCGCTTCTGATCCATCTCTTAGTTCACAGACTAAGGTCTTAGGACCAGAGGTAGCATAATTATCTGGGGATATATTACAAACACTAACCTCAACCCTGCTGGTCTCAGCCCCTGTGGTCGTAGGCTGGTGCATGTTAAAATTTGAATGGTCATTTCTCTAAATTATGTTGTCCAGGGATTCAGGTATGCTTATGGAGGGAGTACTTTCAGTCAAGATTGAAAAAAAAAATTACAGCTTCTTTTCTGCCAACTGTGAGATTACCTGCATGGTGACCTGTACTAAAACCAACACCAACGAGCCTTTCAGAAAGGCATACTGACTGATCTCACAACTGTGGTCATTGTCTCACTTCATTTGCCAGTTAGCACTTGCCCTTCTCTTTGGTACCTACCATTTGAGGCAGATATCTTCTATTTCCTCCTAAACTGGATTCTATGTATAATACACCAGCAACGACATGGAAGCATGACAATACTCAAACCAAGAAGCAGTTTGTCATCACATGGTATTATGGGTCCTGCAAAAGTGAAGTCTACCTAGAAGGGTTAAATAACGTCATCCTTGAAACAGAATTACACCCCTAATAGTTCTAAATAAAGCAATGTTTAGAACATTATAAACAGCACAAACAAGATAAATGGGCATAGGGTTGGCCAAAGCCAGAATATTACAAAGTAATGAAAATGCAAAGACACTTGAAAAAAATTAAGTTCTAGAATAAGTAAAAGCAATATACCTTGTTCAGTGCATCATAAACATATGTGATTATATCAGGTAGAATATTTTATTTTTTATTTGTTGTTTTATTTTATTTTATCTTAGTGGTGCTGAGAATTAAATTTGTGATAAACAAGCACTCCAGCACTAAGATATATCCCCAGCCTTTCTTTTTTTTTTGACACAGGGTCTCATTAAGTTTCTCAGGCTCTTGTAATCGCTTTGTTTCAGCCCCCCAAGGAGCTGGGATGACAGGCAGGCACCACCTCCAATTGAAATCATCTTTGATGAAAACAAACAGCATCTTAAATTAAGTTTTCAAGTGGCAGTAATGCATAATGGTTACAATTTCCAATTCGAGATCAGAATGTATGCTTCCACCTAATGGCAATATGATCTTGGATTAATTGGTCTTTCTATGTCTCAGTATTATGACTTATCAAATGAGAAAACTCTACCTGCCATCAAAAATTGTTGTGAGAAATAAGTTCATAAATTTAAAATGCCAATAAGCATATGATACATACTAACTACCGTGATCATTATCATAGAGTCTGTGTATCCTTCCTATTGTACCCAGTCCATCATCCAAGCATTTGTTGAACTTAGGTACTTTTGAGTGTCTTAGAAACCTTCTGAGATTGAGAGAAGCAAAAGGAAACATAAATAAACAATGACAGCAAGAATCACTGGGGAGTGAAATAAAATATAAGCTTTCCATTGATTGTGATTAACAAAAAAATTAAAATGATTGAGATAAATGGATGAACATCAAAAGTGTAATAGTTAATATAACAAGCTAGTGATACTTGAGCTAAATTATAGAAACAAACAGAGAATCTAAGGTTTGAAAGGATCTTGGCAAGCACCTATTCCACACCAATGTGTGTGTTTATATATGTATATATGATGATAAATATATAAACAGATACATAGAGGAGTACTACTGTGACACAAAGAAGGGTAAATTTGAGTCATGTGTAAGAAAATGGATTCACCTGGAAACCCTAATGCTAAGTGAATGAAATCAGATATAGAAGATTAACTATTGAGTGATTTCTAAGTACACAATACAAAAGAGCAAAAGAAAGAAACATAGAAAACAGGGAGGTAGATTCTGTGGACATGGACAGATCTGGGGATGGGAGGGAGACAGGAGGGCAAAGAGGGGAAGGAGAAGTACAAATGATTAGGATGTGCCATGACTGTACCAATTCCCTAAGAGCTATGTAATTAAAATGTATCATAAACATGTACTCATAAACTAATAATTATTGGGAAATAAATAATGTATATAATGGCATTCCTGTGAGTCTTGGTACAATATCATTGGAACTACATGTCAGGGTGGCTTTTTCCAATGTTGAACGATGTCCACAAAAGTACTAATGTAGTGAGTTCAAATCTGTCTTTTTACCTTTCACTGATCCTGCTTCTGGTGAATTTTTATGAAATGTAAATCTGGCTGAGCATTCTTGCCTACTGAACATACCACAACCGAGGAGAGCTGTGTCTTTACATAAAACTCATCTCAGACCCTTTTAGGGCTGAAATAAACACTGTATTGAAATGCACACACGTAGTTTTGGGGGTGGGCTTCTTCCAGAGTGGCAGCACCCCTGGCAGGAAGGAAATGCAAGGTTACAGGACCTGCCAGGTCCTGGGACACAGGTCTGTCATCCCAGAACTTGAGGAGTCTGAGGCAGGAGAATAACAAGCTCAAGCCCAGCCTGGGAAAATTAGCAATGCAGGGACACCCTGCCTCGAATACGGATGTATCTCAGAGTGAAGGCCTGTGTTCAATCCACAGTACAAACAAAAAAAAAAAAAGGAAAAAAGTTACACAAAAAGTAATGGTAGCAAACTGTTGTAGTTGCTGTTCTAGAAACCCAGGTTACAATAGGGGCAATATCTCAAGAGGAAGCCAAGTACAAAGGCCTGGAAGATGAAGAACTCCCCAGGTAAACAAGGGGAAGAGTGGGCATGGGGAAATTCAGAAAGACACGGAGCGTTCTGTCCACCTTAGGGTTCAGAGTAAAATAGAATGGCCAAGCATTGTGCACCCCACCCCACCCCAAACCCAGGGAGAGCATGCAACAAAACAGCTGACACAATGGCTGAGACACCAGAGTCTGTAGACTGACTGGTGTCAGAGATGGCGGGGGGGGGGGGGGGGGGGGGGGGGGGGGGGGGATGGATGACGTCACAACTCAGGCTGTAACCTTGTCATCAACTTGCCCACTGTCTCCAGAATGCCATTAGACCTAAAATGCTTGGTACAGACTGCACAGGGTGACAGCCTGATTCGTCAAGCTCTTATTTCTTTGCGAGGAAGTGGTATCTGGTATCGACCCTGTTCTATAGAGGACAACTTAAGAGCTCAGTGAAGTGCCTTATCGCAGCCTGAACACGAACTGATGAACACAGGAGAACCAATCTCACCCTGCGCCAAGGCCCACCTTTTCTAAATGTGTCCACGTCCCTTTCTTGACTTAGACGAGAATGAACGTGAGTACCGGAAAGCCTGGATAAGAAAAAAGGAAAGCGCAAAACATCTCATGGTTTTGCTGAAGAGGAATTACCAGGTGACTCCAGGTATTGGCAGATGAGTGATGAAACACTCAAAAGAGCATTCTAGCAGGTTCAGTTCCCACAAGACACGTGGACTAAATGCCTTGTTCCTTTTGAGGATCCCACTGTCATTAACCTGAGGAAGCCCCATTAAAAACAGTGAGTTGGTGGGAAATATTCTGCCCACACTGGGACAGTGCCACAGAATTCACTCTGGGTAAAGGAAAATGTGAGTCCAAAGAAATGTATAACCTTAATGACTTTCAACAAATCTGAGCTGATGAACAGGATGCCACTAATTGAAATCCTTGTGTTCCAATGCATCTTCAAGGGAACTTCAGGAAAGGGACGGAAATCCATGAGATATTCTATGCAGGTCTCTGCATAAAAGTAGAAGGAAAATCTGAAAAGACTCAACACAGTCATCAGCAGAGTGATTACTAGCTAGTAAATGTTGTCACCACCCTTTTTGTTAATAAATGTCTACATTAATATTTGCATCTATTCCCTGTCCAAGGAGTCTCCACAGTTTTTTTTTTTTTTTTTTTTTTTTTTTTGAACAAAGACACAAGCTCATGAGAGCAAACTCTAATCAGTTGGGAGGGAAGAGAGATGGGGCATTTTTATGCCAGGACTTTTCCAGTACAGGAGCCTGCAAGAAGAAGGTGCAATGGATGGCCATGAGGAACTGATGTCAGGCTCCCTGGTATTTAAATGGATCAACTGCAGAGCACTTAGGAAATGATGGTTATGGATAAGAAGTGATGCTAATGACGCAGCAGGAAGGAAGGAGCAAAGGTTCCATTCAATCATTACTTAGAGAGTGGAAGGATTAAGAGAGCATTTGGATGGCTGCATATCTATCTACCCAGTGACTTCGAATAGGAATGCATCTGGATAGAGCCCTTGGGGCATCTGTTTGCCTGATTAACTTTTTAGTAATTTTCCATAGCTTAAGCTTCTGCTAATAAATCATAGAAAATCTCTCCTCTTCCTCAGTTCTTTTTTCCACTACTCATTAACACATAATCTTTCTTTATGATGTCAAACTCTGTGGTTGTTCATCTCCCCCAGTGGCCAGGTGAAACCACTGCGTAGCTGAATGAAGACAGTCAATGGTCAATTTAAGAAGGTTTCATTCAAAAAGAATGTAGCTGGTCTCACAACATTGTCAGAGCTGTGCTAGATATTTGTACTCAGTACCTATTATATGGTTCTCAATCTGTTAGTACTCAGTATCTATTTTACCCTTCTTCTAGGCTCTTCTACCATCCTTTAGAGTAGGAGCTGGAAATCAAACAACTATATTTCCCAGACGTTCTTGCTAGACTGTCTTGGACAACTTCTAGATTCTGCCAATGGTACACAATCCCACAAGGCTGGAAATGCAGGAGATGGGAGTCAATCTTCCTGTAGCAAAGGTGGCTGAAGGCTGGCCTCTGGCCAACTGTGAGATGTTGCTGCATTTTCACTGTCTAGACACCAGATTTGTAATATGAAAAGACTGTGACACTTCCAGAAATTTTCTACAGTTATCTAACCCTGAGTGAGTTATTTATTTGTTTTTTGGATTACTCATGGGTGAGCAATGGTACCTACTGCATATTGCATAGGGTTTCCTTGAAGATTCTGTGTGTATCTGTCAAGAAGATGTTAGTTAGCCATTACTCTGCTATTTCATATGAAACACCTAGAAGAAGGCCGGGCACAAAACATTCAGGAAGGGCTCGTTACCTTGGTAAAAATTTGAGACCAAGAGTATATTTCTGGTAAAAGGAGGAGTTTGATATCAGAAGACAAAGGACAACTATTATATAGTATCTAACAAATTACTTAACTTCTTTGGGCTTCATTTCTTTAATGTTCTCATCTGAAAATGGAGGACATAATCAAGGTCACAGGATAATTTATTAAGTAGGACTATAGACTTTGGGAAAAAATTGCAAAGGACTACACAGGTGCGCATAATTATTAGTTTCAGAACATCCTAAAAAAATTCACGTGAAGGAGCTGCAGCTGCTAGGCAGGAAATCAGGCAAATCACCATGGGAGAAATGGCCTGGGAACTGGGCTTTGAGGAATGAGTTAATTTTCTGTACACAAAGGCAGCATATAGAAAATGGCCAACTTTAACTAAGTTGTGAAGGTGAGAAATTGAAGAGCGGGCTAGAATATATTATTATTTTTCTAACATCCTCGTCTAGCAGTTATACAGCATGTGCTTTGAGAAACGGTTAAGAAAAGGAATCCTCAGTGAAATCTCCTAATTGGCTTTCTGCATAGTTAACATCACTTACAGAGAAAAATAGTTATGGGGGCTGGATGCATTCAAAAGTGAAAGCTCGTGGGCATGATTATGTAGCCTACAGAATGTAAGATGCATTCTTCTGTGTTAAAAGCAAGAAAAAAAAAGAAAGAAAAAATCTTCCTACTAGCACAGAAATATCTAGGTAGCTCAGACAGTGAATGTCATTCTGCTGCCATGATTCCTGTGTTTTTCTCAACGTAAGAATTTCTGACATGGGCATGGCACTCAAGAAAGAGATGGATGACCTCATGTGAGGTGTCTTCATTTCCAACTTTGAAGTAGGGACAATCACATCAGGCTGAGGTTATTTAATGAAAAGGAGAACTATCATTTCTATGCTAATTTAGAGAGGCAAATAAGCAAATTGACCACAGGCCCATGTACTAAATTAAATAAATAAATAAATCCATCCTGGTGGTGGGAAGGGCAATCGGAGTTAGCTCATATTCACGGGGCTCCTGTGGATATCAAAGACAAATCTGCCTCTTTGAAGTAGATGTTTAAGAAAGAAACACAAGGGCGATTTGGCACATAGCTCAGCACCTAAAACCAGGCCTCATTTTTATCCCCAGTGGATTTCTGACAAAAGATGTCAATTTCCACCTCATTTAAAATCAAGAGTCTATATTACCATATCCCCCTAGGTCTTTAATTTAGGAAAGCCAACATTTTCTCACTTTGAAATGCTGTCAGAAACACATCCTGTCTGAAAGCTTGTATTATTTTAAGAGAACGGGGTTAAAAGGCTTGATGCAGCCAGGGATGAAAGATAGTTATCAACCACACTGCTTTTGAAACAGGGCATAAGTGACTCAAAACATCACCATTCCTTTTGAAAACTGTGGAGAGAGAAATATGAGGTCAATTCATCAGCAAGGTGGCAAGAACAGTGGCAGTGGTGGCTGTTGTCGCTACCAGTGCAGCAGAGCAGGAAGACAGCAGAGCTGAGCTTTTGCACTCGGCCCAGTTGTGGACTACATGCAACAGGAAAACCGACTGAAAATAAGCCCTCATCGGAAAGTAAAAATCTCAACTCCGAGGTTTAGGATTCAGGGACTTTCTTAACTCAACAAAGTTAAATCCCTCACACAGGGGAGCCACAGATAATCAAATTCTGAGCCAAGGGAGGGGCCCAGTGTGAAGAACAACGTGTTTCTTGCATCGGATGCTCTTTCTCTGTATTTGATCATGTGATTGAAGCCTAGCTTCCGGAGTCAGGGTTCAAAACCCAGCTCTGCTCCTTGCCATGTGTGAGACTTTCAATAAATGCAATAGCTTATCCTAATCACAGTGCAGAATAAGAATTTTATATAACCTAAAAAGTATTTGATGAGAATTTTTTAAATTCAAAGATTCAATACAATAATTTACATGGTGATGGTTAATTAAATTAATACTTGTCAATTTGATTGGGCCACGGTGCCTATATGTTTGGTCAAACAGTATTATCAATGTTTTGTACAGGTTTTTTTTTTTTTTACTTAAAATTAATATTTACGGGCTAGAGGAATAGCTTATCAGTTAGAATGTTTGCCTACCAAGCTCAAAGCCCAAGTTCAATTCCCCAGCACCACATGAACCTGGCACACATCTGTAATTCTAGCCCTTGGGAGGCTGAGGCAGGAGGAATGTTCTCAGTACAAGGCCAGCCTGGACTACATAATGAGTTCAGAGTCAGCCTGGAATACAAAACAAGATGCTGTCTCAAATTTTTTTTCAGACTTCCATCCATAATAAATTTATTTTCATTTAATTACTTGAAGGCCTAATAGGATAAAAACTATATCCTTTTAGCAAGAAGAAACGTGGCCAGCAGACTGCCTTTTGCTCAAAGTACATATCTTTATGAGTCTCCAGCCTGCTGGTCTACCGTACTAGATCCTCACCTCTTACAAGTCAATTCCGAGGTAAATCCCCCTCCCCTACTTTTCTGTCACACACATACATAGAGTTTTGTTTGTTCCCTGGAGCACCCCAGAGAACCTATATATACCCTATGAGAATTAAAATAATTGGTAAAAGCAATTCAAAATAAAGATGTGCCATCTTGTAAGTTTTCAGAGAAAAGCCAGAGTAACTTCAATAGATGTCATAAGGTAAAATTCAACATCATAGGTATGACTTTAGAGAAATCACTTTAAAACATGTGGATTTTTCCTTCACATACTAAAAAAAAAAAAAAAAAAAACTAAGTCATCACAAATGACACTAAGTGATGAAACATTAGAAGCCACGCTCCCGAAAAATCTTGCTGTGCCATTTCCTATTTTTGATAAACTTTACTCACTGCAGTAAACACTGAAAGCAAATAAGTGATCGTTTTAAAAATTGAGATTGTACATCTAAACAAGCCAATACTAACAGCTAACAGTTAATTAAAAACCCAGGGCATCAAATACAGTGACCAAGTACACGAAAAAAATCATAAAATGTATAATATTTCTGCATATGGAAACAAATAATTATAAATAAATATCATTTAGGAGCTTTTACTCAAGAAAAATGCAAAGTACTCTTGGAGAACATTTCAGCAAGCATTTCTGAGCTCTTCCTAGAGGCCACAAGAATACTGCTTTAAATGTATATTCATGATCCTTTTCTGCAAATTACTTAATAATTACTTGTATAGCTAAGATTTTTCTTAATAGAAAGAGTAACTATTATGTTGATATCTCTTTCCCTAAAATTAACACAGGATACCATTCCAATAAATACTCTGCCAGCTTGGTACATGAACTTATTTTTTGTAGCTATCCACTATTCCCACACACTCAACTCCACAGGCACAGGAGGCTTCCTTTCTCATTGAAGTTAGTAACAGCCAACTAACTGCCCTGGGCATCACAGTGGTGAGTGTGTTTTCCTGAGTTTTTTGTGTTTGGCTTTGGTTGATGGAACGTTAGTAGATACGAGGCCAGAAGAAGCTTGCAAAGTGCTTTCAATGTTGAACTTAACTTCTTTATTTCAGCCTTCCCCATGAGAATCAACCCTGGTGGCACAATGATCACCAGTGAAGAGAGACACACCAAGTGTATCTGGACCCACTTGGCAGCCCTGGACCTGAGCCCAGTTGATCATGGCCTAGGCTGGCACCCCAACAGACCCACCTGTGACACAGTGGTTAAAATGCTTGCCTTGCAAGTACACAACCTTGAGTTTGATTCCTCAGCACCACATAAAGCCAGGTGTGATGGCACATGCCTGTAACCCCAGCACTCCAGAGGCTGAGGAAGAAGGACTGCTGGGAGTCCAGGGCTAGCCTGGGTTACAAAGTGAGTTCAGGACCAACCTGGGCTACAGAGTGAGACTTTGTTTCAAAAAAAAAGATGAAACAAAACAAAACACAGACCCACAGAAATGTAAGCAAGTAGAAGTGCTTTTCATTTAAGACACCAAGACTTGGGATTTGTTACACAGCCTTACTATGCAAATAAGTGTCTGATCCAACCAAGATTTCCTTTTCATTGTATTTATTTTTTTTACTATGATTATTTCTTTTTCATGGTACTGAGGATGGCAGAACCTTTCGTACACTGGCACTCTACGTACTTCGTACGTAGGCACTCTGCTGCTGAACTATCTGATATACTGCTGAACTAAGATATTTCATTTTGTTTAATAAAATAATGCTAAAATTCATAGAGAAGTGAATCTATTAAAGACTTCAGAAAAAAATATAGACAAACACAAAACAAGGTCTAAGCCCACAAGCAACAATGATTAAAATGTCTACATATATATATATGTATATGTATAAATATATATATATATACATATATATATATATATTATGAGACACAATAAAGGACACAACATGAGCTAAAGAGAAATATATTTACACTATTAAAATGAGCTGAACAAAACAAAAAGACGGAATCAAAGAACAGCATAAGATAAGCAGCTAACCATGTAAATCGTAGGAACCAATCTGCATAAATACCATAATTACAACTTTGTATGTTTCCATATAGAGAAAGTCTAAAAAATGTATACGAGGTGACTTAACAGAACTGCTATCATCTCAAAGGTTTAGAGAAAAGCAACAAAACTCATAAAACATAAAAGTCCACACAGCAAATCCTCTAAAACCATGTTTCAGCTAACATCAGCCCCCCTGAGCATATATACAAGAAACATGGAAGTGACACTTTGGAAGTAGAAGTAGTTCCAAGTGAACTGTGCATAGTCTGTCTTTTTATCCACAAGTTTTACAGGTCCTCTCTCCTTGCAGAAATGTGATGACTTTATATTATTGGAAGTATTAAAAGAAGAGGTAGTGTGTATGGTGCCTAATAGGAGAAACTCTGGAGTCAGATTTCAAATCACAGGTTACATAGCTGCGGAGAGGCTACATCTACTTGGGCCTCTGTTTTCCCTTGTGCAGACTAGTCTGGTAATAGCACCTTCTTCCCTGGGGTTGTTATATATTGTTTAATAATTTGTTGATGGACTTAGAATATTGTTGAGCCCAAAGTAATCACCGTGTGTATTGGCTTATCATTCCTCATTATTATCGCTGCTATTATTTTATTATATTATTGTTACTATCTTCTGGAAACTTGCTGAAGATATTGCCCTGTGAGCTTTGGGAAAGATACTTGAAAGATAGTGAAGTGTCCTCAATCTAATAAATATGATTGAACTGTATTAGAACAAAAAAAACAGCAATTGAGAAAATAAAATAGAATATTGAACCACCCAAATGTTGTTTACTTTGTACCTTCTCTTCTTAGTAATATCACAAATAATTTACATTATAAATAACACATTACATTAGACTAGCAGAAATTGTTGTATGAATATAGATAAGATTTACGAAACCTCACACTGACTTCTACAGGTGTTCTTGGCGCTGTCTGAAGTACTCACCTTTCATAAGTAAGGCAGAAATAGCTTCTAGAATGCTAACAAAATTCATTGCATTCTTTAGAGAAAATTAAAACAATGATAAATATTTATAATGCATTGGCCTTACAGATCCCTACCCCAGGAAGCTGAGCTAATATATTTCAAATTATTTCTGATCCCTCCTTCTGCAATCTACTCCGTCTCAGTCAATAGCAATTTCATCCTTCAAGACACACAGGCCAAAAACATAGGGTAATTTTAAACTAACTTTATCTTAGAGCAGGTTTAGATTTACAGAAAAATTAAGAATAAAGATCTCCCGTGTCTCTCAGATCCAGTTTCCTCTATTATCGTCTTGTTTGTTACAAGTAATGAACCAGTATTGATAAGTGGTTAATAACTGAAGTCCTCACTTCACTCACATTCCCTTTGTTTTGCACAAACATCTCTTTTGGCAGGACATGATGTTGGTTGTATGGTTGGTAGTAAAATTTCCCAGGATCCTCTTGGCTGTGGAGTTTTTCAGACATTCCTTGGTTTTGATGACCTCAACAGTTTTGAGAAATACTCGTCAGGCATTTTGTAGAATGCCCCTCATATGCATTTGCCTAGCATTTTCCTCATGTTTAGGCAGGGGTTAGGAGTTTTGAGAATGCTGGCCACAGTTAAATGCTGTTTCATCATATCCTGTCTATGGTACACTCGACCAACATAACTCATTGGTACTTATGTTAACATTTTCATCTAACTGAAGTAGAATTTATTAGGTTTTTCTTCTGTTAGCTTATTACTTTTTCCGCATTTCATAATGAACTTTTTGGAAGGGAATCACTGTGAGCATCTCACACTAAAGCAATGGGAGAAGCATCGCTTTAAAAAAAATATTCCAAATAATACATTTATCTCATTGTTTAGGTTCTATCCAGTATTTTTTCATGAGAGAAAAAACTTCAGAGTGTTTTACAGACAGATATTGCTTTAGAATATTTTGTAAGAAATTTAATCATGCTCATTATGGAAAAAAATGGGAAAACATGTTTTTAAAATGATTACTGAAAATGTTCAACCTAGACATGGAACACCACAGTTAATATTCTTAGGTACTGATTCCAAATCTTCTTTATATGACTGCATTTTAAGAGTTGAAATAATCCTCTCTGTACAATGTTACTCTGTAATTTACTACCAAATAATACTACTCTGTAATTTAAACTATGTTGCATTCTTTCCAATTTCAGTACCTAGCACAGTGCCTGGCATGATGTGGATTCAGCAACTATGACCCCATGAACTTAATGATTTTGCGAATTGACAAATCTTCCAAGAAACCATAAAGGAACCACTTAAAGCTGACCTAGGCCTTGTCAGCTTCTTCAGAGCAATTGTACTCACTGGCATAGAATTACTACTTTGTGGCCTTGGAAAATGACTTAACTCAATGAAGTATTATGTACTCTGTAAAGGAAAAAGAGAAACTAGCCTATAAAATGCTTAACACATTGACGGTGGTTTATTTATGAAGTGTGTGTGTATGTGTGTGTGTGTTTACACAATTGCTCATTTATTTCTAGATACAGGTTCAATTATGTATTTAGAGCTGTGTGATTGTTTTTATTTGATAGACTCTTGTTACTTATACTTTTTATTCATTCTCAATCATTTTTAGAATTTGATACACAAGCCTACCTTTCCTTATCCCAACGTCTTTTGGGCCAGATCCACTTTAGAACTCAGAATTTGAAGAAAATAATAAAGCCAAATATACAATATACTGGGAAATGCTACAAAAGGGCGTAGGGAAATCTTACAACCAAACAGCAAAATTTTATGTAGAAAAACACAAATAATCACAAAAGCCGGCTGTTCCTTTTGTATCCTATAAGTTTTGATGGTGACTTTTAAGAATCTTTTGTGTCTGGATTATGTGAACACCATCTGGAAGAATTTTCAACACTTTTAGCCACAATTCATCACTTGCTAGGGGCCAGTCTGGTTGATTTCTCAGTCTGCCTATTTCCTAGAAAATGCAGGTAGTAAAATTCAAACGATAAGACCACTAGGGTAAAGGAATAGTATTCTGAATTTTCAAGAATAGTCTTTATTTTTCTTGTCATTTAGAGATGAAAAATACCCTCCCTGGTGTGATCTCTGTACCATTTTTCTTATTTTCTTTCCCCATCCCCAACCTACATTCTTACCTTCTCAAGAGCCAGCATTGGGGCATTGTGAGTATAAGGAGAACAAGGAGGATGTCACCTATTGTCTTTCCTGGGCCCAGTGCTTCCTTCCTGCCTTGAAGGGTTGATACTACCCATCCTCCTCATTACTCATTCTGATAAACTCCCCAGAAGCTGCACCACCTGACATCAGGCTTATCTCTCTTCCCATTCCCTCTTAGCACCTGGAACATGAAGACCTCCACTTCCAGGCAAGGCCAGCTGGACATTATAGTGCTGCCTCCTATCTCATCCACCATGTCCTAGTGTGGCTGCAGGAGAGCTATCAGGTTATTTTATGCCATGTATTCACAGGCCTCTTCTTAATTTATTTTTCCTTTTAAGTCAATAATGTATTTATATATATTTGGTATTGATCAGCTTCATGTTATTTTGACTAAATACCCTAGCTAATCAATTTATACAACTTATTCCTACTCACAGTTTTGGAGGTTCTAGTCCAAGGTTGGGCAGACCCACTGTTTTGGGGGTGTGGGTAGGCAGCACATCCTGGTAGGGATGCTCAGCAAAGCAAAGTGCTCACCTCATGGGCAGGAAGCAAAAGAGAAAAAGCTGGAGACCTTCGTTTCAAGTTCTCCTTTGAGCGAACACCCTCAGTGACCTACTGAACTCACACTAGACCCCACATTCTAAAAGTCCACAGCACTTCCTAACCCTTCCACCCTGGGAACCCAGTCTATAACTATGGGGAACACACCCAAACCATAGCTCTTGGAAAATGCCTGTTGGTCAGAGGATTTAATTACTCATTCCCTGAGTGTTGTTGGTTTTGATGTATGAGATACCCATCTACTTTTGAAATAAAATATTTCATATTTTTTTATTTTGTGCATAAAATTTTGCATGGCTTACTCTGAAAAATGAGAAGACATAATTTGATGCCATCTACGTAGTGATAAGTGACCTTTCAGATACTGAATACAACTGTTTAGCTGAAATTACTTGAATATTCACTATTCTCAACAGCAATGCAATGAATCCATTATGTAGGATGGTGGCTCATAATTGCACACTGAAATGTCAGTACCCACAAGGTAGGATTGTTCCAGGGTACTTGTCACCCGATCCATCTTATTTTCTTCCTGGGTGAAACATAATTTTAATGCTTTTTTAGGGTAGGGTTCACTGCTGGTCCTTAGCATAGTGTCAGATAGAACAGGGTAAATATTTGCTAAGTGACTAATATTCACAGGTAATACTGTCGTTGTTTGAATGCTTTTAATGCTAGCTCTTCTGACAGGCTATCAGATTGGGAAAAGCTACACAAAACCCCTTCCCACCAGAGCCCTAGTTCCATCATCTTTTCAACCTTCCAATCCAAGCACTTGTGATAGATGTACGTTTGTTTTCTTTTTCTTGTCACAAATGAGGTAGTTTGACTGTTGAATTTCTAATAGGCTCCTTTCAAATGGTGTTAGCACGACAGTCAGAAAACGGGCATTTTTCTACCTCCGGTTATATCATGGATAAAATCCCCTTATATGACCCTAGAGTAACAATTACTACATTAAAAACTATGATAAGAATGAATCTTTCATCAATATCATATGTGATATGTACAGTAAAAATCTCTTGATTGCTAATGCCTCAGAGCCATAGGGAAATTTTCATCTGATAATTGTATTAAAACTACATGATTTGTCAGATGAGTATGATTAGAAATTCAATAATTAATCAGTCTTATCCACCATTTTCTGGCTTTCTGACCTTGGGAAATTATGCCTTTATTGTCTTCCCTCATAAAGGTCAGGTAGATTACTAAGCAACAGCCAGGAAGATGTAAAGCATTTACCCCTTTCCCAGGCCCAGGAAAGACAAAAGACTTACCTGTCCCAGTCTTAGAACACAATACCCAACACCTTCAACTTAAGGGAGGACAGATTTACTGCAGCTCACAGTTCATAGGCCTCGGTCAGTTCAGGTAGGGTCGGCTGGCAATGGCAGCACAGCAGAACACCCCAGGGGACAGCTGCTCATCCCATGGAGACCAGGAAGTAGAGTGAGAAACCTGGAAGGAGCTAGCAGAACAGACACCCTTCCAGGGCATGCTCCTAGGGATCTGCCCCTCCCAACCACACCTCAGCTCTTAAAAGCCTGTGAAATCAACGGTCAACCTACATGACTGAATCAACCCTAAATCAAATCAAATTCCAAATACACAAGACGTTTAGGGGCCATCCCAGATGCAAACCACAGCATACCCTCTCACCCACACCAACCTAAGGCCAATGACGGATATGGCCTCTGAGCTCAGCCTCCCAGCACACCTGGAGGGTAAATTTGGAAAAATGTCTGTCTCATCCTCCACGTGGCAACTCACTTAAAGAGGAATAACAAGATGTTTGGTGATTTGTTATAAAATGACTACAGGTAATCAGCTAGGACTCTTGGCTGTAAACGACAAAAACATAGTTCAAGCCTAACAGAGATTGATTGGTTTTTGCTTGGTGTACACACACAAATCACAGCAAAGGAGGAGGATGGCTTTGAAAACCTGGGATTGGGGCTTGGACCTCAGGTTGGCTCTGCCACTTGTTTCTGCTTCTCTCAGTGTCCTGTTCTCAGTCTGTCCAGGGAATTTCAACCACTGGAACCTAGAGAACTGCCTCTTACCAGCTGTGCAACCCAAGAAAAAAAAGGTCCTACCTGCCGGGCAGTGCTGCTGAGAAAAGCATGAAATGCCTCAAGATCAGAATGGCTCATGTTGGGCCACGTGCCCACCGTTTGATGAATCAGTTGGCTGGCCATTCATCAGTGTGACTTCCTGTGCATACCTGTGGTCACAAGGGAGAAGAAGAACCCTAGAGGGATACTCTTCCCATGTGGTTCCAGGACTCTGCGAGTCTGAGGCAGGAGGATGGCACGTTTGTGCCCAGCCCAGGAAACTTAGCAAATGAAGGCCATTTAATTCCCAAAGACAAAATAAGAAAAGAGAGAGAGAAGCCAATTTCTTGTAAGTAGAACATACATAGTCACATGAGGCAAGAGACAGATAAACTTACCAACAACATATATATTGACTTGGCTGTACACACCTATCCGTACTCACTCCACACACAAATACCTACACCCCAACACATGTATATGTATATATAAACACTGTAATTGAATTGTATAGGTATATATTATGTCATTAAAAATGTAGAAATTGGTCGTGTGTGCTCATATATATTGTGTGCAGGTTTTGTGTGTTTTCTATATGACTGCATATACCAGTTCATGTGTATGGGTGCACGTATGCACTTCACTTCAGGTATTTATGTGTGATCACGTTGGCAGTGTGCGTACGGCCCTGCCATGGGTATCATTCACATTCTAAATGAGAATTAATACATTTTCTGCCTTCCTTCACACCCCAGTGTAGGCTTAATTTTAGCCGACTGACCTATTTATGATCCCAACACGTGTCCGGCTTCCTTTTGGGGAAAATCAGAGCACCATGCAGGCCTGTGCAGGCCTCGGGACCCCTGCACATTGGGTTCTATGTTTGCATCAGGGGTGCACAGTAGAGTATGATTAAAAGTGAATCCTACACAGTTAGCCAGACAGCCAGACCATGGTAAGGGTATCCCAAGACTGGGAAGCCAGCCAAACAAACAAAAAGCCACAACACTAGAACAGCAAGTAGTGAATTTAGAGAAAAGTAAAAAATATGGGACAATATGGTCACTGGTGCAGACTTGAAGAGTTTACTATGGCTTTTTTGCACTTGGCTCACTAGAAATGGTAAGAAGGAGGGGAAAAGCACAGTATATATGTGAAACTTTGCCTTTGCTCTTCCCTGCAACTCCACATTCTCTCTGTTTCATGCAAACCCTTCTAAGCACATGCTTCATTTCTCCCTTCCGGGGATTCCTCTAACCCAACAACCCACGTAAAGTCTGGCCCTCTTGTCTGGCACTTGTTCATATATTGTTATGTGGCAATTGATTGAGACTATTTCACAAACATATGGAGAAATATCATCATTTAGTCCCCAGTCAAAAAATATATGCTCTCATGTACTTGGAAAAACAGTAAATTATGTTTAAAATGATGAATCCAGTATGTGTACGTCAAATAACTAATCTTTATTACGTGTTAATTCAGTTGTTTCTTTGTCTAAAGAAATTTAATTATGAAGTTTCTTCTGCTTTACGATTGCACAAATAGGAATATTCAGATTTTAATTAACAATTAAATTGATTAGTTTAAATTTTTTGAAATATATATATATGCATATAATTGCTCTCAATATACTCATGTAAAACCCAAAACCTATATTCCCTCACATAGAAAACCCATTCACGTCAGCCTGCATTGCATGAGCACATTTATTTGAATGTGTGGAGTGTTATGCTTTTATTACCAAGAAAGTCATTTAATTGATACTATAACCACAATTTTGAAAATTCTATGGCAATATCAGTATTTTATGCACATTTTTAATTAGGTTACTGTGGCCTGTCTGTCACAGGAACTAATCCCAAGTATTCTTATTTAGACTACTTGAGGCTTTATAATGTTCTCATTTTTTAAAGAGGCATGCTTCAGCCTCATTAAACTGTTAAGCAATTGAAAATGCAATCCTATACTTGATTGCTATGTTCTGGAAATCTCGTGCTTCACTCAGCAGATCTGTAGGCACCATGTGAAAGGCTGCTTGCTCTTCCCCAAGCACCAGAAGTCCTCTGCAGCACCAGCATCTCAAGGTTGCCTCATCAGCTCTGACATTCCACTGACCACTAATAAGATCTGGCTGTGCATCCTACTGATTATTAGAGTTCAAGTCTCTTTTCTAACAGTAAATGCAAATAAGTTGCAGGTTGCTTGCTCTGAGCAATGTCTTCACACCAGGTCACATAACAGAAAGAAAAAAGCAAAGCAAAACAAAACAAAAACACAACGATTGAGTCCATCATAGGAAACTGCAAATAAAACGTGGCCTTGATTTCCTTTTCTCAACAAGGAGAAACACCAAGACCTTGAACCCAGTCCTGTGAGATTTAAATCCATCGTATCTATAACTAATAATTTTAAATGAATAGTCCAACTATGTGTTAAAGAGAAAACAAGGTTTACAGCCGACTGCCAAGTACAGACAGGTGGGTTTAGTTTGTGAACCTCACATGGATGACATATGCTTTTTTTTTTTTTACCATGTTCAAAGTCAACTGATAATACAGTAACTGCCACAATACTACAGGTGGGGTGTCCCTATTTAGTCCTGTTAAAAATGAGAGGTTGTGTTACGGATATTGTACTAATATAGCAGGGCGAGCCTGAGCAACTACTGGGTCAGAAACTGAGTGGAAGTGTGCTTTAGGAAAGTATATGATCTCCTGCAAAGTCCATATTACCCCTGGTCCAAGTCTCAGTTTGGTGATACCTGGTGATTGTTGTCAGGTTACACATAAGTATTGATGAACTCTGGGTTCTATGACCAGAACAGACTTGCAGAATTTTAGCACTCACCCAGTTAGTTGTGTTTATTGTGGTCAAGAATTTCCCTTGTGTCAGCATCAGAAAGTTCACAAAGGCAAGGTATGCTGGCTAAAGGATGGGAAGCGATCACCAGATGCTTTATACATAGGCTATCATTTTTACAGTGGAGCCAAATTGATTCTTCCAATTAGCTTCTCCATGATAATCCTTATAGTTTTTACGGCCTATTCCTTTTTATGGGTCTGTATTCGAATATACAATTCGGAATGGAAGTGCAGCCATGTGCATACCTTCCTGTGTCTCTCTACTTTTATTTTTTGTGTGTCCTTCAGGAACAGCCTGTTCAGACACCAGGTGAATGGGTAAAGTGGAGTGTGAGCTACCAGGTGTGACTGACTAGATTCAAGATCTCTATGCAACTGTTGCTACAGACACACAATGCTGCCTGTACTTTCAGTTAGACCAATCCAAAAGTATTAGGGCTCATTTCCTTTTAAAAAGACAACCAAGAATTAGATTTTTGCTCCTAATCAGCTCTTCTTTACATAATATCAATGAAATCTTCGGTCTATTTCCATTACCGCCCACTTCTTCCTTGTTTTAGGGAGTATTGAAGATACATTAATGCTCCTATGCATTTCAGCTTATAAAAGTCAAAGTCCGGTTCAGCAATTGTCTGGCTGAACCTTACCTCAAGAATCAGGCCATAAAACCATCATCAGCAGTGATCATGTCTGAGGATGGTCTAGTTCAGGAAAGCACTGATAGAATGTCTACATACAGAGGAAAAAAAAGCTAGGAAGTATAGTTGTTTCTAGAAAGCCACTAAATATGCATTTGAAGAGAAAGAAACTTCTAAGAAAATCTTAAGTGTCAAGATCTTGAAACATGTAGATCAGGGTAGGAATCATTTAAGTTCCTTCAGCCAAGGCCACCGATGCCTCTCTGGAACAGAATAGAGTGAACACATGTATCAGTGTTGAGGTTCATGCACTGACATAGCCCACTGAAGGCCTACATAACTTTCTACTCTTCTGTCTCTCATCCTTTAAGCTCCCCTGGGGCAAGTCATAGAAACTAAAATTCCTCTTCCCTAGATTGTAGAAACCAGAAGCCTTCTTCTTCAAACCCAGCCATAAACCCAAAGATATTACCCCAACACGTCCCATCTCACTGTGTAAGAGTTGTAGCCTTAAGAAACTCTCTGCCTTGCCTTGATTGATCACAGATCATAGGAGATCATAGGAACCACGCATCCAGTTCATTAAAGGTCATGCCCCATCCCTGGAAGACAGAACTGTACTACTAAAATGTCCATAAGAATGTGAAAGACATTCCTTTAAAAACTACCCTCCATAGGACTGAGTTTTCATTGTTGTGGTTTGTGTGTACAATATGTACATGTTTTAATCAAAGGTAAGCATAAAAATGAATCTGTGGATCTTCGGTCTGATGATTCCTGTGTCACATAAAATGATGAGCAAATAAATTTTTATGCTTTTTTTCTTCTTGACCAATGTTTTGTTATGAAGTTTTAGTCATGGTTATTTAGGACAGGTAGGAAAAGGATCTTCCCCTACGCTGATCCTCCTAAGAACCATGACTAGATTAGCACGATTGAAGCCACTTGCCCCAGTACATTCAATCCACCATCGGCCACTGCTGTTATATTACTTTGACTCTTGAAACACTTTTTCATTTTGAGTCTTCTAATTATCTAGAAAGTATTATACCTAAGACCCCTATTTGGAAAGAACAAAGACATGGAAGTAGGGAAGGGTGGAACTGGCAGGTGGAAAAGCAAAATCAATCAATAGGTAAAGAGGAAGTTACCGACTTTGGCTTTCTTCCCAACTTAGCCTAAAATCATTTGGTCTCAGGAGGAAATGTGAGCATTTCATACAGTCTCTTAGTCACTTTCTCCCTGATGGAACACAATTCCCAACTTCCACAGCTTAAGGAAGAAAAGGCTTATTTATGCTTACATCTTTAGAGGTCTCCGTCTGTTTTATGATTGGCTGGCAGCAATAACATGGAGGAATGACCTAGAAGAGAACAGCTGCAAGGAGTTGGGGAGAAGCTGGGGCAGAAACATATTCTTCCAGGCTACATCCGCAGGATCCAACACTCTCAGAGTAATCAGCACCTCCTGGCCAAGCTCCACCCTTCCACAGCCCGAGAAAACCAGGATAAATCTATTAAAGTGATCAACCCCACAATCTAACTTCTTTCTAAATACACGAGGCTTGAGAGGGACACTCCAGATCCAAATTGTAACACGTGACGGTTTTTAATTTCCGTGCAAAAATGTTTACTTATCACTTGCATTCAAGGAATAACACAACACCTCCCATTCTATCATGCACAGAGCAAAGCCTGAAAAGGGGTCCCGTGCACAGCGCACTTCATGTAAAATGGAATCGTCTGTATCAATATTTCTCCTTGTTTTGAGTGGTTGAATATCCTACTGCTTCTTTTTAGGTTTTTTTCCTTCCCATTAAATTAGATGAAATGCTTTGTGCAATACCTGGTCCACAGAAGTAGTCAATAAGTATCCTTCCTGGATTCAGAATCTATTTTGTGTTATTTTCTTACAGTATTGACATACAAAAAAATGTAGACAACACAAATTGATACTTAACAAATAATTAGAATGTGAATATCCATGGAATTTCAATAGAATCAAGAGACTACATATTGTTCACATCTCAGAAACACGCCCGGATCACAAAGCTCACTCTTCCCAGAGGTAATTGCTACTCCTGTTTCAATGAGGATAATTTCCTGGCTTTTTTCCTTTTCATATACATCTCTAAACATCATTTCGTTTTGCTTCCCCATATGAGCAATAATGAGAATCATATCATGTGTGTAACTCCACCTTCCGCATCATCACATGCAGCTGCAGTTGTCTCTGCAGCAGGCTATTTCGGTATAGGAGACACTGCTCCCATCCGCTCTCCTGCTAACAGGCATCTGAGGCCGTTCTAGCTTCCGGCTACTGCTGTCTGTCCACAATGGTGCCCTGTGAGCTCTCTACACCTTCTGATGCCTGAGCTCCTGAGCATCTCTAGTGTAGAGAGAGAGGGAAGACTAGAAATGCTGCCAGGTTGGTAGGCACATGTTGAACTTTCAACTTGAAAAAGGTGAAACACGTCGCTTTTGCCAAAGTGCTGTTTCAGTTTGGCCTCACAACATGAGTGCACAGGAATTCCTGTCACTCCACATCGTCACCAACATGTGACAGTGGCAGGCTTCCTAACTGCTGTCATGCTGGTATTTAGAGTGATTCTTTTTTGTTTTTCAGGGTTTTTTTTTCCTGTTTCTCTTTGTGGTTTTATTCTGCAAGACCCTTATTACGAGTGTGTGTGGGAATGCCTTTGCACGTTTATTTCCCTGAATCCAAGAAAATCCTTGGTCTTTGCGATTATGCTACTAAATCTACTGAACATTACATGCCGTACTAAAAGTATAGGAACTGCCAAAGAAATTCAGCCACTGAATATCAATTTAGAGCAGGGCACCTCATGCATTTTGGCCTATTTTTTGCCCATTTTATTGATATAATATATAAGTGCAAAATTTAAGGTTTACAATGAAGTTTAGCATTTTGTGCACCTATGTATCTTGTCAAGGTGACAAGTACTTTCCCACTCTCCTTTTGTCCCTCCGTCCCTGCCCTACCCCCCTCTTTCACTTTGTTTCTCATTTTAAGTTCCATAAGAGTTGTGATCTGGGTCTCTCATATCAGAGAAACCATTTGATGTTTCACCTTCTGCTTCTGACTCACTTCACTAAGCATTTTGGCCTATTTAAGCCTCCTAATAATTACCAAGTTATACTGTCTGTTATCTTTACCTGGAACATAAGGAAATTGAGACTCAAACGCTAGGAAATTTACCCTCAAACAGACAGACTGCTTTGGTAGGTATAATTATGCATCAGAACTGGAACTCCAACCAACCCAGTGCCGCTTCCACTGCCGGCACTCTTCCCAGTAGTCATGCTCCTCCCAAGAAATAGCCTGGGCAAGGGCAAAATCATGCTCAATATGTTTTCATAGTTATCAAATTAAAAACTATATCGAAACAAGTTCAAAGGGGCAAGAATCCATCCTTCCAGGCCACACTCTCAGTGATCCCACATGGCTAATTAAGTAACTGCACCTTTAAGTCAGTTTTCCCTTTCACAGTCCAAAACCCGGCTCACAAATATTTAAACAAATGAAAGGGTCTTTGATGAGAGTAACCTGTAAAACATTTTGGTCACATGCTTCATTTTCAGCCTGTGACACAAGTCCTTGTGATATACCTGAAACCCTACTGTCGAGATACAGAATATTAAATGGCAGCCTGAAGTTGATAGAACAAAAGATGAGTGTGATACAAGCCATTCTATAGGACACACATTTTTATGTAGGCAATTTATCAAGACATGCAACCAATTCAAGCAATAGATACTTTTCAAATTTAATTTATACCCAATTAAAGGATAAACATCAGGTCAGTCTCCTAGGAATTTATATGTTATTATCTGTGTCCTTATTTTTCCTCAACTCTAAAAGTTTAATTAAAAAAATCCTGCAGATACAGAAATAATTTTCAAAGAATCAAAGTAACCAGAAGCAATGACTCAGGTATCATGCCCTCAAAGGAAATGGACCAAATCTAGGTTCAACATCTTTCACAGGAAGCTAAGAATAACTCTTGGGACAAGTTAGCATTCAAGTTGCGACGTTCTTTTTCCTCTCTAGTATCTTTTCCTTGTGGTACAGCAGATGACACCCATGGCCTGAATGCATGCTAGGGAAGCATTCTACTGCTGAACCATATCTCCAGCCCTTTCATTCCAGTATCTCCTGAAAATGATCTTTCAATGAAATCTGATCCAAAACTTCCCCCAAGTAAGGCAATATGCACTGGTATTCTGTAACCTAGTGGACGCTTGCCCTTCTTCAAATTTCTTTCTTTTCTTTCTTTCTTTCTTCTTTCTGTTCTCTCTCTCTCTCTCTCTCTCTCTCTCTCTCTCTCTCTCTCTCTTTCGAGAAAACACACCTTGCTCTGCAGTTCAGGCTCTTTCTGAAATCACTGTGTAGTTAAGGCTGGCCTCAAACTCACAACAATCCTCTCACCTCCGGCTGCACACTACCATGCCCAGCTACTACGAGGTGCTCAGGGATCAAACCTGGAACCTCATGCTTCCTAGGCAAAGACTCTAACCACTAAGCAACTTACCCCGCCCCTGTTCTACCACACCCCACCCCTCTTTTATGTTTTTTGAAAATAGGATTTATTAGTGAAAGCAAGTACAGGGAAAGAGTCCCAAAGATGACACCAGCAGTTCTTGGTCCCTTCTCCCATGATTTTTGACTCCAAAGATCAGTTTAATTGAAGATCAAATATGAACTGGGGGGTGGGAGGCACTTCAGCAAAAAGGGACAGGAAACTGACTTGTTAGGTCCAGTACCTTGAAGGAAGATAGCTTTGAAACAGGAAGCAGTAGCTAGAGAGGAGCCAGGAGCAAAGCTCTGCCTCCTGTCAATCAGCAGTGGCATTAGAACCTGATAGGAGCTGCTGACAGGAAGTGGATTCCTCAGCTCATCCGTCCCGGTGGCATGGTAATTCCAAGGCCACTGACGGGTACTGGTAATGCAACCTCACCAACCACTTCAAACAGGTGTGGACCTTGCATCTATGAATATGAGCATCACACTTATCTCACAGCACAGAAACACATAGAGAAAATAATGTTATTAACCACTCAGTACACTTCACACACACTGTGAGGTTCATTATATTTTGCAGTACTTCACAAGAAAAAAATTCTTGCTAGCAAAAATGCTAGCACAGCGTGCACTTTTCAGTTATCAATATACTATCATCCTCTCCAATGTGCCACCAATTGGCTACGAAGATTTAAAGGTTCAGTGATTATAGGATTTAAATGATTTTAACCCCTTTAAATTTGGAAACTCTTTAAATCCCATTATCTCTGCAGCCACTGCGAATTTTAAAATCAGCTTGGCCTTTTCTAGCTCCAGGTCTAAGGATTACAGAGTTTTAAAGAGTACAAATGCATTTCTGAAGTTCTCTAAAGAGCTGTCCCCAACCAGTTGACCTACAGGAAATAAAGCCAGCCAGTTCTCCAGCTGGTAACAGCTGATCAGAGTTTCCAAATGGAAAGATATGTATGGTATGCCGCAAATCACCAGGAAAACAGGTAATTGCATCCCTCACTCCATATGAAGCCAGTGAATTGGAAGATTTGATGTAGCAGGGGCAGCAGATTTTAGACATGTGTCAGTAAGCATCGAAGATGAGAAAACAGAAGACTCTCTCTGGGACAGGAAGTAATTCAATGAGTTGGAAGCCATCTCTCTCCTAAGGAAAAGCTGTTACCATAGCAACCCTTCCAAATCCTAGGTAACCCTCTGAGTTCTTACCTCTTGTGTCCTCACATTTATGTATCCATAGTGAGTCCGAAGGGCCTGCCGGTATGTGTAGGAGAATGGTGCCCACTTGGTCCCAGGTTGTCCAAAGCAGTTGAGAAGCAATGGGAAATTCACTTCGTTTATGAGGCGCACGACCAGCAGGAAGAGAAATGCTGCTACGAAGCTCACAGCAATCACAGACTTTCTCTACAAAACATTTAAAAAAAAGAATGACTTTCAACCAAAAGCAATCACAAAGGGAGGTTCCTTTATTCCTTTCTCTTTTCTTTCACGGGGATCGAAGGTTTTTCTTACTTCAGACATCTCACTTGGAGACAGACAATAATCATTTGGTGGTCTGGTTGCTGTTTTCAGCAGGGCCTCTGAGCACAAGAAAACTCTTCCTTACCACCATATTTTCTTAGCACCCTCTTATATTCATTTTGCAGAACTCAAATCAGACTTTTCCAATGAAGAATGCTCTTCTAATTACTCAATCTTTCCCCCACTCCCAGCCTTTCGTCTCTAATCTATCCACCTTAAGAGAGGTAAAAGGTCACATCACTCACATTTGACTTGGAAGGTATTTATTTTTAAATGTTAACTCTTGATGTGATTTTTCCAATATGCAACTGAATTCTTGGAGAACTGGGATGTACTGTGCTATATTATTCTCTGTATCCCAAGGTCCTCTTTATTTAGTTGTGTGTGTGCGCGTGTGTGTGTGTGTGTGTGTGTGTAACTAAGGGTCTGAGCCCCACTGAGCTACCTCCCCAGACCATTTTATTTTTTATCTTGTGGCATGGTCTCACTAAGCCACTAAGTTATCCAGGCTGAGCTGGAACTTGTATTCTCCTGCCTCTGCCTCTTAGAATGCTGGGATCTCAGGCCTACACTACTGGGCCTGGCTCCAAGGTCCTTGAAGCAGTACCTTATGTAATACATGTGCTCCATAAATACTTGGGTGAAATGAATGAATGGTTGAACAAATGATATATTTTTCATATTCTTGTAGACATTCTCTTCTGGTTTTGTACTTATCACACTCTAAAGGCAAAAAACTATCCATGGAAAGTGATGTGTAAAAGTAAGATGCAAAAAGCTGCCAGCAGAACATGGGAGCTTAACACATGGAGCAGCAGAGCATTTCCCTAAATGTGTCACCATAGGAGAAAAGCAGAAGCCACTGCATCTGACTGGGACCAGAGAAAACAGACTTGCTTGGGAGACTGAAAGCAATGAAATGGATGAGTTTTGATTAATCGGCAGGGATGTGTGAGCAGAACCCTATGGACAGGGGACAGCAATTGGTGTTACTCACAGGTACAGAGCTATTTTCTTCCTGAACCATACAAAGAAGATGCTGGAAGCATAAATGATAACTCTATCATAGACTGATTCGGATATCAAGAAGGTAACTGAACATCTCAGATACAAAAAGCCCATGCTGAGCTTGCTAAGTATTGGAAAGCCAGAATAATTTTTGTTTGTTTGATTTTGTTAAAGGTGACAGTTATATTTATACCCAAACCCTAGTGTTTAAGATACTTTGGAGCAGGTAGAGAATAAAGGTTGGAAGTAACTCATTAGAAGGCTAATCCAACTGGTGAAGACAGAGTAATGAGAACAGAAACTAGAGGCAAAGTATCAGAAAAGTTTTTTAAAAAGCACAGAAGAGATTCAGTTTAGAGGGACTAGAACTTGGCTACCAATGGGACATAAATGGCAAGTAACAAAATTCAGTAATGACTGAGACTTGGAACCTAAGTGATGGCAATAATCCCAGTTTTATTGGTAGAAATGATAGTGGTCCGACTAGAAATTAATCAGAGTCATGAAGAAGATAAAGCCCTTGGGCTTCCAGATGCTGGTTTACAGGAATTGGTCAGACATCCTCTTTGAGCCATCATGGAGTCAGGTAGAAGGTCAAGAGCAAGAAAACAGAGCAGAGCTAAGGGAATCCCTAAGGACCCATTGTGGCCAAAGTGCAGGGTAGTGACAGTGAGAAAGTCCTTTGTGAAGCTGGGCTTGACCTCTGAGTTCTCTTCAAACTTAAGAAAAAGCCAAATAATTCTCTGAGGATGACTGAACAGCTGTGGTTGCTGTTGTGTTTGTAGCTTACCACATCTCTTGACAGAATCTTCCAAGGAAGAGAAAGCAAAACAAAACAAGATGGCCCTACCGCCTATCTGGGCTGGAAACCACAGCCTCTATCTGGAGAACAGGACCAGCACCCAAACATCACAGACGCTCGATGAAAGATTTCATTCTTGTTGGTCTCCTGTAATTTGTAAAGCCCACATTCTTCCAGCTAGCCAGCCTAATTTTCTAATCACCTCAAAGTCTCCTGAGTTCTGCGTCCTCAAAACCCCTTATCTCGCCACTAACTACCACCGCCTTTCCTCATTTAACCTTCTAATCATGAAAAACCATTTTAATTTGCTCCTCTGTGGAATCATTATGTCCACAACATTGCCATGTGTCAAGGTAACAGCTTAAATAAGGTGATGGATCTTACAAGTTTAAAGGGACACCAACCAGAACAGATGGCTAAATAAAAGCAAAGAGGCCAGTCACCCATTAAGTAAACAGGTAAGAACCTCTTCTTTTGTAATCACCACCAGGTAGCTTGTTCCAAAGCAGCAGCTTGCTTTGAAGGAGACCCAGATGGGAGCTGCGTTTCTGTCTGTTCCAGAGCCCAGCATGGCTCTCCGGTTCTTAGTTGCTGAATTGCCCTGTGTGGCTGGGGGTTGGAGGACAAAGGCAGAGAGGGTCTTTCTGAACCCACTGATGGAGAGTAGCAACACATACATAATGCATACAAGAGAGAGAGATAAATCAACTATTTTGAGAGAAACTTCAAAACAGAATGAAATCACAGTTGGAAAAGCCTACTTCCTGGTAAGCCATGCCTGCCTCCTACGTTCTCTCAAAGGGAACCAGGTACTGAGCCGAGAGTGTGCGGGCTCCTCTGAGATGGACGCTGGACACCGCCTCTTTGCGCTCCACCTGGAGTTGTATTCTGCAGTGAGCAGAGTGCTCCTTTCTCGGCTCACACCTGCAGCCCAATTTCTGGTATGTTGCCTGGACCCAATTCCATGCCTCTTTTTCATGTTCCCATATTCTACCTTAGCATGAAAGCAATCTCTGTGTTGATACAATGCTACTTCTGAAATTTCACTAGAAAAGGTAAAAATTTAGGCTGAGGATGGAGCTCAGAGGTAGAGTGCTTATCTGGCATGAACTAGGTTCAATCCCCAGAACTGCAGAAAAGAAGAAAAAACTATGGATATATTTATAGATCATTTGAAGCATGATTTTCCCTTCAGATGGCAAGAACAACAAAACCCAATATAAATGTGCATTTTCCTAATAGTCACTCCAACCCATGTCGACCCTGAACTTCGGAAACCACAATGGTAGTCCGGGATGAATCACTTAGAAGCCCACCCACAGCTAAGTGCAGTGTGTGTATGGTGTCTGTGTGCACGTGTGTGTGTTCAAGGGATGTTGGAGGTGAGGAAGTGAAGCAAGGACTCATGCCCACAATCTACATAAACGTATTTGCACCTTCAAGTCACAGTTTTTCATTAAGTCTATACTCAGTATAGACTAGGCTAAGTGCTGAAAAACAAAAATAAATTGATCAGGAGCTGGAGGAATGGCTTAGTGGTTAAAGCGCTTGCATAGCAAGCATCAAGTACCCAAGTTCTTTTCCCCAGCACCACATAAGCTGGCTGTGGTGGCACACGCCTGTAATCCCAGTACTCAGAAGGCTGAGACAGGAGGATTGCCATGAGTAAAAGGCCAGCCTGGGCTCCATAGTGAGTTCAGGACAAGTCTGGGCAACAGAGTGAGACCTTGCCTCAAAAAATAAATAAATAAATAAATAATAATTAATCAAAGGCAGACCAGTTTCCAGAGTATCAAGTGAGGTCAAGGGAGGTATGCAAATGGAAGAAGTGTGGGGTTCCAGAGGCAAGGTGGGTATGGACTCCCAGAAGGGATAATTCTAGAAAGGCTCGTCTGAGGTAATGGTATCCAGGTGAATGAGGTTAGCAGAGTCAGGATGTGAAGGGCCTTCCAGGTAGACGTAGAACAAATTGACAGGCCATGATTTGGTCAGAATCCTGCAAGTCATTTGTTAAGAGGGTACACAGACCAGACAGCAGGAGCTGATACTAGACAGAGTTCAAATCATAAAACAAAAACTAATAAGCCAAGCACAGTGGTATGCAATTATCTGTCCTATCTATTTTACATTAGGTTAATGAAAGGCTAAATGCTTCAAAGTGGTATGTTTCATAATTCTAAAATACTCTTTGCCTCTTGATTGAGCGAAAAATGCATCAATCACTTTATTTTATTCGAAATGATCATTTAACACATCACACTGTCATGTTTCTGGTTATTTCACTTACTGCATCAATACATAGATGCCATTAGTGGCTTGTTCTAGTAACAGTTTTGAGTCCATCAACACTCTGAAAATTAGAACACCCACCCGCTTGTACTTGAGTTCTACACCTAGTAATTTGTTTACGGAAGTGATCACTGCTGCCTTGATTGAAGTAGGCAGGACATCCTTTAGATTCGACCACCAATTAGGTTAGAGAAAACAACAGTAAATATTTGTCAGTTTGTAATGTATAAGAGTGGGTTCAAGAAATTTTTCAAACTGCAAAAAAGCAGACATAAACATAATAAATAGTCACTCCCCTAAGATCAGAGGCACCAACATTACAATGATACATTGGGTGGAAAAACACACTGGACAAACAGAAGATATTAATGTTATATAGCTGCTAATTATTAGACCTTTGATAGATATTAGCCAATGAGTGAGCACTCTGAGGCCATCACCATTGGTTGGTCCACGTAAAACACATGATAAAAACTAGAGAAACCTCATAATCAAATATTCCATGCAGCTGGAAACCCTTGAACTACTCAGGGCAACTTATCCATACAAGCCCAGAAAGAAAGTCACTGTACCCACATAGACCTGACAAATTGCTTTAAGGAAAGCTTTCTCTTCTTTGTTCTTCTTTTTGGGCAAGTCGGAAGAGGCCTTTAACAGCTGAGACATTTAGAATTTAATCCCCTCTGTGCTGCAAAAATATGCATCAAAAATGTGACATTCCACTTCCTTACTCTTTAGAGTTTGAATATAACTTATCAGACTTTATAGCACAAATGCCTATTTCAAAATAAGACCCATGGGGAATTTATGATGTAGGGACAGAATAAAATTGCAGAGACTTGAATCTAGCAGATTTGCAACCTACACCACTTCACGTACGCTTTTATTTTTTTTCTGACACAAAATTAGTCATTAGCCACAGAATAAAGGCATTGGACATTGATTTTAATTGCTTAACAACAAAATAACAGTATAGTTTTATATTTAAATACTATTATAGAACGATTGAAGCAGTTGCTTACAAAGGTAAAATGGTGCTAACTTTTGTCCACAAGTTGTCATTTATCCAACACTAAATTTAAAACACAATGTCAGCTGGATTTTTACACCAGTTCTCAAGTACCTTCCACACTGATAAATTCTTACTTACTGCTTATTTATGATCTTGTCCAATGGCAGTCCTTTTCTCTTATGAAAAAAAAAATCATTACCATCAACATAGGTATACTTCATGCCATTGGCCAAGCTTCAAATCCGGTTCTCCCTGAATGACAATAAATCCTCTTGCCATTTACACAAAGATGAAGTGGCAAAGCTCAGAGTATATAAATAAAATTTTCTTTTGTTTTACCTGTTGAATTAATGATCTATTTGAATCCTGCTTATTAAACTCTAGAGAACGCTGGGAAAGTCTCACTCATTTGGTGTAGGGTGGCAGTCAGGAAAGGGGGACCACAGAAAGTATGCCACCCTGGTGGGGGGTGGAGTCTGTGCCAGAGGCCATCCAGGGCAGCCTTAAGCAGCAAGGCTGGTTTGGAATCATTGAGACTTTCAACAAGAGTAGGAAATGTCAAAGCAACCAGTATGGGAGGATCCAGGAAGCTGTTGAGTAGAATGTAATATGGTAAAGGAAATAGATTTTGAGAGTAGGGTTTGAAGAGGACAGAAGAAGAGAAGCTGGCAAGTCAGGACAGGATGTGATCATAGAAAATCTTCTGTCAAACCCAAGTCTTCACTTACACTGTGGAATCCAAAGGGGTCTAAGTGGGGAATGAACAGGATCAGGCTTGATTTTGTAAAGTTCACCATGGATGTGGTACAACCACAGACAGCAGGCAAGTGAGTGGGAAAGAGCTTTTCAAGAAATACAGTAAGTATCCAGAGCATCAAGTGACTACTTCATTTGCTCTTGTTATAGACATTACATTTGTATGAAAACCAGAAATTATTACTTTTAGAGATTGTTTTTTCTTCTAATTAGGGGCACCTAGCAAGGAAGCAAAGCTGAAAGTGCATGAATTATCATCACAATCCAAACACAATATCAATATGTCAATGAATGTAATCAGATGAATACTTATACAATCTCCATATCGCAAACAAAGCAATGATGACACAGAGAAACTGAGTGACTTGCTGGAAATCATGGATCAAGGAAATTATAGAAAAGAATTGAGATAACTGAATTAATTCTGAATCCAGAGCCCATGTTCTAGTGTGAGAATTAACTAAATTGTTGACTGAGATGGGGATACTCTTATCTAAATGGCTCAGAAAGTTTAGAAGCTAACCATGAACATGGTGGTACAAACCTCTAATTCCAGCACTCTGAGAGGCTGAGACAAGAGGATTGCAGGTTCAAGCCCATCCTGGACAACTTAATGACCCTGTGTCAAAAGAGAAAACAGAAAAAGGCTGGAATGTATTCAGTGTGAAGGCCCTGTGTTCAGTCATCAATACCATAAAATAAGAAAATATTAAAAGCTGGTCTCAGCTCTAAACAGGTTTTGTAATGTGGTTTGTCAATAATCAAAATCTCTAACTCATATGAAAAATTAAGAGGTCTATGTGAAGCACAGTAATTACATTTACTTCGAAATCAGTAATTGAGGACAAATTTAATTCATTTTGTTTAAATCTGGCTTTATTCCCAGGATTAAAAAGACAGCCACAGTGTACCCTTGGTTATCACTCAGGGAAAATACAGCAATTATTTTTCCACTTCTACTAGAGAACACAATGTATTCCTTCCCTCATTGTAGGCAGCTTGTAGGTACCAACATGATAGAATGGCACGTTTCCTTTCTTAGCTCCACAATCCATGATCCTTTTCTTTCAATGAAGAGACCCCGAAATAATAAAATGTTTGGTGACTTCGTAAGCAAAAAGCATGAAAGTAACAGAACATTTTCAACTTGGTAATCTGCTTTGAAGAATCAAGAACATATGTCAACTTATCACCATCATATATGGACACAGCAAGAATAGTAGCAAATAAAAGCTAAGGCAACAGTGATCAGATGGACATCACTGTCATGAATTCTTCTGTGCTATAGCCAGTCCTAGAAAAATAAACATAAATGGCCAAAATTCCTCGGAGATACTTTTCACTCCAAAGGATGTTTCCTATGGCTCCTATCATTATAGAGACATTCATGTTAAGCTGAGCCATTGTCATGAGTTTGTCAAATGCCACAGTAAGAAGTTACACTGAACTCTTCAACAGCTATGTCAAAACCATAATGAATTATCTCCATGAGTTTTAAATATGCTGACATATTTTCAGATTTTATTTCAGCAGGGGCTTAAACTATTTTGGCCTCGCTGCATGCTTAAACTACTGAAATATTACATGAAAATAATCATGGCCAGCTTCACCAAGTTTGTTTAATTTAGTAAAATTGTGTGTAGAAAACCAGTTCATTTCATTTTGACTCTTCATCTTTATTATACTCCCTCAGCACCTGAGCTCTCTGAGGGAAGGGAGAAATCAAAGTTCTGCCGAGGCCCCTGGTAATCTGAAGATGGATATTAAATGTGCAACATGAAAGGCCCACAAATAAAGAATCTTGTTAGGGCTGTATAGATAGATAGACTCAATTTATTCAAGGAGTTAGTTATAATGATGAAACAAACACCAGACATTAGGGCAGATGTCCCTGAAGTTATTTTTACTTTGACTATATCCTTGTATTTGTGAGAATAAATCTACTTCCACCCACAGATAACCTCAATTGGTCCATCCCTTTGTGGCCCTGGCATTCTGGAAAAAGAAGAGAGTTTCTAATTGGCCAGTACTATGACAGTAACCAAGGACTGCCTGGGTAACTAGGTAACTAAATTGGTGGCTCTTGCTTTACTCGTTAGCCTCTGCTCGGTCTTCACTGGTCTTGTCTGGCTTCTGCAAACATCTGCTTGTCTTCTCTTTACTATTCACAAGATAAAGCTGGCTTTTAAAACCCAATGCTTATTTGAAGGTGCTACAGGCCATAGAATTGGAACATAAGCATAAATTCCAATGGTAGCTAGTGCCACTTGGGAGAGAGCATTGTGCAGAACCTTTATAATGATGACACAGCCTTTGATGTGACAATGAGAATGACATCAACTAGGGCTTCTACTGTTTAACTGAAGCTACATGACTTAACATTACTCAGCTTTTATCTTTTGAAACACTCTCAGATGTGTCACTGCCATAGTTCTCCGTCATGACGTGAAGTGAGAAGAAATGGTTGTGTACGTGATTGTCTCCTCTCCCATCTCTCCCTTCCATGTCCTTCACATTTCCAGTGAGCATAATACTCTCCAGAGGACCTTTGCCACGTATTTCCTACCTGGTTTATATTCCTCCTCCCTGGTTCCTACTATTTTCACTATCTCCACCTCTACAGATTTGAGTGTAACTTGAGCTCAACTAGCAGTTCAACCTTAAAGCTTTCTTCATTCCTTCTTGGCTTCCACTGCATGAATGAGGGTGGGGAGGAAAGAAATGGGGTAGATAAAAGGAAGAAGGGAAGAGAAGTGAAGAGAGAAGAGAAAGGAAGAGGGAAGGAAAGGTTTTCCTTTAAATTTGTCTTTGAAAATTTCTTGAGGAAGTGAGCAAAGTCTGAGAGGCATCTTTCAAATGGCTGAACCAAGCACAATGCTGCAAACTTAGAAGACTAAATATATGCAGGAGAAAAATTGAAAGAATGCATGAGAGAAAGAAGAAAAAAGGAAAGAGTGACAAAACTTTTATTATCTCCTAAATAAAACTGCTAAGTTACTTATAAAGTTTATGAGTTAGCCAGCTTTCCCATTGTTGGACACAATAAATGACACCCACAATTTGAAGGACCAGAGTTTTAATTTGGCTCATGGCTTCAGGGAATTCAGTCTATGGAACACTGGGTCCAAGTTGAGGCATCATGGCCAAAGGCCATGATGAAATAGATGTTCTTATTAGCTTATGGCCGCCAGGAAGTATAGCAGAAGAACAGTACCAGAAAAAAGGGGTGAGATACTAGATACTAGACCCAAGAACACTCATTCACGACCCACTCAGACACATCCAGAATTGCACTCCACCAGCCTCTAGGGAATATTCCAAACCAGTCAGGCTGACACGCTACGCTAACTACCACAGCTTCAGATCATTACTATTAAGGAAAATATATTTTTAAAAAGGGAGAAAACCCACAAATTATACTGTTATTTGTCTCTCTGCTGGGGGATTTCTGTGTGGATCTGATGTGACTGGTGGGTAGGTTTTGAATGGTGTCGTGGTTTGGATCTAGAGTGTACCCCAAAAGTCTCATGCTTCTACGGATACTGTGTGGGGGCAGGGGGTGTGGCCTGGCTGGAAGGGGCAGCAGTGTGGACTTGACCTGGAGGGGCGTGGGCTGGTTCTGCCCTTCCTCCCAGTCTCTCTCTTCCACCATGATGTAAGGAGCTCTGCTGCTGGAGCTCTGGCTCTGCTCCAGCTCTGCCATATGCTCCCACCATTTTCCAGCCACCCACCTGTGCATGGACTGTGACCTTCTGAAACTGTGAGCTACAATGAATCTTCCCTTGCTAAGTTGTAGATGTTGTGTATTAAATCACAGTGATGAGAAAGTAACTAACACAAATGGGGGCTATAAAATGAAATAAGAAGATGTGAATATTTGTTACCCTGGACTTTTCCCTGAGAAACTTCTCTGAAGTTCCTGACAGGAACTGTGATTCTCAATGGCAGGAAGCTAGTAACCTGTCTAGAGCAGCATTTTTTTATGCCACCTAATGAAATGACTAACAAAAATTGATTTTTAAAAAAAGAATATCAACTCTTGTCTGAGAATGGCAGCACTTAAAGCTGGAATCTCATGTAATGAATAAGAAGTGAAGAATAAAAGAATATCCTATCCTTCTGACAAGGACAGTGGCCTATTTCCAAGTGGAGGAGACTAGCTGTTCTCTATGTGCCCAGCAAGTATCAGGTACTATGCCAAGTGGTTTACAGGGATGAAAATAGATTTTCACCAGGAGCCTACCTGTGGGCTCAGGTTGGTCAGGTTACACTTAATGGTCAATTTACGTGGCCGTGGCCACATGGTTAAGCCTCTTTGTGCTCTGTATTCTTATCAGAAATTGGAGAAAAAAATACTCCCATGATTTGATTATGAAAATTTTGAATGAGTTACTCTCTGCCTAAAGAGCTCTTAGCATTGCCTCTCAAAAGAGCGTGCTAAGCAAGGTGACCTTTCATTGTCATAGTGTTTCAGAAACTATGAGACACCATTTGTTGTCACTCCACCTTTATTCTTAATATGCTAAGAGAGAAAAAATAAGAGGTCTGAGAAAAGACTCCGTAAAGTTAAAACACCAAACACTCCCTAAGAGTTAGAACATTCTAGAAATAAAGCTGCCATTCAGAGAAGCACACCAAAAGAGAAAGCAGAAAACTAATCTTCTCTATGATTTTCAGCCACAAACAGGCACTGCTGTAAGCTTTAGACACAAGCTCACACTGCCAGTATGATGGTCTTGAGTAATATCTCTGGGGACCCTCTGCAACAACACCAATTCGTTCTTGAAAAAATTTAACTTTGTTGGGAGCTGATAAGGTTTTGGAGATGGTCTCCAACATAGAGCACACACCACTAACAGACATCTAAAAATGTAGGAAAACCTCTCTAAAACCAAGGAATCATGGCTGTGTCACCATTATTATGGCTGCAGTCACCATGACGACCACCACCATCATCATCATCATCCCCTAAAGACAAAGAGAATTAGAGATATTGCCTGAACTACTTAGCCTTCATCTTAAACTTGAAAGCACGTATAACTAGAGGCGCATAAAGAAAGATCTACAGAGTCTTAGAGCTGCCCAAGACATGGCAATTTACCAATGTAAATTTCCTTTGGGGATTTTTTTCTTCTTGAAGTGCTTGCACCCTTTTCCTGAACATGGTTTAGACCAGTGGCCCCCCACCTTTTGACAGCAAAGACCAGTTGAACACTGTTCTTCTGAGGACCTGAGGTGGGTACTTTTTACGCAGTAGGTGGGAGGACAGCTTTGAAATGGTGAGCAGCAGCAGGAGGGAAGCAGAGCTCCTCATCCTGTCAGATCAGCAGGGGTATTAAAGCCCAACAGGAGTGTGCAGACAAGTGGCGGAGCTCACCTCCTATTCATTGTTCATCTGCCCTGGTGATATGTCCTTCCAAGGCCATGGACCATTACAGGTCCGCAAACCAGGATGTCCATAGCTAAGGAGATTAGGGACCCTGGGTTTACTCTATCTTGCACAGTCAGGCATATCTCGTCTTACTCTACACAAAGGCATCAACTGTAGGACCTCCCAGCATCCCTCTAAGGAATATATACTGCCCCCTTCTAGGTCGAAGTTTAAGCTTAGCAGAGAAATGCATGCATATTAAACAACTCTTCTGCTGAAACACAAACAGAGTTTTGCCACAGCACAGGTCTCATGGTGATAATAAATCGTATTGTGCCAAGAATACTTGAATTTCTAAGTAGGACAATTTTCCTATCAATTCTGGATTTAATATTGCATTGGCAGTAATTTGTATTGCTCGTACAACATCAAGCATATTACTTTATTACTTGCAGTCTCCTTTGCTAGAATAGCAAAGGCAAAAAGATCTCCATGGCTAAACAGAAACTTATGTGCAGAAGGTCTGTTATCAGTGAATTCTTTTCATATCTTTTTTTATCACTACCAGATAAGTTGGTGCCATGTTTCCAACAGCTTACCAGCCAGCCCACTCTAAATATCTTAGGAGCAACTCGAATTCAACAGAGTCAAGTCCAACTAAGGAGCTCTCTCCCAAGTCCGCTGCTTACAGCACATATAATCCCCTTGGGAAGCTGCCACAAATGTTACTTTGGAGCCCCAAGAACTAAGATCTCAGCTCTTCTTAATAACTGTTTGACCTTGGACATTTTAATTTTCTTTGCCTCTGGCCCCCTCATCTGGAAAGTCAGAGAGACATTATGAAAATTAAATAATGAGATAACACAAAAAGGGCCTAGCATACTGCCCAGCACCTGGCAGTCGATTGGTAATCATTAATCTTCTCTTAATTCACAGAACATGTTACCTACACATGCTATTTTTTATTCATGGAAGTCATCTATCATTTGTTTCTTTTCCTTTCCTTTCTCTTTCCTAGGAAAGTCACCACTCATCCTTCAAGAATAAACCCAAATGTTACCAGCTCTGTGAAACTATGCTGCCCATCCAAGAAGATGTTAAACTACTTGTTCTGACCAACGTGTACTTCATACTATGTAGTAATTATCTGATTACCAATCAACTCTGCTCACTCAATCAAACTCAGCAAATCTACAGCACAGCAAGCTCCACCTTCTCAGCAGACAGACATCCCTAAGCAATAGCAGGACCATTTCCTTCTGGCCAGAATACAACTTCAGAATCCTTTCAACATGATGCTCCAGGTAGTAGTGTATCAATCAATTCACCTCTTAGCATTAAAAGATGACAGCTTATGGCCAGAGTTTATACTACGTGTTAAGGCAGGAAGTTGAACTGCTCTAAGCCTTGGTTTCCTCATCTCTCTGTCCCCTTAAAAATCCCTGCTGTTTCCCAAGTCTAATTCACTCTGTCGTGATGATTCAATGACCCTGAATGGCCAGCGCTGGTGTTCCCTGGAAGGAAAGTTCGCAGCACACCTCTGCACATGGTTCCTTCCATGGGTCTGGGGGCCCTTTCTTGTCACAGATCCAGGCATGCGCACAGATATACTCAAACTGAAGCTGGTCCCCAGGCAGTTGAAATAGAAATGGGGTGAGAATTTGTGATCTTTCAACTTGGCAAATAACAGCTGCCACTTACCAAAGCCTACCTGATTGCAGCTATTTTGCACCTGCTGAGAAAAAGTTTGCAGCAAAAAAAAAGATCATTTCCTTTTTTTAACCCTTGGCTGTCAGCAAGGCTCCATTTTTTTTTTTTTTTTTTTTTTTACCCTCACTGTGCAGAATAGATCAGGCTCAGTCTTATGTGCAGATAGACACTGATGAGTTAACTGAGAGGCTCAAACAACTGCCATCGAGCCATGGCACTCACAATGAGGACTTTGACTGTCCATTGAAGAGGTTTGTTGCAAACTCTCAATTTATTGGAAATGGTATGACATACAGAAAAGAGCCAGGGAATTTTCATTCTATGCATATTGCTTAAAATGAAGAGGAAATCTGTTTTTGTATCTTATATGGGACTGCATAAAGATGAAAATTTCTCCAGAGATTATCTTTTGATTCCAAAAGCCAAATATTCAGATGTACTCAGTAAACATTATCATGAAAATATACATAAGTTACTTCCCAGGAAAAGAATTACCAATAAATGTTGTGAAGAAACAAATGTCATTTCTCCAAATTTAAAAAGAAGATTCAATGGGTGGAGGCTACTTTGTGCTGGATTCTAGTATTTTAACTAAAACTTGAGCTTTGATACCCAGGGCTCTTTTGCAGAATCAGATCTCAGTACTGATTTTCCTAGCTCCAAGGGCTCAACCATCAGCACCTTGATCCTCCCTGGAACAAATAGCTTCACTCATTTAATGACATGCTGGGCCTGGAGCTCCTGAAGATCCAAGGTTCCATGTTGCGTTCACCAGTCCCTCTCCATTGGCCAAAGAAGCCCTGCCAGAAGCCACCCATACCTACACCTAGAAAACACATGAACACAGTAAACAGCTGGAAAGGTACAAACTGCAGGGCTTGTCTGTTTTAACAGATCCACTGCCCAGGGTGCAGCAAGAAGAGAAAATCCACACCCTCTGCCCTCTCCAGCACCCAACCACCAACTTACTCAATGATGCTTTGAAACCTCACAATTCACGATCACTGAAAAACCAGTGTTAGCCAAATCTGTTAGGTAATTTTCCAAAGTGTAAAATTGGCCCATATTCTTAGCATATTTTGACATTTTCACGAGTTTTATTTTTAGGTGATATTCTGCAAATCAGGCTTTGCTCCTGTTTTGACAAAGCCCTTTCTTTCTGAGCAAAACAGATGAGTGGCTCAGCAGACAGGGCAACTTTTATCTGCAAAAATCTGCCTTTCAGCGAGCAGACAATACGAGCAAAAGGAAGGCAAACACACACAATATTTCCTGTATGTGAATTGTGCTTCTTTTTTTCCCATGGGATGTGCAAGTGGCAAGATAGTTTATTCCCATGTGGCTCTGATAGCAGGTCCTGAATACTTCTGAATATATCACTTTTATTGCCTTTTATATTGAATTACTGTGTGAGAAAAAATACTTTTGTGAGAATTCAAAATCAAAATCCTTTAAGAGCTTTTAGAATCTACCTCTAGGACATAAAGAAAAGCTTGAGAAAACAAATATTTCTGCAAAGGGACACCAGACATCATTCCCACCGAGACAGAGGGCCCCCTCCCTAAAAGGGAGATGTTATCAAATATTTATGCCGATGTTCAGGGAAAACTCTAAGTGTTCCATCTGGGATTCAGGCACTCGGAGTCCTGGCCCACTGCTACAGAACTTGCACGCAATGGACAAAATTTTCCCAAGGGTGCTTTGGCCTGGAATATTTCAGCACTGCCTGCTTTTCCTGGGGTGTGGTTTAGGATATAGTTCCTGATGGCATACTTAACGAGAAGCCTCACTTCTCCACTGTCCATCCATCACAAAGATCCATATATTCAGTAGATGTCATTTCTTGGGTACTCGGGTGAATTCGGAGTAGGTTTCCTCTTCTTTCCACGCAAACAAGAATTCGATCCACCAATGAAGATAGGTGATTTCAGCACTTCAGTTCTCAGATTTTTATTTTTCTTTTAAGGTGAGAGGAAGCTGTCTGCATGGGGAAGTCTAAAAGTCTTAGTGTGGTATCAAAGTGCAGTTGTGCAGACCTCTGACTATTTACCAGCCTCATCTCTTGGTCTCCCAAAATGCACTCTTTACAGCAGAAGCATCTCGTGGTTCTTGGTGAACTCTCTGCTTTGTGATGACTTCATACACCTGTACAGGTTTAGTGTCCCTTATTGGAAATATGTAGGACCAGGAATGCTTCTGATTTGGGAGTTTCTCATACTTTGGAATATTAACATAAATTTTACCAGCTGAGCAACTCTAGTTACCAACTCCCAAATCTAAAATGCTCTAAAATCTGAAACTTTGTGAGTAGCATGACATTATGTTGGTGCTCAAAAGTTTGTTTGTTTTTTTTTTAAGAGCATTTTGGATTTTGACAGTTGGAACTGAAGATGTTCAAACTGCACTGTTTCATCCTATGTAAAATTCCACTTTCTGAGGGGGAAAAAAAAATCCATCTTTACATTCTAAAACATTTCATTTGTTTTCTAACAGTTCCTCTACCCTTTTTATTGTAGCATTGTTTATTCCCAGATTCTTGGAGAGTCCATAACCAGGAACATAATTAGGAAGGGAGGGAGACAGATAGAATATAGAAATAGAACAAATTCCATGTATACAAACAAACACACTAGTTATAACATATTACAGTTGTAATACCACTAAATGAACACCTATGATCACCTGTTATTGATAGTTCTCTGGAATTGTGCTGTACCCTTTGCATATATGACATCTAGTTTTTATAGCTATAATACACATAAATACCTATATATTTTGTTAAAGCAATGAGGAAACTACTGGTTAAAATTAATTTGGCCAGGATAACAGCAAGCAAGTAATGACATAAAAAGATGAACCACACTTGACTAAAATTATACCCCAAGAATATCTTGTCCTGCATTTCTATAACCACTCAGTTGTCTTCCCCAATGAACTAGAACGCCTTACCAGAAAGGACAACATCTTTTACCTCTGAATCTGAAAACTCATTTTGGGGCATGTACTTAAATAAAAAGTGTTGATGAATCAATAAATTAAATGCAGACAATCATTTTCTTTTATGCTTGTCAGGTTATAAAACAGTTATTGAGACTGTATATTTAATGTTTTAATCTTTTCAAGAAGCAGTATCATCCAAAGAAAAGGTGACCTGGAGATAAAAGAAACTAGATTCTAATCTTGGCTCCACACTGGACAAACTAATTTTTATCCACAGACTTCTCAACTATAAAAACTGAGAAAATAAGAGCTCCATCTTCACAGATTTATGAGGCTTAGCTGATAAAACCTATAAAACTCCTCTCCTCCGTGGGCTCTCAAGTTCCAGACAAACGTTGACGGATGTTGATGGCCAATTATACCTGATGATCTTCCTCAGAGACCATTTATTTGAAAATATTACTGTACTTTAGGAACAAGAAAAAATGAGAGCTAAAGAGAGTTTATATTTTCCACAAATCAGAAAACATTTGTTGAGTGCCTACACCACACAAGGTAGAGGGCCTGAGTTCAACGGATTCTCTTCAAATAAGGAAGTTGATGGCGGCAGAAAATTGGAAAGGAGAAAAACTAGCATATCTCCATAAAATAATGGAATGTATTTTTCTTTAGTGTTGGAACTCTGCAATGGCCGGAGCTATGTCTGTTCAGGCTGCCACCATCTCATCCTGTTGTAACGTGTGGCATGGGGAATTCACGTTGGGTCGAGGCCTATCTAGTACAAGTCCAGGACACTTCGGTAGAAGTAGACTTCACCACATAGCTGGCGTCTGACGCAGGCCTCACACCCCATGTCCAGGAACAAACTGCCGATTGGCAGCCACATCCTCCTTCTTCCACTCCCTCCCTCCTTCTGAGTGACCCCGTTAAGGCCTTACTAATTGGCCTGAGTTAACTTCTGCATTATCATAGTCTATTTAAGCCCTGTACTTCCTCAATAAATCATACTGCATCATTGAAATGGGTTCCCAGAGTGGTACTCTGTTGTCCCACCCCTCCTCAGCTGTTCTGGGGTTCCCCATTGGACAGAGACCCCTACAGTGTGGAGCGTGTGACCTGGGCCTTTTGGGGTCCAAGATACAGCAGGCTCTGGAAACTGAGGATGAAAAGAGAGAGACAACTGAGTTTTCTACATATAAAAGGCGACAGGAATTTGTAGTTTGAAACCTGGCAGATAGAAGAGAAGAAAAGAAGTCCAAGAACATTGGGACAAGCCAGGTCCTAAGTGAAGATCAAAAGAAAGAGGGACCATATAAACTTAAGACATCTGAGAATATTACAGTCCTTGAAGCATTTCATTACATGAAAATGATTGTCTCTTCTCACACAACACACATACGTAAGCATGCCCAAACACATGCACACCTTTCCCCAAGAGTTCCCCAAGGCTACACTAGTAAGGTAACCATGGATGCTACAGACAACTGGACTTGATGCTAGGTGAGCAAACTTTCCCTCACTGAACCTGTAATCAGGAAAATGGAGGTAGTAACCTGCTACTTCTCAGACTAATAGTGAGGATTTAATACAACAATAAGACATGGATGAGTTAAAATTAGACCACCCCGTAAACATATCACTTTGGCATAAAAGTTATTTTGAGCTGAAAGCACTTAACAGAAAAAGCATAAACATCAGGCCCTGGTGGCATCCACACCTGCAATACCAGCATGCTGAGTGGCTAAGTAGAAGGATTACAATTTTGAACCCGGTCTGGACAATCTGTCAATTTAGTAAGATCCTATCTCAAAATTAAAAAAAAAAATTGGGGATATAGTACAGTGCAAAACCCCTGGGTTCAATCCCCAATACGACAATCAGTAAATAAATAAATAGCACAAGGAAGAAGATCACATCATTTGTTTTGTTTCTTTGAAGCAGAAGGTAAAATTCCCGTATGAGAGATCACATAGAAGACCCCTTCTCAAGGTCCCAGTGACAGAGGCCTGTCACCCTAGCATTCTGGGATGGTGAGCAGAACAACTCCAAGTCCGAGCCCAGCCTGAGATATTTAACAACTTAGTGGGATGCTGTCTCAAAAACCAAAACTAAAAAAAGGACTGGGATTGTAGCTCAGTGCTAAAACCTGAGCTCAATTCCCAGTACTACAAGGAAGGAAAGAAGGAAAGAAGGAAGGAAGGAAGGAAGGAAGGAAGGAAGGAAGGAAGGAAGGAAGGAAAAATTCCCTCCTTATACTAGAAAAAAAAACATTTTTGTCGAGTTGAGAGTGAGAGAGTGCTGGACACATCTTGTTACAACAACCCTTACCTTCTGGCCTCCTTGCATAATTACTTGCTTTTTCACAATTTACACCTTTCTATCCAATTAGTACATAACTGTTCGACACTAACAGTGTCTCTAGGTCATTTTCTCATATAGCTCCTGTGCTTCATAAAACTCATAGTAAATAAATTTGTATGTTTTTCTCTGTTGATCTGTCTTATTAATTTAATTTTCATGTCTAGCATGGAAAAAAATAAAAGTGGTAGAGATAATTTACTTTCCTTTCTTAAATAATGAATGTATGTGGTGAGTTTCATTAAATGCTTATGCCCTTCCTTGCCCCCAACCTTGCTCTACTCATCCGTCATCACGATGAAACAAGTTATCAGTATTGAGACTGAGGTAAGCAGAAGTGGGTGCATGCACACGCTCACACACTCACACACACAAACTCACCCATGCTCCCTTTACCCAATGAAGTCCAACATCTCTAAATAAAGAATAATCCACTTGCTAGGTGATTCAGAGAGCTTTTAAGTACTAGAGGCATGTTAGTGGCACCTTGAAATACCATCTTTGGGTCTCTTGAGCTTGAAAAATCTTCCAGAAGCTTTTTGATATCAAAGAACCGATCTATTTTTGGTCACTTTATACTATAATTGCTTAGCCTCCCTAGTGGGGAAAAGAAAATACAGTCTCATAAAGAAAAGGAAACATCTCAACAAGGACTTCTAGACAGAGAATAAAAAAGCTCTCACTGGCTTGCAAACATGCTTAACAGAGCTCTTCCCATTTAGCATAGATAGGACAGTTGCCAGAGAGAAAAGCTAACAACAAAGAAAGCAAAAGAATGAATGTGCTCCCTAACCCGATCAGTCCTTCACAAGCTATTTTTCCCTCTTCATCACAGATCACGGAAATTTGAATTATCTTGCCATATGAAAGGGGAACAAAATATATAAAATATAAAGACTCTACCCTGGGTATTTTGCTTTGCAGAGCGAACAGCAAGGGCATTAAGTACACATAAATTACATGCCTAAATACATCAGCTCACAACATGCTACCACATACCCATCATTCCACTTCCTTTAAGTGGGTTGAACTTGACCTTCAAAGCCCTTGAAATGTAAAAAAAAAAAAATCTTACTGGTTTTTTTTGACACTTATGAGTGTTTTTTCTGCTTGACTGCCTTTTACCGCCTGGAAATAATAGTGAAAACATTGTAGACAAAACCTGCTCTAAACAGCGACAAATAACAGGAAAGGCGGACAGTTTTATCCCAGGCAGGTTAAAGCTAATCTAATCAAATCTAATTCGCTCTCTTTCTGTAAGCCTACTGCTATGTTCAATTTATTTTTTGATTAGAAGTTCAGTATGATAGTCCTCTTTTGGACTACAGTTAAACGATACTGAGGTTTACATTTTCTCTACAAACAACTCTGATGAAGCAATGGATTTTAAGAATTTTTTTTTTCCCCCAGAAAACACACTCCCATCCTGAAGATAAATTCAAAGAAAATTTGAAGGGAAATCCTTTGTGTGTGAAAGTGCTTTTTGTCCATCATGTACCAACTATTTCTATTCTAACCAGTGATAATATACTCCTAAGAGAAAAGTGTTCCTGGGCATTGGGTTTCAGAATTTGAGAAAAAGAGCTTTTGAAAATCCTGACTAATGGTAGTAAAGATGTGACATTATGTGCCTTTAAATGCTGAATAATGGGAACAATGAGACTTGGGACTGGAGAAAGGTTGGCAATTCCCTGAGCAAGGTACAAAGAGCTATTTTCTTTTCATTGAATAAATGTATACTCTCTCACCAAACAATAGCTTTCTTTGTGAGTATAACGTGAGGTTACCTGTCCCCAAATGGACTGGCCTAAGTGACCAATTTGCCTTCCTCTTAAATATTGCCACTGTCCAGGAAACCATCCTTTGGTTCCTATGTCTCAATACCATTATAAAGCAAAGGCATACCCACACACGTGCATGTGCACACACACATGTAGACATACATAGTATCTTACTTGCAGAACAACAGTCTGGGAAACATCATCTATCCTGTTTGAAAGCTTTATGTTTGCCAACAACAACAATTCTTCCTAAAGGTTTCAATTAATGAATAGGGAAAGACCAGTATGTTGTTTTCAAATTAGCAGCCGTATCTGACCCTCACATGAGACTAGGAAAGCTACTTTGGTAGGCTGGGATTTCAGCAAGTTGTTGAAATGCCTTAGGTAACTGAGCTTGCAAGTGATATGGAGAGAGGCAGCTGTGCTACAGAAAGAAGGAATTCTGCCTGTGCCGCCATGGGCCGTGGCTCTAGTGTGAGACTTCTCGACTCTGCTGGCTTTTCTATGAACCAGCAATGCAGCCGTGGAGACTTTGGGACTCAGTTTCCCTGCAAATGAGATAAGCAGAGAGGACAAATGGACATACTGTTTCGTTAAGTCACTTCTAGCCCCATAAGAAAATACACATAGACCCCTGATCAGATAATGTGATAGACCAACGGGGCCAGAAGGGCAGAAGAGGGCTTGACAGGCATCTATCAACGTTCCTACATTTTTTCTGTGACCAACTTTATGGCTCAAATCCGCAAAAGAAACATCAACGTGACAATGTTTATTAATTAAATTGGGATTTGAAAAATTTGCAATTTGGAGCAAAGAGGGATTATAAAAATCTGATGATTAGATTTTTCACCAATAAACAGGTCACTAATTCAGTTAAAAATGTTTTTAAAAATCATTGCTCCAGTAAGTGATGGATGGAAGTGTTTCCTTAATAGTACTTGAAAGGAAAAATGTGTGAGGATTTACTTGACCAGAAAGTGCAAATTGATTGACATAGCTGTTAAAGAAAATAATTAATTTAGGGGACCAGGGATTAATCTGGAGCAGGGACCTGAGGAGTGATTAATCATCAAAGAAGAGAGAGTTTGCATGTTCATTTTTGTGTAGAAGAATATATATATATATATATATATATATATTGATATATATCATATATAATATATATCATATATATGTTATATATGATATATATATATATAAAATGGAAGTTCAAGGAGGCAACATTTGACTTCATATGAACAATAACTTTGGTTTAATACCCTGACAAGTACCTATAACAAATACCTATAAGATATTTATAGACTCCAGGCATAACTGAGCTGAGGGGCTTCAGAAATTATAGAAATGGCATAGACCCACTCTCAAGGATACCGTGGCCCAATAACAAACAGAGGAACTGAGCACCCAAAGGAGAAGTTGCCATATAAAACTAAATAATGAATTTTAAAGAAAACAATTGGGGATGAGTTATTAAATTTAACCTCCTCTGAACTTTAATCTCAAGTTGCTGGTCCAAAATGTAGCAAAGGACGTCGTTCACAATTGCACACAGTGATCCAATATTATTAAAAGATACTTAGACATCAACCAACAGGACTTCAGTCACAAGGACAACGTCAATGAAAAGAGGAAGAGCCCTGGGTACCAGTTCATTCCTATTTTCTTTCTTTAATATCAATTTCCCCACTTTTTATTAGTAGGCACTAATAAAAACTATTCAAGTTAACAGTAGACTCATCTTGGTAGATTTGTACATCCCATTAACCTTTTTTAATTGTACCTTCTCCATCACCTCCCTCTCCTAGACAAATAATCCATGATCCTGTAGTATGTGGAATCTACCAAGAAGAAGGACGACAAAATGCGGAAGGTAGACTACTAGATAAGAGAAGAAGAAGGGGAAAGAGGAGGTATAAGGGTGGGCTAGAAAATGAACAAACTACATTACATACACTGAACTCCAAGATAGTGTGCAACCTGAGGGGCGGGTGGGGCAAGGAGAGCTCACTCTTTCTCTTAATAGACCTTTCATTCAAGCGCCCTAACCCTGCTCTGTGTGTGTCTTTCCTTGTGATATGAAAAGCTCACTGGGTCCCCATGAGAATTTCTCAGTGCCCAGCCGATCGGGACATCATTTCCCACTGCCCTGAAATCACCTCCTCTAATGAAATAACTTTAAGTGGGGACGGAGAACTCTCCAACTTCCCACAAGATGGAAGATCAACAACCGCCCATTTTTAATGTTGCTGTCAGAATACTAAGTTCCTGAGAAGGCTCACTGTTCATTACTGGTTAGAGCAATGTTTTATGACAGGCTACAATGAATACAAATCCCAAGAATGATCTTGGAGGGTTCTCAACATAGTGTGGCAAGATTTCCTCGGTGAGGCTGTAGAGTCTTTTTAGCTATAAATCTCACCCAACAACACTGCTTATTCAATTTAAGCCTGCGAGGCCGAGAAGAGATTGATGAGACGAGTTGTCCACCAGTCAGGGGAGGAACACAAGATCTTTCCTATCTTATTTCATTTTCCGGTTTAATCATTATAAGTGTTATGTAATGTGACACACATTATTGAAGACACTCAAGGAACAAATTGCAGATCACTAATCAGGAGGTCGTTTTTCACTTTCCTGCAGACTCTAAAATTAATGAGGCTCTCCTTTTTTTCATGAAATCTTTAAAAAATACAAGCTATATGAAATAAAAAAAATGAACACGGAAACAATAAGTATGACTTTCCTTTTTTTATTTTATTATTTGCAATTTGAAGCTTTTCCCCAAAGCTAACCAATTCCAAGCAGCAGTGGAAAGAGGCTGAAGGAGCACCAACTTATTTTGCTCCGGTTCGTTAGATCTCTGACAAGCAACTTACTCCTTCAGGATCCAAAATGTTCTTTTCCCACTTGATTCTTTCATGTCCGTTATTCCTCTTTAACTTCAGGGTTGAAACACCCTCGGATGCTACTGCCAAGCTGCTAATTAGGTCCCGGGGAGTATCCTGACTGGGCGGGGGCAGTGAGGCCACAGGAGCTGGCCAGGCTCCATGCTCTAGCCAGTGTCTGCTCCAGCAGCACTCCGGCTCACAGCCACAGGGTGCCCCTTGGCTGGGGACAAGGGGCCCCAAGTTGGGCACTAGACCCTGGGGCACTGCAGTCCCAATTAGCCCACCCTGCCCTACTGCTGGAGATTTTAATTAAGAAACTCTACAGCATGCCATTGTAAAATATTGAAGAAGGCTCATCAAAAAGAAGTTAGCCTCTCTGAAATTTAAACTTTTAGTGGGCCCCAGGAATCTCTCTTATTTTAAAGTGTGATGACCACTTATTACAACCATCTCTTCCATTCCTGCTCAAAACAAGCCAGCCTCTGAGGGTGTTATTTTCTATCCCCTTCATGACCTTCACGCTAAATAATTTAAGCGTGACTTCCTCCTGACATTTCTCCATCGGACCTTTCAAACTTCAGCCATGGCTGGGTAAGGCGGTCCTGGCTTGGGCACAGCAGTGCAGTAAATAGCTTGGGATAGGCATCTGAATGAGTCCCCCTCCTCTGTTTGAGTTGTACACAGCTGTCCACCTGCTGAAAGCCACCTTCCTTCAGGAGCACACAATGGCAATCAATCTTCAGGAGTCAAATAAGTAGCAGCAATGCCCTCCTGAAAAGGTACCACTAGGAAACATGTTCAGCCAGCCACCAAGGACCCAGTCTTGGAATCCAGGCGGAGGTTCTGCAGAAGGGGAGGGGAAGAAAGGCTTCCCATCTGTCCTGGGCCTGCCACTCACTGCCTATAGCATGTTGTCTCTGGGCCGCATTTTCCTTTGCTGTAATATCTATTTCAGAGACTAGGTCTAAAAACATACTCAAAGAGGCTGCATGATTAGCTGTGGTTAAAACTGGGAAGGGGGCAATATAAATGGATATCAGAAGATGAAATAGCAAAGTGAACAATAAAATACTCATTCATTTCCCGAGTATGTGACAGCTTATATAGAATGAGTGAGATCTGTTATGGTTTATTATGCACCAAACTCCTAGACATACATGAGAAGACAGAAAGTCACATAAGAGAAAGTTAGGTAGAGTATGCTCTTAGTGTTGAGAAAATCTACAATATTCTTGTTTTTTTTTTTTTACAGACTTGTCTGTATGTAAAGTCATAGGAAAGAAAGTTTTGGACACAGTATTCACAGTGGAAGAAATGGAAGAGCTGCTCACGGAAGCTATAATTTTATTTGTAATATTTCAATTTTCTTGCAAAACAATGTATTCCCTTACTAGATATTTAATTAAAAATTACTGTTAAAAAGTCAGTGCTTATGAGATAATGTGTGCAAAACTGCTCTGAAAAAAAATGCTGAGTAGGTCCAAGTTAGTGCTATTAATGCCCCACACACCCGGGCTGTTCCGCTGCCTCTCCTTGCACCAGAGGAAGTAGACACAAGAACTCTAGGTACCGCAACACTGTCTTCCTGTCACACTACCTTCAAGATGGGGCAATCTGGAAGAAGGGATGACTCAAAAGTAAATGTCGGCTACAGCAGACCCTTGCTAAGTGCCTGGTGATTAAATACTTTGTTAATTATTGGACCTCAAAGTACAAGATTTAAACCTCTTCTATCCATGCTTCACTGGGCCTAATTTAAGAGGGCTGACTCAACGTATTGTTTTCTACCTTTTTTTTTCTCTCCACTCCACTTGGAGGGGAAAAAGCCTCTTTGGCCAAAGTTTTCCTAATAATTCCAGGCATAGAATTTAGTTCTGCCCCCTTGACATGCTATATTACTCCTCCTGAAAATACATAATCTGTATTCATTTTTCCTTGCCATGTGCCAGGTACTGGTTAAAACCTGAATTAATATACTTAAACCTCAAAAAAGAAAGAGTGATCTAGGTACAGAGAAGGTAAAGACTTGCTCTAGATTCCACAAACACAAGAACCAAAGCAGCAATCTAAACCCAACGGGTCTGACTTCTGTCTCTGATAATGTCCATTGCCCTATGACGCCGCAAAGGAAATGTGCCCCAAGAATGCCTGAGAAAAAATATCTCATTTTTCAGGCAGAGATCAATGGAGTTTATCCCAAATGAAGCAGTCAGCTTTTGGAGCCGCTTGTAGCAAATAGAAGTTGATATGAGAAGTGACACACCAGCATGTAAGTAACATAAGGTCTTATACACATAGGTTTCGGGAACACGAGTGGAAAGAAAGAACAAACTTGCTTTTATTGGCCTGTATGGCAATAAAATATAGCTTCTTAGATGAGACAAGAATATACAATAGCCAAGGAGATACTCTGAAAGCTAAGGACAGCACATACACTGCACAAAAATTCAGATTTTTGGAGCCCAGGTCTTCATGTATCAAGTGAGCCAAGTGAGAGTCGAGCTTTCTCCTTCTTGCAGCCGAGCCTGGGTCAGCGGATACCTTTCGATCACAGGATTCATCACGCCCAAAACAGCGCTCACCTCCCTCACTCTGCTTACCACTTGTCTGCTCCATTCTCAGAGTCTGGGTCACACATGTCAACACGTGGAATGCCCTTGTCCTCTGCCACTCAAGGAAGACCTGTTCTTGAGGTTCTCCCTCAGTTAGATCTCCTCTTCACATTTTACAAGCTCACATCATGCCCCCTCCTTGAAGTTCCTAGACACACACCTGTACCTTTCTTTTAGCTGACCTTCCATGGCGTCTACCCTGCCTGAATTATTCTTTTTTTAATGTTTAAATATGTTAAGTCATGATTTACCCAGTCCCTGACACATGGTAAGTAAAAATTAGCACAAAGTATCTATTCTCAGTGGTGGCAACAGCCCTCAAAGAGGGCACAGAGCAGAATCTCTCTGAGGTGGAGTGGACTTGTGGGCCATTCCCTTTCTTTGACCATGGGTTCCTATTGCCAGGACAATTTAGCACATATGCAACATCCCCATGGATGGCTTTACTGACTGATGTAATTAGCGGTTTAGGAAGTGATGTGAGAACACATGGTAGAGAGGTAGGCATTGTTTTGTTTACTCTTACTGCAGAAATTGGATTTTTAAAAAAAATTATTAAGGATACAACACTGGAGCAGATAAAATAACCAATATTTTAGTGTCAAGCTTCCACAGTGACTTTTAAGCTATGATTTTGCAGGTTCTATTTCCCTAAAGCATGTAAATACACAGTCAGAACTTAGACCACAAGATATGTAGATAGGTGGCGGATAAAATCCTGGTTAGCTGAAGACTCTGCTCGTCAGTCTAATGATGAATCAGCATCCCAACACAAAACAGGATGGAATTTCTCATGCCACTTCCCAGCCAAGCAATGAATTTAGCATAATGCTAAACCCAGCTCTACTGCTCACAAGCTGTCCGACCTTGGATAAATTACTTAATTCTGTTCCTTATTTTCCTAATCTGTAAAATGAGATTAATAACAGTATTTCCTACCTCAAAGACTGTAGTAATAACTAGATATGGCACCCAGAAAAATGTTGCCAGCTATACAATGATTTGCTAAAGAGTATAACAACCAGAAAAGAAGGAACTTGCAGATGGCCTTTATGTTAATGTGAGGGGTAGAAAAGGGAAAAACATCTACCCCACTGGACTAAGTCCACAATGTTTAAACTCTTTGGATATACCTATGGAACACTTCACACACGACAGTCAACAGGCAAGCTTGCTTTTATAATGTCAGTAATTCGAGTTAAAGACAACAGAGTCACTCTTTAATTAACCTACAACTACCAGCAGATCATAACTCAACACCTCGTCTTCTAACAGAGGAGCTTCCCAGACCTTCTAAAACGAATCCAAAGCAATTGCTCTCATTTGAGAGATGTATGTGGAGTAGGGTATCCGGCTTACTGTGACCATCAAACTGTGTTTCTGATGGGATCTAGGTGCTATCCTGTCATGCTGGCAGCAAAAACAGCAGAAAACCTGCAACTGACAGAAAGTAAATTTCCAAATAACCTCAACTGCCCTTATTCTCCTAACTGAGCAAATTATCTCCATAATGATGTTGGACAGCAGCGATGCCTGACTTCGCAGGCAGACACATGCTGTGATCATTTGCGCAAAAGAAGAATTACTTCACCTGAAAATGCCTTCCATGAGGGGGGCCCATATGAGCACAGTGCCTCCTAAAGACCCACTGCCTACTGCATCCTCACGGATTCTGAGCAACGGGAAGAGCAAGACAGGCTTGACCTTAGTAACTTTTAAAAAAATTATTATTGATTTCTTCCTACAACGATCCCTGGCAGAACTAGAAGACCAGAATTCAGAGTGGACTGAATTCAGAGTAGAATACTTTACATTGAATTATTCCATTTCTGATAGGACATTTAGAATAGACCACATCTTACTGAATCTTTTCTAAATCATCTCCCATCTACCCACACATTTCTAAATTTCCAGAGAAAATAAAGGTGAAAAAAATGGTGTGCCTTTTAGTTAAATAATGAGGTGTCCCAAATGCCCCGCCTCTCCAAGGCACCCGTAATCAAGGCAGTGGCCAGGGGACGCAGAGCAAAGTCCTTCTTCTCCAAACCCATTCTGACTTTATAGTTCTCAGCCTGTTCATCTGTAACACAGACACGGGGTCAACAGCTTCATGGCAACAACGGAGGCATATTGAGAAAAGGGGTACATGCCCCTACATCTCATTTTATCCACTAAGAGGAAGACTGCTGGCCAACATTGAGGAAAGGGATTAACACCAAACTGCCATCCCAGGAGTCCCACGAACCTGGTAGGACAGAAAAATAAAGACCAGGAGAAGGCCCGGACATCTCTCTCTACTCTCTCTTTTTCCCCATGGCTGGAAACAGTGAGTTCATGGAGAGGCCTGTAGTGCAGACACACTGAAACCTAGGAGGCAGGAAACAAATCAGCCTTTGCTGGCGGCCACACCCTTCCAGCAGGATGGCCCTGGAGCCTCTCTGTCGATTCCTGACTGTCCAGTCGTGTCTCTATTTGTCCAGGCATATAGATATGCCTGTTTAACGTATGCTGTGGGGTGAGCTCGATTTTCCTTTAGTCTACATCTTTCCTCCCTGCTCTCTGTCTTTATATTTCCCTGTGTTTATACCTGTCTGTGTCTGTTCTCTCCATATATCTCTTCCCAGTCTTGCACCTCTCCATCTGACCAGAGGGGCTACTCATGTTCACTCAGCATAGGTCATGGCTACATGATGACTTGGACTAAGGCACCTCTGCCTTCATAAGCACCTTCCTCCATAGAAAAAAATACATTATTTTATGAGCACATTGATAACAGGCAAATATAACCTAAGCTGAATCCATCACTGAATGATTATTATGATTATTTTCTCTTTCTGTTCTGTTTTTTTTAAATTAAAATGCTTGAAAGCATGAAGATTGTGGTGAGCCCAAGGCACTATGTCAACAACACCTCACAAGTCTCTCTCTCTCTCTCTCTCTCTCTCTCTCTCTCTCTCTCTCTCTCTCTCTCTCTCTCTCTCTCTTTTTCTCCTCCCAACCAGAACACTGACCTGCTGTCCTGTCCTAAATAACTATAAATGAGATTATTTAATCCATTTCTGCTCTGGGTTTGCTCAGGGTTAATGTTATTTTCCTCCCTATACATTCTTTTATGTGTCACAGTTTAAAGTGGCAAATTCATGTCTTTTCTTTTATTGGAATGCTTAGATTTAAGCTTCTGGTTGGAGCCTTGAAAGAGAAATCAACTCAGTACAGGTTTCTGCTGCTTTAGTTCTAGTTTAGGCTAGCTTAGTTCCAGGTTAGGTGTAGAGAAATCTGCAGGTGACTATTAGACATCTCCCTGTTACTCAGCTAAGACCCCGAAAGATCACTGGTGCTCTGTTCTTTGTCTGGTTTCCTGTCTCTCTTACCGAGAGAGTAACCTGGGAGAAGACACTTGGGTGCTCATCTCTTTACTCAAAAACACGTATAAGGCACTCCACTAGAACACAAGTCACGCCCACCACTGCTTCTCTAAGAACTCGCCAGCACATCATGTGAGTGACACACCATTAGGCATAATAAACTTTACCTGTTTTGACTCAGAAAACTTACATGAGAATTCTTAACAATAGCTTTCTTCCAAACCTAACCATCATCCACTCTATACTCAAGAGATAGTTTCTAAGTTTGATACTCAGTTGTTTTAACTTGTTTCTATAATAGTCCTAATTAAAAAGGCCCCCCTCCCCAGTCCCCAAGCTTTTTGCTATCTCCTTGGGAAATAGAATAAAATGAAATTGATTTTCTTCTTTATCAGCAAAGCTTGTAAATTGAAGGCACAAATCCCAGGAAGCCAGCACATTAAATTTATCTTAATGTTGCTAATTGGACCCAAAAAATGTCCTTTTTTGCTTATTAAAACTTTGAAAAACAAGTAAATCCCACCTGTTCTTCATACTTTCTTATCTGTTTCCCTTGGCTCTGTTAGAGTAGAAAATTATCCAGTGTTTTTTTTTAAAAAAAAGATTTCTCACTTTTGGAAAGATTATTTGATTGCTTCTGGCCCCAAGCCTCTATTTTTGGCCACCTTCTACTTACAATGATATATTCTACTTATGTTTTTATTTGCTAATGAAGTTCCTTCTCTGATCTTTTGGTGTTACCGACATACATTACCTTCTAATTTCCTTCTGGTCTCAAAGACTTAGGAAGAATTCACCTCATCTAAGTAAGACCAAAGGAAAAAATTAAAATTGTAAATCTAATTATGGTAATACTTTGAAGCATAAATTTCTGTCCTTTCAATATCCTGTGCATATCTAACACAGTTCTCTGACTTTTCCATTGGTTTGAGCCAATCATAAAAGTCTCATCTTTCAACAAGCAAGGACACGGGAAGGATGAATAACAAAGACACCAGGTTCCTAATAAGATATTCACGAAGGTTCCCTCACACACAGTCATATGAAGTCTGTACATTAGATTCAACCTGTGAAACCCCCCAAAAATTTGAATCCCAACAGCTCAACAAAAGACGCTAATATATTTACTTATTGGATAGATGGGATCACAGAAAGGTTGACGTTGAGGGACATAAATAAAATAACGCAACGAAAACACTATGGATAATGTGTACACTTCCATTTCCTGCCTCCTCCCACACAAGCATCCCGGAAGAATTATGGAAATCTTAGGACAAACAGAACTCAGTTATACTGGAAAAGAACCTGATCATTCAAGTTATCACAAGGTTTACAAGATTTGCCTCCAACTTAAGCTTCAGCAGGAAATCAACAGGGAAAGGACACCAAAAAGTACAGCTGTACCCACAAAGGCAGATTTTTCTTTTATTCTTACTTTCCAGAGATATGGTAGGCTTGATGCCTGGTGCTTGCTCTAAAATGATGAGAAAAAAGACACGAACTGGATGTTGTGGCTCTGCAAAGATACACAGAACACTTTTCAGAGAGACTAAACCACACTACCTAAGTATAATGTGTTTAAATATAAAGACTCTACTAAAATATTAAGTAAAATGTATTACTATCAATTCAGCTGAGAAAGTAATACCTCAAATCTCAAAATGAGTTAGAAAGTATGGTTTATTCAACCAGTAATACCATAGAAATATAGCTCAGAGATCATACCATAATGTTTTGGAATACTCAGATGCTACAGAAGTTCAGAGGTCACTTGGGGGAGGGAGTGGACTAGGGACAAGAGGGGGAACCAAGGAGGAAAGTACCATCTCTGGGGGGGTTCATACAATGGCTTTTCTGTAAGATACCCCTAGAAGAATGACTCAAGTGCTTCAAAAACTAATCTGAGGATATAGGTAACTCCTCCTCCTCTAACATTAGATAAATCACAGTCAAGATGTTCCCTGCTGTGTTAGTCATTTTCCCATAACTGAAACACAATACTGCCACCCTCAAGTTAAAGGAGGAAAAGTATGATTTGGCTGATGGTTTCAGGGGATTCAGTGATACTGACCTGGTTCCCAGGAGAAACATCATGGTGGAAGGGTGTGGAGGGGGAAAGATTGTTCACTTCAAGGTGGCCAGGAAACAAAGCAGGAGAAGAATGCTAGAGAGGAAGGGGCAAGGGACCCAAGGTCATGGGCTCCCAGGTCATACCTTTGTGACCCACTCAGACATACTCCCAAGTGTGCTTGGCTAATCTCCACAGTGGCTCCTGAGCAAACGAGTTGACAAAATTAAGTTAATCTCCATATCTAAGAGGTAAGAAATGGTGCCATTTAAAAAAAATATTCCAGATGTCACTGCAGCATTTTGATAAACCTAAAAGCTTTCAGAAATCATGTAAATATCTGATAATCAATACTGGCATATAGTGAGTATTGAATCTTAGGCAAGGTTTAAAATGATACCATGATTTTAAATATTTGGACATGAAAATTGTTTATGGCAAATTTGAAAGGTTTAAAACAGATAAGAGGCTACATAAGGTTTAATCACATTTGATGTCTCTGTACTTAACATGGATATGAAATTACATATATCAGTATAAATAAAGAATATGTGTGTGGATCTATAATGTCTTTTCCCCTTCCCCTTCCTCTTCCTCTCTCTCCTGAGATTCGGGGCAAGAGCTTAACATAAGTAGTTTATGAAGACAGAACAAAGGGAAGAAAACAAAATGAACACATGCAGCCAGAACTCCTTCAATAAGGCAGAAGTGGGGGGGGGGGGGATGAGAAAAACATACAATTTTTATCCTCTCATTTACTGCAACTAAAGTCTTTCTAATCACTTCAGGTGACTTGAGGCCATTGAGTTTGGACTTTAAAATTCTTAGTCAATACATTCTACCTTCCCCATTTCTACTTTCCAAGCATCTGCCTTCTCCATTGGCCTTTTCCTACCCTTTCCATGACAACCTGAGGACATCTCCACTTCCCTAACATCGCCAGCTGAGCTTACAAGTGTTAAGTGCTTCCCACCTCCCCGACACCTGGTATTCCCTTATTTCCTCCTTTTCTGTGTCGTCGTCCATTGTGTCTGATCTGGAACAGCTACAAGCCAGCATGGCAACAACAGCAAATCCAGGGCACATGAACGAGTCTCTCTTTGGAAACTCAACAGATAGTACAATGAATGTAAGGTCTGGGATTTTCCCAAGGACCACACATCCGAAAATGAGAACCAGACGCTGAAGAAGCCCAAGCCACAGCCAGCTTGTGCACATTATTCTCTGGACTGGCTCCAGTATTCTGGTTACACTGAAGGCACTGCCTGTTGGCCATATTTTATTGCCTGACACTTTCCCCAAGGATCTCGGCCCCATTTGATTCCCCATGCACGTGCCTAAGAATGCTACACACGCTCTCACCCAACTGAGGAATGTAGGAAAACTCCTCCGTGTGCTGGCCACAGACTTGTCCCACCCAACCGTGTGTGCCTCTGGTCAGCTTCTCTGCTGTAAAGTAGCTGGGGCTTCAATCTGACATGTCCTTTAGACTGAGACAAGGCCATATTTTATGCCATTGATTTGCCAGTTTACTATATTAGCACAGAAATGAACTTATAATTAAGTGTGTTTCTGTTCAATGTTGTTGGTTTGTAAGGTCTCCAAGACAGAAAATCAGCCATCTCAAGAAAAATCTGTATGGATTTTGAGGCAATATTTCAGAGCCATATCTTCAGTCAAAAGGGGGAAAAAATACTTGCAATAAAATGTACTCACAAACATCAGTGAGAGGTTTTACAACTAACCACCCATGCGGCTTTGGGCAAGTTAGTTAAATACCTCTGTGTTTCAGCTTCTCTGTCTGTAAAATGAAATATCCATAAAATGTAAAAAGTTGTTTGATATTAAAGAATCAAATTTAGAATTGCTGAGAAAGGTACCTGGCACAAAGTAAGCAACAGGTAAATATCTGCCTCATAAATACATGCCTGTGTAACACTGGACTCAACGAAGCAACTCAGGAGAAAGAAAGAAAAGAATATTCAGGGAGCATCTACTCTGTTCATGCATTATCCTATTTGCCTCTATGAACGAGTTGCAAATGGGCTTGTCTAATCTTATTTTATAGAAAAGAAAGCCAAGCCTAAAATAGAACACAGTCACTTACGTGAGTTACACTATCAGTGGGTGAGTTGGTATCTGAGCAGAGGTGTATCTGAGTGCAAGCTGTAGTACAACACCATGCACAGAACATTAGCACTGATGGTAACAGGCAGAACCAGCCCCTTCCACTGACTCAATCGTCTCTCTGTAACAGTCACAACTGGACGTGCAACAAAGGTCATGTTTCTACCTTTGACTTAATGGGCATAAATTTAGCTTCCAAATGACACATTAAATATTCACTTACCAAAATATTAAATATTGGCAGTGCCACATTAGAAATATTACCCACCAACCCGAGCTGAAAAGGACGTAATAGCTTCGGGACAAAAACAGACAGACGAGGGCCACAGTCTCCAGGATCTCTTTATTTCCTTAGCAACACAGTTTTGAGAACATATGTATCTCTATTTTACTCATTAAAAGAAAACGACATTTACAACTGATGTAACAAAGCAAATATACATACGAGTGTGAAACTGTTTCTAGTTGTCTAAACAATCACTGATAAGAACTTAGGAAAGGGAGGAAAGAAAAAGGAGAGACGGGCTAAAGCAAAGGAGAAGTAGCATGATAGAGCGAAGAACAATTAATAAAAAGAAAACACAAGACAAGGAAAAGAGGCAAGATGAGAGGAAAGACAGGTCAGCAGGGAGAATCAAGGTTTGCTGAGCACTCTCTTTCTCAACAACCCTTTACAGAAGAAAAATACTTAGAACTCATTCCTCTGTGTAACCTGTATCCCTACCCTGTTTCTCAAATTGCATCTGTGAAGATCTCCATTAGGTTTTGCAAACTTCTTCCTGAGTCTTCCTACTTTATTCTTGGACTCTGAGAGAACCTAGAGAGGCTCCCAACACCCCATGTTTCCAGAGCAGGTGTTACATCTGGGCTCTGGACCTAAAATGCAATCAGGTCACCTGAATAATGTCCCCAGTGGACTCCACGTTGGCCTCAGACAGCCAGTAGCAGACGTCACTCTGGGCACCAGGTCCGGGAACCTAGATCACAGGCTGTGTCCATGCGATTGGGGCCATCACTGCCTCTGAGAAGTCAGTAGGTACAACACCAATCATCTCCTCCCACAAAAGGCTCCCCTTTCCCATTTCCTTTGCAGCAGCACGCACCCCAGCCTCCTTAAGCTCTAGAGGCCCGCTGGAAAGTGCAGGGTGATTGATAGTAGCCGTGACTTCCAGCACAAGTTTCCACCCTGGAGGATCACAGATGGCGAGATGACTTGCAGTAGTTTTCTCACCCAAGAACATGGGGCTTAGGCATCCAGGCCATATTCAGCAGAGAATCATTTCCAGTCAAATCCACAGAGACTTCGCAGCCATAGCTTTCACTTGAGTTGTTATCAGAATTTTCCATCACTGACTGTTTAAGAAAATATTTAAAGGACTCCACACAGACTGCTGCTGCTTTTACAATTGCATTCTCCAGCTGGGCTGTGAGCATCAAATGCAGTCTAGCTGAAGCACGTGAGTAATCTCTGCTATCTGCCTCCTCAGGTGTACACAAACCCTTCCCTGGGGACCCGTTGGCCTTCTTAGCCAGCAACAGTGACAAGAGGGAAGGGAGAAAGTAGTTATCAAACCTCTGCTGACTTTAGAGGCAGGGGAAGAGAGTCATATAATTGAGTTACAGAATGGATTATCTATTCTGGCCATTGTATTCAATGCTTAGACGATTTTGAACATCTTCCTGCCTGAGGGAGACTCTTGCATGATGAACAGAGCCATTTTGGAGTGAAATACACCTGGTTTTAAATACTGGCTCACCATTTTTTAAAAAAATGGCCTTGTGACATGTAGCACACTATTTGGCTTTCTTAAACCTTAGTTTCCCTTCATTAAAATAGGACAAATAATACCTAACTTGAAAGATTGTGATGAGGTTTGAATAAAATCATGTAGGCATGGAAGGGAAATTTACAAAAATTACTTTAAAACTGCATTTTTCTCTCCTTTTTATTTTCCTTTCAAACAGATGGAAAATGTTCACTATTCCTTGTCTGAGTGATATAGGCTCCTCAAAGGTAGAATTAACCTGAAATCCTGACTTAGGTACACATCAAAGATTGCTGAAAAAATTGTGCTTAAAGCCAGGCAGACCAGTACATGTCTATAATCCCAGCACTCCAGGAGGAGGCAGGAGGATCACAAGTCTGAGCCCAGACTGGGCAATTTAGAGTAAACTTGTCTCAATAAGAATAACAACAACAACAACAATATTTTTAAAGGGTAGGAGCGATAACTCGGTATGAAGACCCTGGGTTCAAAGCTCGGTGCTGCAGAAATAAAAACGGTTACAATAATGTCCAGCAGTAGCTAGAGTAACTAATGCTGAAAGACACCTATTTTATTATTCATTTATTTATTGGGCGCGGTGGGGGGGGGGGGGTGGGCAGGATCTTGCTCTGTAGTCCAGTCTGTTCCTGAGCTCACTATGTAGCCCAAGCTGGTCACAGACTCACAGCAATCCTCCTATCTCAGGTTCCCAAGGGCTGGGATTTTCCAGCTAATCTTTATGCAGTGCTAACTATATTAAAAGCCTATATAAGTAAATACTCATAAAAGTACACATAAAAAAGACTAGGTATTACAATGCCACAAAGATGTCATTTTCTTCTGCTCATCTATAAATGTAATATCATTCAATAAAATGTTAGAAATTCCTGAGCCAATTACAAAGTTCTGTAGAAGAGCAAAGGACCAAAAATGCCCAAGACATTCCTGAAAAATGTGGAAACCTAGTTATCTGCTAGATTTAAAGCTTATTTTAAAGATGCAGATGACAATGGCAGTATGACATGGACATAAAGACAGGCAAATACAACAAAGGCCCAACGAGAACCTGGAAATGAATGTACACATAGGTGGAAACTCGGCAGAGGGCGTGAATGTGATTACCGACAAATTGGGAAAAGATATAGAGTGTTGAAGCAATAACCACATTCAAAAAGAGTAGATGAAATGCAACCTCTGCTTCATGATAGGTTTATTGAAGAAACACATATGTATGTGTATGAATGAATATGTATATGCATACACATACATGTTTTAATTGACTTCTCATGAAAGAATGGTCCTCTTTCATCTATTTTCTAAGTGATTACTGTCTTAGCAGTATCTATCTTTTCCCAATAATCTGTAATGACATTGCTGTCATCAACCAAGTTTCCATATGAACGTGGATCCCTTTTGGGGGCTCTCTGTTGCTGGCACAGTACTAACAGACCATTCTGAAAAGTCAAGCTTATACTTCCTGCTATGAGAGGAATGGGCAACTAAAGTCATAACTGATACTTTAAAAAAGTAAAATGTGCCCTTTCTGGCACATCTGAGCTTACGGGCCAAGATTCAAAGGTGCTACCCTAACCTTTACTAACTTAACAAGCAAGAAAATGTTTATTGTTTCAGTTTATCTTTTGTCTTCTTTGACTACTCAGAAGTTAATACCTTTTCTGTAAGCTTCTTTGTTTTTACATTTTCTCTTTTGAGCATTATTCCTCTCAACTTATTTATTAATGGTTTAAGAGTTTTTTTATACAGGAAAAAAAAAGGTGTGTGGGGGGGGGCTGAAATTCTTTACATTAACATCATTAGCTTTTTGTCCAGTATGTACTATGAACATTTTTCTGGTGTATGTGCTGAGAGTATGAAAAAAATCTGATTTTTCCTATTTCTTTGTTGTTAAACTTTTTAAGTTCTTCCCTATCAGAGATCAAATTAATATTTACTAAATTTGCTTAGGGTTTTTCATGATTTTTTTCCACTTAAATTCTAATTCATGTACAATTTTGTTTCTGTCAATGACATGACATGAAAATATGACTTGATGTTTCCCTAGATATCTAATTTTCTCAAAAAATTTTCCTGGCAATATATTCTTTATCAAATATATTAAATTATTCTTTATAACAATACATGCTTCTTTTATAATAGGAAAAAAACGCTATTTTTAAAAGTTTATAAATGCAATGGAAATCTTACTACCAAAAGTTCTATAAAATGAACATCTTGAGTGCTTTTTTAGTGGCTGGCCACTCCTGCCTTCATAATTGGCCTTGTTAGTTATGTAACTGCTGATCCACCTACCGAATTACCAAAAGCCAGGTACATTGCTATATTCTCATTTTATGTAGGTTTTCTCTGCTCTTCTTTCATTGCAGAGACCCACCAAACTACTGAGGAAGCTGAATTCCCCATCCACGAGTGACTCACAATTCCTGGGCACCAGCATCAAATCAGATGGTCCAAAGAGCTTCTTTAGGGGGTGGCAGGAACAACCAAGGGCTCCCAAATTTAAGAAGAAAACAAGTGATGATAGAGATGAAGGAAGTAGAAAGATGAACTCATTATGTTGCCAGTGGGAACCAAGAGCATTCTGCACGGCTGCAATCTACTCAGAGAGCGATGCTAAGATGGGGAGGCCAGTCATGGCCCAAGTTCGGATGTCAAGAAAGAGCATGAACTGGAAATGAGGCGGCCTGGCTCTTCCTCAGGTGACCTTGGAGAAGTCAATAAATGTGGATCTTGAGTCTCTCTTCTCTACAGTGAATGAGCTTGACTACTAAATGATGCAGTGTGGAAGTTCATGAACCAACAGCACTCACATATTTAGTCTTCTTTGAATGGTGTTTTCATCTTTTTTAATGTTATAGGCATGCACTCGGTTTCTAAAAGCATTGACTATTGTCATGCACCTCATTACACACTTTTATGCTACTTCCCCTGGTCTCAGGAGTCTAAATGATCTATAAAGTTCTTTCCAATTTTATTAATTTATAAAACCTATCAGAAATCCACATTATGCCTATATCAGAACACACTCAAAATCAACCCACTGCTCACCACCTGTCCTACATCTACCCTAACCATTCTGCAAGGAACTTTTTGTCACAGCAGAAGCAGCTGGAGTGACATTTTTGAAATATAAATAAAACTAGCACTCAAATGTCCCTTAGTCAGGTAAACCTACTTTGATCTGCCTGTTTTTAACAATACCTTGTCTCATATTCCTGATCACAACTGTCCAGCTCCACTTTCAGACAGAAGAGTCTACCTCTCACATACTACATAGTGTATTTTTTTGTTATGGGCTTTGTTTTGCTTTTGGTTTTCATTTGCTTTGTCCAACTTAACTCAAAAGATTTGAAAGATCATTGAGGACAAACATTTTGTTCTTTTTTGCTTAGTGGTCTCAGTAAATAGAATAAAGTCCGGCAAAGATAGTATACTCCATAAACTACAGTGAACAATTATGAATTTATGAGAAATTTTTTCTCTCCTACAATAAATGTTTCTTGTTCTAAAAAGTCACATTTGTGACTTAGCATTTCAAAGTAGACATAAGATCATCTTCTCTAATCTCTCTATATTAGTCAGATTTCTAATCACTACAACACGATATCCAACGCCCAGATCTTAGAAAAGGTTTAATATGGCTCAGGTTTCGGGGTTTAGTCCATGGTTGGTTTGCACTAAGGCAAAAGCAACATGGAGGAGGAAAGCTGTTCACCCCATGAAGCAGAGAGAAAAGGAAGAGCTGGGGACAAGAAGACATGCTCCAGGCCACTCCCACTGTACACTCCCTCCAACTAGGCCCCACCTCCTAACACTAATCATTACAGCACTTCTGGGATCCAATCACCATCCAAAAGCCCCACCTCCTAACACTGGTGATTACAGCACTTCCAGGATCCAAAAGCCCCACTTCAGAAGATGAGACATTTGGGGACATGCTAGGTCAAATGGACAACACTCTCCCATTCTAGCACACCATTCTGTCACTCCATAGTCTGTAGCATTCCCAGTATGTCTCCAGGAGATTTTCATCTTGTCCACAGAAAGGCAGCCCACAGAGACAGGAGTTCAAATAGGAGGAGGGCTTCTTTTTCAAAGCTGTCAAGTAAGGAACAGATAACAGGATAATTTCATAAAACAAACAAGGCAGCCAGTCTCCAAATGAAGCCTGGCAATGTTTATATGGAACAGTCAAAGTGGTATGGTTATCATCTATGTTCTATCAGCCCAACATTCCTCAGGGCCATGTCAAAGTATGTTTGCTGAATTCAAACACACTGACAATAAGATCTTTCATTTCTCCAGAGTAATACTTTCTCTATCAAGAACTAGAAAAAGTCAACACTGCCCTCAAACCCTGAGCTCGCACAACTTTTGGATAGATTTATTCCAAGTGTGGAGTGAGTGAGGAGGACACACTTCCCTTGCTAAGGTACCCAGTCTTACTGTGACTGGCCGTTATCACCTGCATTGGTTGTACCTGTCCGTCTGCATCCTTTCCTCCCTCTCTCAGACCTGACAGCAACTGAGGTGTGCCTTAAGACTGGTCCCAGACGTTGCTTAGATTTCAAAGACCCACATCACCTAGAAATACAGGGATAAGGAGAGATGACAGGAAAAATTCTAAAGCTGCCAACTTTTTATTTCATCAAGTAACTACCTCTGATAGTGCATTCTGGCACACTTAGCCACCTGGCTTTTGAAAAAACGAACAAAAACACATGCTGGTGGAAAGACAGCCTCTAACAAGGGATGCTGGGAAAACTGGTTACCTGCACACAAAATCTAGACCGTATCTCTCACGTCGCACTAAAATCAAATCAAAATAGTTGAAAGACTTAGATAATAAAGCAGAAACAAACACTCAATCTCCTGAAAGATAAAGCAGATAAAACTCTTGAAGACATAGGTACAGACAAGAACTTTCTGAACAGAATCCCAATTGCACAAGAAATGATACCAAGAATCAACAGTGGGATTATAGCAAATTCTTCTTCACAGCAAAGGAAATATATCTTTATAAAATTCTTATTTTTTAACTTATCAGAGAAAATTTCTGAGGAACCAGTATTTAGGGAACATTGCTGCCAATGTTCTTGATTCACTTATCTATTTATTTGGAGGGGTGGGGGGTCGCTCTAGAGTCCAGGCTGATCCTGAACTCACTATGTAGCCCAGGCTGGCCCAGAACTCACAGCCATCTTTCTGCCTCAGCCTCAGTAGTGCACCTTCATATCCACATAGTATGTGGCATTTGCAAGCCAAACCCCGGGCCTCAAGTTTCCTAGGCAAGGGCTCTCATCTTCTAGCCGTGGCCCAAATCTCTTATCTAGAATGATAAAAAAAATGTCAGTGTAAGACGCCACTGGGGAGCATGTAAATGATTTTAATTGGTGCTTCACATTAGGGCAAAAAAGACAAATGATCCCTGGCAGAGAGGCACATGCATATCATGGTGTACCCTCAAAAGCACAGCACTCTAGAACAGCTGATGTGGGGGAAGGAACACAGGTTCATGAGGCGAGTTTTTGGGTTTTGAAGGATATCTTCACAGTCGATGTCACCCAATTCTGGACCTTTAGAGAAAAGTAGGCAACTAGATTTTTTTTTCTATTCCTTTCAAAAATGCTTCAAAAGCTTTTGCTGATTAGTAAACAACACTTGGCAAGTGACCAATTATACATGGCTTTATACTAAAAGAGCCATGGTAGGATAGCCCATCACATTATAGCTCAGTAACTACCAAATGAAACTTTAAGGCAGAAATGTAAACTTGCAGCCCATAAGCCAAATATAGTGCCCAATTTTTTTTTGGGGGGGGGATGTAAGGTGAGCCAAGAAAGAAGAGTGTGTGTGTGTGTGTACATGTATGTATATGTGCATGCGTGCATGTGTGTGTGTATGCACAGGCACTCATACACACCCTTATACTTTAGCTACCTATGTTTAAGAATTGTGGCATTTACCCAAACTCAAAACTGAAAAGTCTGACAACAAACAGCCCTCTCATTCCAGTGTGGCCACCATAGCTGCAGACACATGGAAACAGGCCAGGCCCCCTTCCTTGGACTGATCATAACTGTGCCTGCCTGGTACCTGGAAGCATTTGGTTGATATTCTGTCTGAGTCCAGAAAGAAGCTTAGAAAAGATACAGAGCAAAGAGGAAGAGAGAAGGGGAAGAAACACTGAAATGAAGCCACGAGTGGGGACATGACCACGGGGTTTCTCCACCCAGCTCTGTACGCTTTGCTGGACATGGCTGCAAATTTACTTCTGGGCTTCTTCACAGCTGACTATATGTATTAGTGAGCTTTTCAATCACCCACAACTTAAAGGAGGTTTGGGGAGATTTACTACATAATCAGCAGGCTCCAGGGCAGAGCCTCATGGGGAAGGGCATGGAGGAGCAAAGCTGTGTAGTTAACGGCAGCTGGAAAGCAGAGCAGAGGAAAAGCACCAGAAAGGAGGAAGCAGGGGGCAGGTATGGTACCCGGGGCCAGGCCTCCATGACCCATCTGGGTGTACCCAGCAAAGTGCTCCATTAATCAGGTAGGCAGCCCTTAATCCATTGAGGTTGATATATCAAGACTAACAGTCACACCGTAACTTATAGACTGAAACCAAAACACAGTCATTTTCACCTTTTAATAAAATGCAATTTGGGGACTGGGGATGTAGCTCAGTGGTTACTATAAAGCCCTGAGGTCAATTCCCCAGCTCCACATATGGATTAGGTGGGCAATGGCGATCCATGCCTATAATTCTAACTCTCAGGAGACCGTGGCAGGATGACTGCTGTGAGCTTGAGACCAGCCTGGGCTGCTATGTACTGAGTTCAGGACCAGCCTGAGCTACAGAGAGGGATACCACATCAAATAATTTTTAAAAAGTAAATAAAATTGCAGTTTTACTATAGTGATAACATTGAATTTTACAAAATAATTAAACATGAAACATAAAGTGACACAGGGCAGCCTAGTGTGCCAAGATGCGTGGTGTTGGTGACAAGGTGATCAAAGTAGACGCTGTTGAGAGCGAGGCATCAAGGAGTGACAGGAGAGACATGAAGACGCTGAGGTCTGGCCTGGTCGCCCTCAGGTGGGCCTCCTAAGACTGGTACATCATGTTACCACAAAGCACCCCAGGGATGACATAAAGGAAAAGTGACCAAGTCAAAATAACAGGAGAAAAGTGTGTCACAGCCATTCAGCCATCCGGTAATGAATGCCCTTCGTTTCTAGCAAATCTACTTTGCTTCCTGAAGTATTTTCTTTATTTGGGTTGTTGTCAAATTACTATGGGAAACTCTAAGCTAGTTAAAAATGAAATGCCTCTTAGAGTTTAGTGCATAAAGACCTCAGCTTTGAGACTTTGGGATCCATTTCTTTTTCTCTCTTCAAATGAAGCTTACTCGTGCATAGCCAACCCTACTTTTTTGTGTGTGGATACTGAAGAGAAAGAATGGCTGCTACCAAGCAGAACTCAGAAAGGTAAAGGACCTGCTCAGGGTGGCAGTCTACCTTCCTGGCTGCAGCATTCAACACAATGTATTGCTTTTGCTTTCTCTGTCTTTTAAATCTGCATCAAGCACCATCAAGATGAATTCTAGCAACTACTTTGCGATCCTACCTCTATTTCTCTATGTCACTGGTGGAGTGTTTTGTGTGGCCCAAGTGAAATTAATGGTAAATCCATTTGGCAAAACAAAACAAATCTTGAATTAACAAACAGCACTGTTACCCACTTCTTGGTTTATTAGTGGAGAAAGATATATTCGGTGCATTTTCTGCAGTTCAATATCTTATCTGTATCAAAATGAGGAATAAGGAGCTCATCACATCGATAATAGAATTTCAAGCAGCCATGGGGACAGGACTACAATTTTATTCCCAACATAAACAGAGATCTGAGAGTTCTACAGGGAATAGACCCTTTCCAGACAAATCAATTAAAAAATTATAAAGCATTTTGATGAGTAAGTTACTTGGACATGAGAACATCACGTACTTCCTCTTCCCTATACCACAAAAAGCAAAGTTTGAAATCTCTTTTCATGAGTTATTGACTCCATCCTCATATCAAAGAAGCCACAGTCATTACAAAGTCAGCCAGTATTTCTGTAAGAAATCCTATCTTGGGAGGATTTACAGAATATTGGCTGTCTTTGATTCTCAAAGAGCTCATTTGAAAGCTGGGTCTCAGGTGCCATGAATTTGTTTCATTTGCATATTACACATACAGAAAAGCCACGTGTGGTGCTACTGACCATTAGCAATTTTACAGATAACAATGTGCCTTCTTCAGAAAGTATGATTTTTTTCAAATGCAAAGGTTTTTGAGGAGCAGATACTTATTCTTTATACTGAGATACTTTCCTGCAAAAACTTGTGTATTTTATTTTCAGGCGGGGCCTGAAGCAGAGGTGAAAAAAATAAAGCAAAGATGGTGGCAGGCGCTCTTCTTTGGCACAGGGAAGAAGAAAGGAAAAAAGGAAAAGACAGCAAAGGATGCAGCTCTGCCTCGTCCAAACTTAGATGGGGCTCAGGCAGGATGGGTAGGGAGGTGGCAGGTGCAGCGAACTAGGAAGATACGAAGTGACATTCACTGACGATCAAGTCCACAGAAATGAGTAAGAGCTAGAAGAAGACCTGCAATGGGTCATAATCAAGAAGGTGTAGGGGGAGGGACAAAAGGAGAGTGCGAAAGCTCTTGTCACCTTGACAAGATACATATGTGCATAAAAGGCTCAACTCCATTGTAAACCTTAAATTTGGCACGTATACATATCAATAAAATGGGGGGGGGAGGAAGGAGGATTTTAGAGATTCATAATCTGGGGAATATAACTTGGGACGAAAAGGTCAAGGACCCAGGTCCCATTATTCAAGGTGAAAGAAAGAGATCTTGGCACAGACACTGGCTACCATGGCATTACTGTGCTGAAAGGAGAGTTGGGCACTCAGGTAATATTGACAAGAGAACTACAGTAAAGGGGCTTCGCGTTGGCATTGTCAACTCCCAGTCCCATTCTCTCACCATTCACCATGGTGTCTCTCAACAAGACCAAAGTACAGCCTTACAGATGACACAGACCAAAAAACAATGTTTTCCTGGCCCACATGGTGATATGTGAAAGAGCAGTTGAGCGTGAGATTATGGCTGGATCCTACCCTCACAGCCAGCTGGAGAGCTAAACAACAAGATAAGAGGTCAGTCACTTGCCAGCTTTTTGGATTTTCTATGCCCTAAGTAGGATGGAAGGGACCACAGTTAGTGGCTGATGTAATCACAGAAAGAGTGCCAGCAAGAGGCTTGATAAGTGTCTAGAATCAAGACAGAGCAGATGGATGTGAATTGCAGATAGCAACTCCTGAGCCAGCTGTTAGATGGTCTCTTTTAGAGAATCTGTTTTCTGTGGTCCCTAGAAACAAATCTCATCCTCTAGGAAGACCTCACCTCCAAAGGCAGAAAAACACATCCGCTATCCCAGGAGCCTGTGCTCCACATGTGATGATAAGGACAAATACACCTAGAGGAAGGGGACATGAAGCATCTCCCCTAAGTGTAGAAGCTTTGGGCTTTTCCAAAGATAACATCCTTTGACACCTATCATCTCTCTGGAGCAAGAAAGAAAGTCCCAGTGGTGGGGAACTGAAAGTATTGAAGTCCTACTTGATAATCACTTTAAGCTGCAAAAGACTACACATCCTAGGAACTAGAGCCCAGGGCTCGCAGGGCTCCCAGGGCTCCCAGGGCTCCCAGGGAAGGAAGTTATTGGTGCAGCCCTCTACCTTCATGCCTGATTAGCTTATCATTTTGTTTCCTGAATCTAGAAGAGAGATTAGGATACAGAAAGGCCAAGTGGTGAATGAATAAAACATCTAGTTTTCTACATAAGCAATTTGTTATGGATCAAGTGACTCCTGAATGACACGATTTCAGCCTCTGAAAAATTGACAAAATTTTATCATGATCCAGAAAAGTTTCAAGAACTCATTATATAGCCCATTTACTCTGAACCTACACTACGGAATTTCAAACTATGATCCTCAGACTACCACCTGTTAGACTGAAATTCCTAGGGCCTAATCATCTCTACAATCTCACATCTGTGAGCATTAAGAATCAGAGCTCCTGTCATTAACAAAAGTGGTACTTGCACACATGACAATGTGATTTACACACACTTACATTTTCTGAAAAATATTACCTTCTAGACATGAATGTAATTACCCTATGACACAAGTATTAGCTTCCTTTTCTTTAGGGAAGACAACTGACATAAATAAGGTCACATGTCACTTAGGCCTCCAAGCCAGGATCTACTCCAATTCTGTCAAAATCCCAAATCTCTGCTCCTATAAAATAGAATGGGCTCAGTAAAGGCTGGTATTATTATTTAGATATAAAATTTACCTAAAATTTTCATGTTCAGAACTGGGGCCTGATCACTGAGGGTGTGACCTGGAAGGCTCTATTCTTGTCCACAGCATCTCCTTTCTCTCCCTGCTTCCTGGCTGCCATGAAATAAGCATATTTCTTCTGCCATGCCCTACGCAATACTAAACTGCTAAACCAGCCAATAATGGGGCAAACACACTGAAACTGTGAGCCAAAGTAAATCTCTCCTACTTAAAGTTGCAGATGTTGAGTGCTTTTGTCCCAACGACAGGAAAACCAACAGACCCACCAACAGAGCCTGTACTAAGTAAAATACTGTGTGTCTCCTTTCCAGACTTATTTTACTTTGATTTTGATAAGAATATATGCTTAAGGAGAAAGACTGAGAGGAAATGCAGTTGCACTTGTTGGGCATTTCTGTTCTCACAGCCTACCATCAGGGGAGCAGTAGGAAGGCAGAGATACAGGGAGGAAGAAAAAAGCCACATGAGGGGCTGGAGGAATGGCTCAGCGGTTAAAGCGCTTGAGCAAGCGCTGGCCTGTAATCCTAGCACTCGGGAGGCTGAGACAAGAGGACTGCCGTGAGTACAAGGCCAGCCTGGGCTCTGAATTGAGTTCAGGACCAGCCTGGACCACAGAGCGAGACCCTGTCTCAAAAAAAAAAAAAAAAAAAAAAGCCACATGAATGGACACAAGGCACTGGAATGAAAAGTTACAACTGAATTGTATAGACTTTATTTAGAATGGCTCACTGCCTACAGGTAACCTTGATAGCATATAGGTTCACAGTTGGTGTCAAAATACTGAATTGTGTGTACACACAAACACACACACACAAACACACACAGCATACAATATGACTCACTAAAGCTGCCATGTCTTTTTTTTATTACTGTTACACTAGTCAAAATTATTTTGGGGGGATTATTTTAAAGTAGCCCTCACTGTCAAAATGTTACCTGCATAGGTATTTCTTTTGGTACTGAGTTTTAAAACTAGATGTAGTCATGGTGCCTTGATGCCCTTAGAAGAGTTAACTGGCTTCATTTGGTGAGGAATAGTGTTATAAACCAAGTGGATAAAGGTATTCCTTAAAAGCACCACTGAATTGGTAAAGAAAATACATCTCTAGGTCATATGATCTCATACCAAAAACCCAAAGTTATGGCCAAGAATTTTGAAGTGTGGGTCCATCACTCAGTTTGATGCTTTTAGGGCCAAAAAAGACTTCCTCATCTTGTTTGAATTACCTGTCACAATATACACTGCTACTATTTCAGAGTTTACCAAAGCTCTGTTATATCAATGAGAGAACTTTGACCACATAAATTAGGATTCTAATGTGATGAATAAGGATCCTGTCTAAATAGGCCCCATCAGAGGTTTGGGTCCTAGGAGCTCTCAGCCCAATCCCAGCCACCTCTGGAGCTACCCCTGGAAGCTGTTGCACATACCAATTCAAAGGATGGATTTAAGTAAGTGATTCCTGCAAGGTGCTATGAACAACTCACAAAAAAGACATCTGAAGCGCAAATTATTATTTTTATAGAAGATATTACAAGAGCAGGGCAGCAGTTACTACAATTACTATTCAGGAAAGAATCTCCTTAAATGCACACGGCAGATGTGCTTGGTGAGCTGAAGGATTTTCACGGGTCTTAAAGGTTTAGACTAATAACACCTATATAGATACGGGAGCTAATTCGATGACTATAATATAGAGAGATAGATAGACTCATTACTACAAATGAATCCAGTGCAGCAGGAAGGAAGAGTGGAGCCAGTGCTATTATGCAGATGTGGCTGCCTAGAGCTAACCCTGACTCCTTCCTAGCACCTTCCCTGCTTGTTCTATGTAATAGAATTTCAGCCCATTACAGACTTGCTAAGAAGTTTCCTCATCTGTAAAAGGAGGGGAATAGAGGAAATCTCTGTGATTGCTTCCAGCTGCATGAGTACCCAACAGTTTCTATGCATTGTGCAAAATAACAATGGTGAGTGTTTTATCTGACTGACAGGGAACTTTCGGTAACCTCCTCTTATCTCCCTGCTTCAGTACCCTGATTGCAGCGGTCACATTTAATTCCACTCATCCATCCAATGCCTGTCCCTTTCTGCTTGAGTTGAAACCTCTTCCTACTCTGACCAAATGCCATTCAGCGCAGGCAGAAAAGCACAAAAGCTAATTAGCAAATGAAAGGTGAAGGAAAAGTACTCACCAACCCACAGAAGAGTGACCCTGAGTTGGGTAATGAGTGACTTTAAAACACATCAACAAAAAGAGTGTGTCAACTGCCAGGTCAAATGTTAGAGGAACGTGGTGTTTAGAAAGGCAAGATGTGTTTACCCTGTAATTTCCAAAAGAAGGCAACAGGGAAGCCGGGAAAGTGAACTAATCCCATTGTCACAAAGGTGCCTGCTGCTGTGGGATATGATGATTTTGTTGTTTGCTCAGAGTTTCCATATTATACCCTGTTATTTTATTTTTGGAGGGGGATTCCAGAGAAGCAGAACCAATGCCCATTGAAAAAAGACCAAGCGACTAAATTACGATGTATCCAAATCAATGTAAGAATAATTGGATAAAGTATGGACTAGCCAAACTATATTATGCAGCCATTAAAAGACAGACACACTGGTCTGGGGATGCTGCCCAGTGGCAGAGTGCTTCCCTAGCATGCCAAGGCCCTGGGTTCAACCTCTAACAGTAGAAGGGAAAAAAGACAGGTACATAAATGTGGAATATGTTGATCAAAGGACACAAAATTTCAGTTAGCAGGAGGAGTAAGTTCAAAAAGTCTACTATCTTATGGAAGTAATAGTTCATAACATAAAAAGCCAGGTGTGGTGGCACATGCCTGTAATCTCAGCACTCAGCAGGCTGAAGCAGGGGGATTGCTGTGAGTTCAAGACCAGCCTGGGCTACATAGTGAGTTCAGGACTAGTCTGGACTACAGAGTGAGACTCTGTCTCAAAAAATGAAAGTTCATAATGTAATATAAATAAATAAATATGCAGAGTACAGTTGTAAATTGAAAATAAATAGATTTTAAATGTCCTCATTGCAAAGCATGTGGACTAACACATATGTTAATTGGCTTAATTTAATCATCATATAGAGTGTGCTAATATCAAAAATACGTCAAACACATAAACGTCACATGTACTTGCATATAAGTTTTTCATGTCAATTTAAGAGACACCTCTAAAATTTTTATAAGGCATATAAATTAACACAGGCAGATAGTCACAATTAAGTTGAAACACAAGCAAAAAAACTTTTAAAAATTTTGTTGGTTTTTAAAGTAGTCTAAGAGAATAAGAGATTCATCTATTATGTTTAGTCTAAGTCTATACCTAATTATCTTTAGACCTGATCCGATTTATCTCCAAACTAAAACATCTTCTCAATGGAAATCGTATCGCTTGATGGTGAAATGCACAAGAAGTACAGCTAAGTGGCCACGGTCTCAGCTCTGAAGTCAGATGGGCAAGCTTATATCTCATTTCAGCAACTTACCTCCTACGACTTGGGCAAGTTACTTATCTCTGAAGCTCGCTTGCTTCAATCACACAAGGAGCATTAAGCCTTATCTCATGAGGACATGGCCCCTGCGGAACGGGGAAGAAAGTGCTGAGCACAGTACTGGCACAAGCAAGTGCTCCATCAGTGGTGGCTATGACTTTATTACCTAATAGCCTTAGAAATCAGCCTGTACTAAAAACAGAAATCCTTCTGCAATGTGACATTTAAAAGGCCACCACCGCAGAGAACATGCTTAGGCTTCCAGAAAGGTACTTGTGAAAGTATGGGCTGAGGAATAAATGACATTTGATTTTCTATTCCAACATCTTTCCATTTCAACATTTTCTGATTAGGCAGCCACATGGTGCTCGCAAGCTGCCCAGCTGCCCTCCTACAGCATCGCAAATGTGAAGCGTGGTCCCCAAAGCTTCCCGCTTACCCATGCTGGGACACCCACAGGTGGGTCCAGCCCTGAACAGGTGAGAGGATCAAAGCCATGCACACAGCCCAGTTATTTTGTGCTTCAGTCAGAAAATAAACTCAGGAAGATGCAAAATGAGAGCAAGAGAGGGAGGAAGAAGACAAGGAAGTACTTCCTGCTCACTGTGTGGTCCCAGGTTCCAGATCAACTCTCAAAAGGCAGAGGTCACTTTACCTTTGGTGAGAGGTTCCCAGATTCGAGACAAGCCCTGCTACTTTGTGAACCAGAACAGATGAATGTAAGCTCATGAACAGTGAAAATGCTATTGCCCTCAATTCAATTAAATTCAACTTTAGTGCCTACATGGTCAGCACTACTACCCTTGATATATGAATAGGGAGAGATGCTATTTTCTGTACTGTATAGGTCATGACATCCAATTCTCTTACAATTTTCTTCACTGCAATCCATAAAGTGCTGGTGCTTTTAAGGTATTTAAACAGAGGCATGGATGTTAAATTATGGGCTTATCCAAGAGACACAAGCCAACATTTTATTAGAGAATGATGGTGGGGATGGAGGTGATGGTAAAGATAACAGCCAACATTCACTGCACACTGACTCAGTGCCAGGCATTATGCTAAATGCCTTATCCAAGATGCATGTGATAGATATTGTCACATGCAGCAGGGATACAGAGAGGTCGAGGAACCATTCTCAGTCAGTGATGGAGCCAGGACTGACACCCAGGCATTCTCTCCTCAGACCTATACTTTTACCTCTATACTACCATCCAGGCAGGTCCTTGAAGTCCTTATCCCTACAGATTTAGCATCTGCTTTCTTCTTCCACCAGAACTTTCAATCACTGCAGCTGCCTCTGATTGTAAGCACATGACAACCTAGAGAATTTCATTCTTATGCATATTACCCAGGTTTAATTTTTTTTTCATCGCCTAAAAGAAATCATGGCCATTTCAGCTGAGCATCATAATTCTGCATTCTCTCAGAACATGCCTTCAACTTTTATTTTCCCGAATGAGGTTTGGTTTATAGAACATAAGATAGGAAAGCTGGATTGAAAAGCTGGGAGAATATAAATCTTCTCTGAGAAACAAGACACCCACCACATCTGAAAGAGTTTAAAGTTCTTTGATGCCCTCCCATTACAAGAAAATGTTGAAGAAAGTAAATTTTGAGGGTTACAAGTACACACAAAAAGACCTGCTGTGTTTCCTGGTCAGCTGCACAGCCTGGTGATTTCAATTACTTAATTACATCACGAGTTGGGTAACACATAGTCTGGGTCCTTTATTGGGACTCTGTTTTCTTATTGCCAGTTCTTTCTTTCTCAACACACTGTCAACCTCTTGAGAACTGAAGCCACGTCCTACACGCGGGCCCTGCCTCCCACCAGAATCTCATACAGAATAGGGACTCAAAGTTTAATCGAGTCAGAGATCATTTATATTTTAAGCATACTCCAAACCTCTGAAAAGTCAACATTTGAGGACACAATGCCTTCTCCAATATTGCTTCATCTCCAGGGAGTCTTCAAGTGACAATAAAATTGATTTCTTCCCCCAGCCCAACCTGAAGCCCTGGAACTATCATCTGGATTTAAACCCATCTATGCTAAAGGTGCTCATTTCTTTCTTACCCTAAGGTAACAGGACCTAAAGAAGAAAAATGATGAGACTATGTGGTCTTCTAATTTAAACATGAGACAATTCTGTGAGGAGGTGTACTAAACTTGTTAACGGAACTGGGTTGTACCCAGAAAGTGGTAACAAAATAGTTACTGAATTAAACTTAATGCTTTATTTCACATTTGAATGTCCCTACAAAAGTTGGGGATAAGTGCACGATAAAAATGCTCAGGTTAGGGGGCTGGAGGAATGGCTCAGCAGTTAAAGCGCTTGAGCAAGCACTAAGCCAAGCACTAAGTACCTGAGTTCGATTCCCCAGCACCACATAAGCTGGGCATGGTGGCGCACACCTGTAATCCCAGCACTCAGCACTCGGGAAGCTGAGACAGGAGGATTGCCGTGAGTCCAAGGCCAGCCTGGGCTCTGAAGTGAATTCAGGACCAGCCTGGACCACAGAGCGAGACCCTGTCTCAAAAAAAAAAAAAAATGCTCAGGTGACACGTGAGTCTTACTTTAAATAATAAGAATTGATGTTACATTGAAAAAGTATCATTTATCTATGCTATGCCATTGCATGGTATGGCCTTCACATGGGACACAAAGGCTTAAGTAACAGCCACGATTTTCAGCTTCCCAGGAGGCAGAAAGGACTGGGGACAGCAGGGCCTTACTCAGGGGAAACCAAAAGGCCAAGGCTGCCATCCAGAACAGCTCTGCATCCTTTTTTTGGTCTGCTTTCTAAAGTGAGTTTCTGCATAAAATTCCATTTGGTGAAAGGAAAATCAACCTAGAGTATAAAGATATTGGAAAAAATAAAATAACATCACCAGATTTCTATGTTCCTTTTTTTTCCCTCCTAGTATCATTCAGCAAAATAACCTGTCACTCTTTCTGGGTTTGTAACAACTGTGAATCCTGGTTCATTTTAGAAGCTATGGGCTCCCATTAGTGACCCGTGGGTCCCAAAGACAGAGATCAAGCCAAAGTGGCACAGTGAAAGAATAAGCGGCAGAGAGATCACCGAGTACACAGCACTAAGAGGAATCACTGAGCTACTGAACCCAAGAGCACAACTAACGCCACTTGAAAATTCTTTTAAAAGAATCAGTTCTGCTCAAACCAGGGATTTTTAAACCTGATGAAGACCCAAAATTGGCCATGGTGCTTGTTAAAAAAACACAGATGCCCAAAATTCACTCTAGATTTATGAATCAGAAAGGGGCAAATAGGGTACATAAAAATTGTATATTTAACAAGTCTTCCCAAATTTTTCTGATGCCCACTCAAGCTTTAGAATCCCTCCACTAAGCGTCATCAGTTACAGTGTGAATTCTTGGTGAGGTAATACCCCTAATGTAAATTTCCTTAAATTAAGAAATACCAAAATATCCAGATTAAAGATACTAAAATCATATTCATGTAGCATATGCATTAAAGCACCTCTGACATACAAGAAAATAACCTGCCACTTTTAAAAATTGGGGAATTTAACTACATGTTTTGGAATCTTTATAAACATGATACTAAGATGAACTACTCCCCATGATAGTTCCATACTTCCCACAGACAAGAAAACTCCCTGGTTTACTCATAATAACTGCCTGCTTTCTGACAACTGTCAAATTTTCTCATTGCTGAGATTTGGAGATTCATCAAAACCAATTGCCAGCCAGACATCTGGTTTTATAAATTTCTTTGGAAATACAGTCAGTGGGCCTGAATATGGGCAAGATATTCAAGGGACTGTGAACGCTTCAGATTACACTGATTTTAACTTTTGGGGCAGGGATAGTTTTCCCAATCCCTTGAAAGCACTATCTGATGTGTCTTGCTTTTAACTCATACACAATATTGTCTTCTCAAATCTCCCAGATGTTGTATTTTTTCCTCCCCCCACCCAAGTAATTTCATGTGCTGAGAACTTCGGGTACTCTGAGCATGTCACTTCCTTGGAAATACCTGCTGTACAGACTCCACAATAAAGAACAAAAGAGATGTACGATTCTCACATTTAAAAAAGAAAGAAAACAAAGCCAAACAAAAAGCCTAAGCTTGTGTGTATATCCTACCAATTCTCATTTTAAAACTTGGCTTGAATTTTGTATTTGGTTGACACCATTTGAGCTTGCGAAGCCGTAGGATACCACTTACGATCCTGTTTAACACACACCTACCCTGTTGGAAAGCCACTTGTTCAGTAATTCGCTTTATTTCCATTGTACACTTTGCACCCCTAATGGGGTTTCTTGCTGCTGCCTCTGAGTTTCAGTGCCTTTTTGTTATGTTTGAGGAATATTCCAACTATCTGGCCTTCTCTTACATGGGGATTGTCTATTAAAATGACTACAATTTTGAAAAGTGCCCAGAATTTCAATCTATTTAACAATGGCTTTTCCAAAGAAATAAAATGGAAGGGAGGGATGATCCTTACCTTTTCCTCCTCTTTGTTGAATCACAGACGTGATTAATACTTGTTATAACATGGCAAACAGTACAGATGTACACAAAGTAGAAATACGGTTTTAAATGAGAATAGAGGGCCTAGTTTTTATTGTTGCAATATTACATCGTTTCGGTTTTTCCCAATTAGATGTCCTCCCACTTTCCTACCTTTTCTTAATTGTCCTTTAATGTGGTAGCCATGGATATTTCTTAATTCTTTAATTTGGGCCTGAGAGTAAGCTCACTGTTACCAGTACTTGACTGGCATGTGGAAAACAATGGGTTTAATCGCCAGCATCACACACACACACACACACACACACACACACACACACACACACACCCACCCTTTAATTTTACTATTGCCTCGGGTTATTATACTTTCTTTATCCATTCTCTTTATAGAAGTTTTCATTGTAAAAAGCGTTTTGACTTTTATTGCATTTTCTTTATATCATTATTTCCTGCCCGTTTTATTGCCTGTTGTTTTTGGCCTTCTTATTACTGTTCTGGAATTAATATCTTCTCTTGCCATACAAGAGAGAAAACTTGAATCTTTAGATTAAGCATCCACAGTTTCATAGCAGGAACAAATCTTTAAAGGAGAGGTTGTCTACTCAGTATCCTTCAAGGACCAGGCAGGCTGCACAGCAGTTGAACAGGCAGAGAATAAGATATTAGAGAGGGGGCTACAGCAAAGTGCATGTGAAAATCTCTTAGATGCATTTACATTTAAATTTGTACCCACTGAATACTTGCGAAAGCTGAACTCTGCCTAGCAGGGCCAGTTTGCAACCTTTGCAAGATTTTCTTTCCGTTTTCATCTTATCTGTCTCTTCAAACAGGGAGTCCAATTGATTCTTTTTATTTGCATCAATGGAAAAGTTCCATCACATAGATAGCATTAAAAAAAAGAAGATAATTGAAAATTCGCATGCAAAGGGCCTCCATGTGCATTTTTTTCCCACAAAAAATTTTCATTTAACTATAACTTGTTCACACTAGCCTTATGTTAAAAAATAATTCGTATTCTTCTTCAGAACAAAAAACTCTGTGAGCAATGGGTGGGGGGGGGTGGGGGTGATGAAGGGATACGAGCTGAAGCTGGCACAGGGGCACCCAGCACCTGTTGAATGATGGATGGGAGGGCACTGCCTTGGACTGAACCACACTAGGCCCAACAGACCAGACCCAGACAGAATGGACTCACCCTTGCCAGCTGTCATGCAATCACATGGAACTCAAAAAACAGGCCAGCCTTTCAAAAATAAAACAAAGCAAAAAACCAGAGCTACACAGCCAGCAGTCAAAAGAGTCCCTATCCATTTGTGCCAGCAAGATAGCAAGCCACCTCTGCCTTATCCTACCTTAAGAAAGCAACCAGAAGGAATGTGGCCTTACCTAGCCCATTTTTTGGTACTACACTATTTCTCTGTTTCGATTACACTACTTTACAAAAGCCCACTCTCATGCCACATCGATGAAAGCCCCTTCCCATTCCACAGATGTGATCCTGCTGGTCTCATGATTATGAGTAAACACCAACTAGAACTTTAAACTTAGCGTGTTGACTTTCTGTTTCTGACATATCATAGAGCAAAGACAGCCTAACACAAACTTCAATTTCAAGGCCAGAATTTCACAGGTAACTAGTGACAATAGCTAGATGTCTAAGGTCTTCAGTGGCACCTTGAATTTAGCCTTTGTGGAAGGGTGAAACTGGTGTAATAAAAGCCAGCTACTGTCTCCCCCCTCCCATTTGCCATTGTCAGGAGGGAATGATTGTCCACAAAAAATATCAGCCTTTGAAGTTTGTAAACTCTGCCCACTGCTTACTAAAAATGGCTATAACACAAGAGAAAGGTAATTGTCTTTTTTGCCCTATCTCAAGAGAGGCTTTTAACAAACTGAACAGAATAAAAAATCAAAAACTCCGCATGAGATAGCTTTGCCAGCCTGACGCAGGCTGAGTCAGCAATTCCTCTGTGGCTCCCTTAACTGCACCTAGGCATAGTGGCTTCATTCTGTTTTACAGCACTCAAGCACTATTCTCCTCTGATTCACTTAGAAACAGGAACTAATGTCCTGAAAATACAGGAAAATCACCCACTAAATGGTGTATATTTAGCATCTTTGTCGCATGTTTGTGGCCTCAAGATGTCATAGGAGCATTTGCATGATCCCTTCCATCTGCAAAAGCAGAGAAATAGCCATTTGCCAAGGTCATAGAGAAAATCACTAGAATGAGAACCCAAACTTATAACGCCTTCCAGGCCATTTCTTCATTCACAGAGGACTTCCCCTTCATTTACCAACATCTCCCTCTGCACTGCTGATTGGCCACTGAAAGGCTGTGAGAATACTTTAGAGGATCCTAAGATCTGTTCCTCCTATTCCATCCTTCCGCAGAATCCTGCTGTAATTTCTAGACCAGTGTATGACGAAAGCATTGTACCAAGCAATCCATGCCATCGGCTAGAATGCTGAAGACAAAGAAAGAATGCTCTGCAACAAGGATCACCTGGGCTAAAAGACGGCTGGTTCACACACCAGGTTTCCCTGCCTTACAGGTTTTCCAGCCAAGTGTGTAGCTAGGTCTATAGCACTGTGGTCCTCAGGGTTCATGGCATCACATCAATAATTTTTCCTTGAAGGATGTGCTCCAATGAGCCTATCTTAAATAAGACTCATTAATTAAAAGAATTCTGTAACATGACCTATTGTGATACACATTCCATAGAGTGTCTTGGAATATCCCAAGAAGTCTGATGATTCAAAACATTTTCCAGATTGGGTATGTTGACATAATCAACCTGTTTATTACGCTCTCCAAAAAGCTTTGACTTCGTATCTCTGTATCGGTTCAAGGTCATGTGTTTCATCGCACAAGACTTCTTATTTCATCAGAGTTCCTCCATCTTTGTGCAAGCAATGATGAACATGATGGTACTTCCTTTCTAGAATTTTTGGGGAACTCAGCAAGTACTTCTGCTTCCTTCTTCAGAATGAAAGAGGAAAAGAAAACAGAAATAGCATACTTTATGTTCTTAATTCACTGAAGAAAAAAATAATGCAAAAATAATGTAATTTGAAAATAAAATCTAGTCAAATGATGCCAAACTCCAAAACTATTTTTGCAGACAAAACCATATCTTTCTCAATATTATAATTCCTCAATCTCTAATCTTTCAGTGTGTACATGTGTGTGTGTTTTCATTTTTATTTCCGATGGAAGTCCTAACATTCAGGTATCAGGAGCCAAGAGTACTTCCAATACTATAAAGTAAGCAGCACAGTATAGAAGTGGTAAAATTCCATTTTCTATCTGTACTTTTTCTACCTCCCACACTGGAGTTATACCATCAAAAAGAGACTCTGATCGATTGGTTCATGACAATAGACAGTGATTTAATTTCTGACACACAGCAATAAGGTAGACTTCATCAGCAATCTTTGCTCTGTGAGAGATTGCCTTATGATTCTCCACTCCACAAACCTCATTTAAATTGAACACTATTACAGAACAGCTTACCAATTAAATCAAGATGCCTTAATATCAAAGAAAAGAGATTCTTAAATGCAATGACAGCATTCCTCAGCTGTGCTTACAGCCTTGGACATAGCTATTTAAATACCCCCAAGGATAAATTCTAGGAAGAATTTCACTTTGTACAACTTAAATTCTCAAGCTTTAATAACATCTCCCACAGCAGTAGTAGCAGGTAGAAACAAAAGCCCGGCCCCCAGACTGAGAAAGAAAGAAAAAAGACCATGCTCAAGGGAATTAGTCAGATATATTAGAAATACTACCTGCATTTTTTTCAGATGAGTTATACATATATAGTACACATGCTTTTAAAATACATATACACTTTTTTAAATAAACAAAAAATGGCTTCCATTTGATCATCACTTGTCATACACAATGACTTGGCTGAACACAGTACATGTTATCCTATTCATTCTCACAAAATCCTCTAGGGAGTGTTGGTTTCACATCACAGTATTAGATTTTGAGGTTTGGAAAAGCTAGACAGATGACCTTGAAGGAGGAGATCTATAAACCTGAATTCTTTCTGGCCCTGAAGCCAGTGTCCACGTAACAACCATCCAACTATATGACCACCTTGCAGGGACACCATGTGGGATCAGAGGAGCCACTCCAGGGTCAGCCCCACTCTTCATGGACAATTCAATATCACTAAGTTCCACATAATTGACTCATGGTTTCTGTTCCTCCACTACCAAAAAATGGAAAATTACCACCTAAAAATTTCTTAACCCATACTGTAAAACCAATTTGAAAATTGTAAATATTGCTTTTAGGTAAATAACAATAGTTCTTTTTTCATATTATAATCATTTTAATCATGTTCCCTTCATTTAGTAAGCTTCTTCCTTAGGCCTTTCATAGAACATCTCCATTGAGTGGGATCCTATGCTAGGTGTTTACACAAGACAGTCCCTTCTTACCTAGGAGCAGCCAAGTTTAAAGGTGAAGATTTGAGTGAGAAAGAGATTGAGAGAAGAAAGAAGAAAAGCAGGAATTGAAAAATGTCATGAAGGAAACCTAAGAAAGGGATGAGAACAAGAGAAAAACTTACACAGAATCACAAAAGCGTGGCATAACCTATGATGGAAATCTATGCATAGAACTTAGAAAGTAGATTCTCTGAGTTCACACGGAGTCCAAAAATTTAGATTGAGAATTTACCAGCTAGAGAAGAGAAAGCACACTCCAGAAAGAGGACAGTGAGTAGACAAAGGTATGCACACACAGGGGACTGTACTGGGAGGAAAGAGCAGCGAGGAATTTAGAGCTAAAAAAGAAAAAGGTAACAAAGTGAATCTGAGGCAAAAACTAATAGACCTACATAAGGCTGCCCGAAGAGCGCAACTTCTCTCCAAAAACTGGACAGTAACTGAAGATGTGTGACTCAAGATTAGCAGGACAGAATTCATGATTTTGGAAATAATGTTGGTAGCAATCTAAATAAAGGATTGGAACAAGGAATTGAAGGGGAAGAAGCCTTCTACTGAAACGTGCAGGAGGAGGTAAAGTCAAAACAGAGGGAACGGGAACAGAAAGAAAACCATGGCAACCAGAATTAGTGATGGGAGGAGGAAATGGGGGGAAATGGTAACTGGGGTAGGTGGCAACGCCATGATCAGAGGAGGAAAACAGACTGGTGACGGCAGAGAGTCGAGAAAGGAGAGAAAGGAAATTCAATTTTAGATGTGTGCCACTTATGCCGGCAGGATTTCTATGCTAAGATGTGTGCTAGGCAGGTGGAAATTCAGGGTGGAGCCCAAGAGAAGATCAAAGCCATAAACATATATTAAAAAAACCATTCAATTTGGCAACTTACAAGTGACTGTCATTGTTCATCGAGAGAATATGTTTGAGTAGAGTGGTTCACTGACACCAGAATATACCAAACACAGGAGTGGGTGGGAAGTATTTTACATTCTTAGCAAACTGTTTCACAGATGTACTTTCCGTTGCTTCCAACGAGTCGCTCTTGGGGTAGATGCCAGGACAGACCTCCTTGTATGTCTCACAGTCACGTGGTGAGGACTAACAAATAAGTGCTAAAATAAAGAAGTACAGGCTGGAGGCGTGGCTTAGGGGTAGAGAACTGGCCTGGCATGCAGAGGACCTGTGCTCTTCCATCCCCAACATTGAATGAATGAATGAATGAAAGGATGCGTGAATGGATGAGTCAATGAATGAATGAATGAAACTGTGGGATTGAGAGAGAGAGCAGTTAGATAAGGAGATTATTTTTCCCAGCAGCCCTTGGACACACACTTGGAAATTGCTGGAGAGAGACAACAGCTCTTTCTCTTTCACCTCTGCAAATAAAATTCAGGTTTCCTCCTGGCTGAAGGCCTCTGCTTATTTTCCATGGATTAACGCTTCCAAGTGAGCAGGAATTGACTTGCCAAGTAGTCTAATTCACTTGGCTGGTGTGTCTCACTTAAAAAGCCATTAACAAGTCAGTCGAGAGGGGCGAGGAATGTCCAATTAAAGCAATTGCTGCAGTGTCCAAATGCCTAGCAGCTGTGCCGTCCTCACACCACCAGCCAGCTACGAAAATAAGATTTCCACACTTCTTTGATAGCACCGCCAAAAGTTGGTCTGGAAGCCACTGGGGCCTGACAAATCTGGTTAGAAACTACAAACCACCTTCTTCTGTACATCTCCGTTAGAACAGACAGGCGGCTGCTCTGAGCTAGGCTGTGATTCCTTAGACATGATAACCAAAGCACAGGCAGGAGAAAGAAAGAAAGAACCCTGGCCATGAAACAGAGTAACCGTAAGATGCAGCCCTCTAATCCACTGGATGTCCCCATGAGAACCAAGCCATGCCCACAAAAACGACACTCAAACGCTCACAGCAACATCGGTAGGAATATCCTACAATGAGTCCAACTGATAAATAGATAGACAAAGATGGTAAATCTGTACGATGAAACGTGGTCGGTACTCAAAATAATGAGGTAGTTATATGAACTACCATGCATATTTATCTCAAAATACATTATTGATGGAAGAAATTAATCACAAAAGGTCACACTTTCTAGTAGAAGTCCAGAATAGACAAATTCATAGAAGCAGAAAGCAGATTAGTAGTTTGGAGAATAAAGGAATGGGTAATGACAGCCAGAAGATGCCTTGATTGATTGATTTTTGAGGCAGGGTATTGCTCTGTAGTCCAGGCAGGTCCTCAACTTACTACACAGGCCAGGCTGGCTTCAAATTCATGACAATCCTCTTGCCTCCAAAGTGCTGGGATTGTAGGTCTATGCCACCATGTCCAGCTATTATGTGACACTGGGGAAATTTTTAAATGGTAGAAACACGTAATTCTCTTTTGCTCACACAACTCTGAGTATACCAAAGCCCAGAGAATTGTATACTTTAAACTGGTAAATTTTATGTTAAGTGAATTATATTTGAATAAATCTACTTTAAGAAGAAAGAAAGCATCCACACCTTCTTATCTCAGGGTCGCCCTCATCTGAGGACATGAAGACTCCGGCCAGGCAGTAGACGGAACAGCAGCCTCCAAAGGACCTGGAGAGCCTCCTCACCACAAGGTGAGCCTGTACTTGGAAAGAAATACACTGGTGATGGACAGAGAAGAGGGGAAAAAGGAATGAGGGACAGAAAAAGGAAAAGTGGCACAGAGAAGAAAAGGTAAACAGGAAAGATAAGAAGCAAGAATAAGAGAGGAGAGGAAAACAGACATTTGGTTCCCAGAAAGCAGTATTGGAAAACACATGTTCCATGTACATAGTCAAAATTACAGATCTTCAACTAGAAACAAAGAAAAATAACACACTCCACAATTCAGGATAATAGCTATTTGGTGCCACCCCCCTCTTTTAGAACCTAAGGGGCAGTGATTTGATTAAAGAAAAGCATTAGCTAAGCAAAGGGCTGTAAGTAGAAACCGCTAGACTTGAAACCCATTTCCCTAATACCAAAGAAGCTAATTGCTCCTGGTTTCCTTAGATTAGATCCAGAGAGGGGTTAGCTGTTAAAACTGCATGCTTAGGGAGATGATGACATTAAAAAGGCTATAAAGGAGAACAAAAACAGTCTTAGCTTTGATACTGCAAATCCATTTTAGAAAGGTTTTGTGAAAAGGGGAAACAAAAGAATGATTTTCTTAATGGGAAAATTCAAAGCCAGTGTAGCCTGTGACTGTGGAAGCTGCTCAAGATGAAAGGAAAGGGTGGGGGACAACAGCGGCTGCCCTTTTGCTGAAAAATTTCTGGGCACTGGGCTCATAGGAGATCTTTAATCCCAACAGCAGCTCCCTGAGAATAATAACCATCATTTCCGTTTACGGAAATCTTGCTTTTCAATTCCCACTAACCAGGATCCACATTCTAAGGTATGAAAGCATGTCTGTTCCCACTAAATAAGACACTTCAATGTTTACGGCAGGGCTGTCCAAGCAAAACGTAATGTGACCACCGGGGTAAATCTTAAATTTTCTTGTAGTCATATTAAAAATGAAAAAGGGGGAATTTACTGCAGTGATAGATTTTATTTAATGCAGTATATCAAAAATATTTGCATTTCAGCATGGGAGCAATATTACGAAATTCTACGTTTGGTTTACTAAGCCTGTGAAACCCAGTATGGACACTTAACCAAGTATATCATTCAGAAAAAAAAAAAAACATATTGCATATAGTGAGTAAGAATATATGATGGCTACCATTTGGGATGGTGAATTCTATAAAAATATGCAAACTTGAAAATATGTCATGCATTATCCTAGTTAATCTTGGCAACAATCCTGGGACATATTTTCCAAGTGGGTAATCTGAGACCCAAGAAGTTAAATGACTCAACAAAATTGCATAGAATATCATGTTTTCTTTTTCATCAGAAGAAGTCTAAGTAAATAAAAAGATCAGACAGCTTTCAGGTGAGGATGGTTACCTGAAACCTAGCTCTGCTAAGTTCATTGTTCTTTCAAATGTGCTCTATAGTTTGGCTTTCTCCAGCTAAGTCAGTGGATCTTAGAGATGGGTTGGGGAGCATTAAGGTAGAATTACCTTGAGAAAAGACCTAAAATTACATGATTTGAAGGAAATAGTTAATTTCCAAATGTTCATATCTGTGTGTGTGTGTGTGTGTGTGTGTGTGTGTGTGTGTGTGTGTGTATGCATGCATGTGTGCTAATGTGTTAGTGGTGTTAGGGGTAGTTGGGGAGTGAGTTGGTTTCCAGTCAGTGAGGCATAAGGAACAGCTCAGCTGGCTGGAAACAAAAAACTGTTGTAGGCAACCCCGTCTTCGTTTCTGAATGCGAGAAAAAAACACAGAAGAGCACAGGTGGGAAGTTCATGGGAAAGCCTGGAACGAACAGATGTCACACTCCTCACATCACATTGGTAAGCACTCATCAGGTGACCACCTTGATCTACAAAGAAGGCTGAGAAGGATGAGGGAACACAGTGGTTGGAGCACTTGACTAATAAGTGTAAGGCTCTGGGTTCAATTCTCCAGCACCATCTAAGCCAGGCATGGTGGTGCATGCTTGTAATTCCAGAACTCAGAAGGCTGTGGCAAGATGATTGCTGTGCTTTTGAGGCCTACATGGCATCTATAGTGAGCTCAAGACTAGCGTAGACTACAGAATGAGACTCTGTCTCAAAGCAAAGGTGAGGCTGGGTAGGTAGAAGAGCTGATAAATGGAGAGAAGATAGTTATATCACAGAAGAGTAAGAAAGTGGATTGGAGTGAACAGCTCGTGCTTAGTTTCAGCTAGCCAAGAAATGAGATGCATTTGTTGGTAAAAGTGTAAATAAATAAATCAATATAGATAGAAGTTCATATAGGTCTAACAGAGGTCAGAAAGGTCACATTTTGAAACATTTTTATGTGAAAACACTATGTTAAATATTTTATGTATGTCCTAATTCATACTTACAAAGCTGCTGTGTATGATTTCCTCAATTAAAAAGAAAAAGCTAAAAGGAGTAAAGAACAAATAGTTGGTATCAGAACTGTTCTCTCAGATTAAAGTTCTTTCCAGCATACTATACCATATCATTATAAAAATAAGTGTAAATAATATATTTGCTATTTATCAGATGCATAAACTGTAAGGCAGTACTCCATGTATCTTATTTAATCTTCCCAGAAAATCTTTAAAAAAAAAACAGATTTATTCCTCAATTCACATTTAAGGCAATCCAGAGAGCTTAAGTAACTTTCCCAAGGAGCTAAGTTAGTAATACTTCCTGGATTTGAACTTGCCTCTAACTGAAAAGCATATATTTCTTTTCTTGAATTAATTTATCAATGGCCACCTTATTAGGCAAAAGCAGAAATAAATTACAAGATAAAACCTTGTGCCTTGTTGGTAAAAATAAACAGTTAAAAGGGGCATGGGAAGATTGGGGAACAGAAAGATTAAGGGTGGTAAAGAGGTGGCAGAAGAATCTCTTAGCGCAAGGAGTTTTCTTTGCATTCCATCTCAGTCTTGTGTCAGATTTCATAACAAACTTGTGATTAGAAGCTAATGTTTCTTTATGGGAGAGCTCAAGGTTCCTCCTTCCATGGAAAAGGAGTATTACCATTAACAGGTCAAGTTCAAGGGTGCTGATGGAGCTGCATATTCAGAAACAGGGAAGTTACAAGAGCACCTCAGAGATGACACATCTTGCTTTGATCTGTTCTTCCAAGTGGCCAGGGTGATAACAAACCTGTGTCCTAAGATTTGTCCTTCTAGGAGGCCAGTGAGGTCAGAAGGAATGGGCTTCCCTGCAGCTCCAGACCTGCAAACCCCTGGTGACCAGATGGCCAGGCCAGCCCTGCCAACGCCATTCGAGCCCAGGGTTCGAACACAGTTCCCTTGCTTGTGATCCCATTTCTTATCATTTTCAACAGTAAAAACCCAAGTTACAGGCTTGGTGTGAAGGCATAAGGCAACTTCTCTAAAGTTCCTCACACTGAAAAGACTTTAAATACCTGAATAACAAGTCTGAGGCAAGGAAAAAAGAAAAAAAACAGATTCCTAGATGTTCTCAGCTGTGCTCATTTGGATGTGCTATTTCTGGCCCTTTGATAATATTCACCTACACCCATTTAATTTCTTCTACGTGAGAAACATCTACCCACCCTTTGTTGCTGGAGTCCAAAGTAGCCACTGTAACGAAAGCCTCTCTACCTCCTTTCACTCACTGGTTCCTTCCCACTCTGAGCTCTCAGAGCTCTTTGCTTATTGTCTACAGAAAAAAAAAAAAAGACACTGAATCACAATTCATTATGCTGCCTCATTTATCTCGTGGGCTAAACTGCTGATGTTGGAGACACAGGAGACACAGGAGGTCTCTACCCAGTGCCCAGGACTGAGCCTGGCAGGGAACAGTCCTTAAGCACAGGAAGGCTTCAAAACACCCAAAATGGCTGGCTTGGTTTTGGCATTTCAGAAGACTCAGCTTCTCTAGCTGAAGGTTGCCCCACACTGTGGGCATCCTCTCGTGCATTTTTCATTCTCCATAATGGCCTCTTCTTATCATGCATTTTATTGATCTGTCTGAGCAATGAAATTTATTATTTATTAGATTTCTGTAATAGCTTTGCTCCAAAGAGCACAGTGGGATACGTCGAGACTCCAAGGCAACAGCCAGGAAGATCAGAACAAAGGGAGCATCATGTGGGAAGTGGGGAGGAGAGGAGAAGGTGCAGGCTGGGAAGGGGCTGGGAAGGACAAACACTGCCCTGGAGAAGGGGCGGCCCGGTCAGACTCAGTAGCCTGTGTCAGTGCAGGTCTCAGCCCCTCCTCACAGGCAGACTGGTTGACAGGCTGACAGGAGAAATAACATTGAAAGCACTTTGAAAGGATAAAAGCACACTACGAATGCAAAGTAATATTATTCCATTATCATTAATCAACATCAACATAATTCATTCAAAAGCAGGAAGTATTTCATATCCAGGTAAGTGGAGTGGCAAGTTTAGAGAATCTAGCTTCTTCTACTGAGCTACATACGCTCTTCTACAGCAAAGAACAAACTACAGTCTCTTTCCACACAGACACCAAACCCTGCACTACTTTCTCCAGAAACATATTCATTCTTTCTGAAATCCACTTGGGAGATTAGGAATTCGATACCCTACACCTCCCTTCCATTGTAGTATGAATTCCCATGGGAGATGCCCTAAGAGAAAACAACTGGCATTTCCTCCTATATTTACAGAAACTGCCTTATGAATTTTCAGCCTATGATACCCATTTAACTCCCACCATATTTCTGGAAGATGGAGTATGAATGAATTCAGGTAGGTATGTCTCCAACTTTTCAGCTTTGTTGAATGATTCCATCAATGAGCCTAAATGGGCTTTCCTCTTACAGCATTCAAACTGTGCCCCATTCAAAATAAGAATGTCTGGTGTGAGTCATGGACTCCATGTGACTTCCTCTGCACTCCTCCCAAATTGCATCAGCTGACTCCTCCTCCTGTACTCCAAGCCCCACACACCTAGACACTTCCAAGATTCCTGCCTGGCCTAGGGCACATTCCCAAAGCCAACTGAGAGTTCTCACAAGCCAGGAGCCAGGGTACTGGCCTGCAAATTCTTAGCACAAGACAAGGGTCTCTGTTCATTGAATGTTAAGTACATCAGGAAACTCAAAGTCTTTGAAAGAAAGTATTGACAAGATCAAATTGAGTATTTTATGTCTGTTTAATTAACAATTTTTATGCAACAACTGATTTTCCTATCTCAAAAATTATGGTGTAACCTTGATTACACAAACTTAACATTATACAAAAATTGCATTTACATACAAAAGCTAAAGTAAGGAGTTATGAATTTCTGAAATGTTCTTCCATTATTCAGAGAGTTTCATAATCAAGATGAGATTACAGCTTTGTTTACAATCATAAACCAGCTGTAAAGTCTTAGCCACACCAAAATCATTTCACCTCTTTACGCTTCAGCTCATGAATTTCTAAAGTGGGGACACAGAGATAAAGAACCTACTTTGAAGGTTTCTAGGGGGATTAGAAAGAGGGAATAACAACATAGTATCTGAAAGTAGTCCTCAAGTAGTAATGAAAATTGTCTATATTGTCATTCTTTAAGATGTCTACTTAACAATAATATAATTAGAAAAAGCCTTCAAGCTGCCTGTTTCTGTTTTCATTTAATCTAAACTTCCCCTTATAAGGTAGTTTCATGTAATGAACGGTATCCCTAACATTCCTGGTGAAATCCTCAACTTGAGTACTTTAGAATGTTTGGAAATAGCGTCATTACAGGTGGAATCACACAGAGGTACAATCGGCCTAAACAATATGACTGGTGTTCTTATAACAAGGGAAAGTTGAGACATTAGCATACACCCAGGCAGTACCCTGAGGAGATGGAGGCAGTAGTCAGAGCACCAAAACCCACCAGCAGGCCACCAAAGTCCACAGAAGACACCACACTGCTGACACTTAGACCTCTGACTTGGATTCCAAAAGTGTGACACAATAAGGTTCTTGTTCAAATTAACCAATCTACAGTATTTGTGACAGCAGCCTTAGTAAACTGGTATAGGTATTCTGGTGACATCTATTCAAATGGTAAGGTAACTGAGGGACAAGACTTTAACCAATTTTTTTAATAATTGTACTGTGGTAAAAAAAATAACATGACATAAAATTTAACTTTTTTGTTAATACATGAAAAATACGGAATGCTTCATGAATTTGCATGTCAATATTTTAAATAAAAGACACCTCCTTACAGTTCTAAGTAAATAACTATCTTTTAAGGTGTCCAATGAGGCAAATTCTATCACTTGACTCACATAGGTGCACCTGGGTAATGAATCTGAAGGATAAACTCTTTTCTTTCCTTTTGAATAATTCTGAGTAGTTTTTGTTTTTTCTCTTAAAAGTCAGAGACCATCATTTGAGTCACTCTTACTTAATACCCTGTAAGAAAATGCCCAAGTGTCAGCCTTGCTAACTCTGCAGAGAGGTAAAGCACACCCTTCGTGTGCTGGAGCAAAAGTGGGCCGTATTTGAGTGGGGATTGGGATGTTCGCATTTGATTGTCCTGTGGGGTCCTCAAGGGTACTCTCCCAAAGGCTATTTTCAATGCAACTTTGATTTGCCGCTGTGGTTTATATTCTTCATCTTCCATTTGGCCCTTCGGGAAGAAGAGAAAGGAATCCACTCATACCTGATAAAATGCACCTGGAAATCCTAATTAATAAGTGGACAAAGCTTATTCAGTTTTTTCAAAACAACCACCTTTCAAAGTGAAAGCAAAGTGTTTCTTCTGGCTGCCTCTGTTTACTAAAAAATGTGCTTTGAAGATTGAATTTTCTTGGAATTGCTACACAGAAAAATTCAGGTGTGGAGCCCAGTTTATAGAAAAACAGCAGGGGATTCTAGAAAAGAGGTCAGAGAAAGTTGGGGCACCTACAGGGCTTTAGTAGAAACAGGAATGGCCTCTTGCTGTGATTTACTTGGGTCTGCAAAGCGGAGTTTTCAATGGCCTCCCACTAGCCTTGGAGAGATCCTGAAATCCCACAGAAAGATCTGCCCCCTGGTAATTCCTGTGTGTGAGCATTAAAATGCAAACACCCTTTCTTCCAACCAAAGAACAGAAGTTCTGTTTTGTTTTAGTTTGGTTGGGTTTGGTTTTTCTTCTGTTTGATGCTGAGGATTGAATTCAAGGCCTCTCTGATGCTAAGAAACAGAAACTTATCCTGGAATATTCCTCAGCTAGCCCTGAGGCCAAAAATGTGGGATCTAAGTACTAGATTGAGAAACAGGGCAGTCTAGCAGGACCCAGGCTACCACAGGGGAAGGTGCAGACAAATTTCAGAGAAAGGGAGTCAGAGCACGACCTGGAGGAACATGAACAGATCAGAGAGCTGAGGGAGACAAGCAGCAAATACCCAGGAAGCATGAGGTAGATTGGATAAAAACTTATGTTTTGACATCGCGCAGACCTATGTTGGAGTCAGAACTTTCCCATCTAGTAACTTTATTAAAATTTTGGGCAAGTTATTTAGCCCCTTGTTTTAGTCACTTTCTCATAATTGGGACACAATACCTGACATTTACAACTCAAGGGAGGAAAGTTTTATTTTGCCAGGGCTCAAGGTTCAAGCTAGCTGGTGATGGAAGAAGAGCTGGGTAGGGTGTTGGTGGAAGACAACCACTCACTCCTTCGTGGCCGGGAAGTAGAGCGATTGGGAAGAAGAAGCCTGCACAGGAACATATATTTCCAGGCCACAGCCTCAGTGTCCCACCTTTCCTAACCAGGCCCCACCCTCTTAATGGCATGTAAAATCCATACACTAATTCACATGATCCAATCAACCCCACAGTCCAATCAACTTCTAAATACACATGGATTTTGGAGGACATTTCAAATCCAAACCATAACACCTCGCAATTTACATTTTCAAATCTATTTCACAAAAATAATAATACCAGGTGGCAGAACTTTTTAGACTGTTCATTCTTAGGCTCCCAAAGGATCTTTTTAGATATATTTTAATTGACCCCTTCACTCAATTTTAATTATACAGATATACTACAATATGTTCATATACTATGTATATAGCTATATTTTATATATATATGAAAAAATAATATAGTGTTTGTCCTTAGGAAAAAAATACTGCCTCACTGAGAAATAGGCCATGTACAAATATTAGTAAGGGTAAATAAGTGTCCGGGGTAAATGAGTGTCCAGGTTTTGCTCATGTAGACTGCATTGAGTGAAGAGAAATTGTCTTGAGCTAGATACACAACATATATAATATATATGTGAACTTACTAGTTTAAAAAGTAATACAAAAAGCTCAAATTTAATAGCTAAATAAAAGAACTTACATGTCCGATTAATAGCAATAAATGCCTATCTTCAAAAGCACCCATACGTGTAGACAGGTTGAAATACTATCAGCAATTCCTGTGTTTTACTTCCCAAGTCACAACAGCACGTGTCACGTCTGGTCCATGCAGGTTTAGATTCAACTGGCTATGAGTGGCAGGTACTGGAACTGGAGTTAACATTGCATTGTGCTGCCCCACTTGCAGCTTTCCATCGACGTCTATGCAATCTGCACACCACCACCAAGTCCTTGAGTCATGGAAAATACCACCAAAATCATAATTGTCAACATCTGTAATCCTCGAGGGCTGTATTACTAGGCTGTTCTTAGAGCTACGTGCAGCACAAGGCCATGTGTTGAACAGGCCCTGCTATGGATGGAGCTCTTAGCACAATGGTTGGCACTGCCCATTTAGAAGGAATGAATATCTTAAACAACCGGTCAACCATACGAATGCATATTCCATTTGGTAGATTAAATCTTACTCAAATGTGTTGCCTTGGTCTTTTGGCTGGTGGAAGCTCTCGCTGTTGGGCTAGCTTGAGTGCTTGCTTTGGTGAATGCATCTAGATTCCTCTCAAGTTACAATACTGTACTAATTCTCATCTCATGTATTTTACATAAATCTTTGAAATCAAAAGCACATCTTTGCAACTTCCTTAACTTTGGTCATACTAGATGCCACCACATTGAATTAAACTGTCTTCTATTGTATGAATTAGTAGTCATTGTTTTAGTTGTAATAGTTACAATTCAATATTACTAATGGAAAAGAATTTGGGAGGAAGTAAAAAGGAAGGACCCAGAAGGGATAAATGTGATTGCAAGTACTGAATATTACTTGTTCTGTGATCCCATAACAATCCTATATGGCAGCACCTCATCAAGGAAGGTGAACAAGAGGTGCCTTGCCCTAGGTAGGGCAGAGAGTTGGCAGAGAAGAAAAGGAACCATGGAGCAATTTATTCACACACAACTACAACTCTGCTGTGCTGGGCAAGAGTAACTTCACGTAGAGGGTCTTAGAGAATACAGCTCTCTGGTCAGATGAACTGCTCAAAGGGGCCCCTCTGGAGGACACATGGGCCAGCCACTTCTATGAGATGGCCAGGGCTGGGATTCCAGACCCAATGTTTCCCCTCCAGCAAAAACCTTGATTCAAGTACAGCTTGCCCAACAATACCCAGCAGCCCTGTGGTAAATGGAGTAAATGAGTCTCCATGGACACCACTTGGTACTATTATCACCACTACCAGAAAAGGCCCACTGACCACAGAAATGAACTCAGAGGCCACCATTCAATGAGGAGATAGCATCAACTTTGGAAAAGTATACTTCCATGAGCTATTTTAATCATAGGCATCTTTCCAATATTACCAATCATTGATGTCTCTCTCTGTCCAATGTTGACCACCATACACAAAATAATCCCAAGGACACTTTACTGTACAATACTGTACAGTATGCTAAAAACTAGATTCTGGTATCAGATTTCATGGCTTTAAAACCTAGCTTATATGATCGTGCATAAGTTATATATCCCACTTGTAAAACAGGAATGATGAGAGTACCTTCCTGTAAGTGTTATCAAGATTCAATTAGATGTCTCAGCTGTATATCACACATAACAAACTACCTCCAATTATCAATAGCTTAAGAAGACAATCATTTCAAAAAGTTAAAAATAGAATTACCATGTGATCTAGCAATTTAACTTCTGAATACGTATGCAAAAGAACTGAAAAGAGTCATATTCACAGCAGCAGCATTCTAAATAGCTAGTTTATTAAAGAACATAATATCATATTATTCTAGTGAGTAACAGCATTTTTCTCATTTTCAGTGGAAACACCCCAAACATCCACTGACAGAGGAAGGGACAAACAAAAAGTGGTACATGCATGTAATGGAACATTATTCAGCCTTGAAAAACAAGAAAATGTGGATCCACTCTACAACATAAATCAATCTTAAAGATCATTACGTCACATGAAATAAACCAGTCACAGAGATAGATACAGCATGATTTCACATATACAGGGTATCTGGGACTAGAGTCAGATTCATAGAAAGAGAAAGCAGAATCATGGTAGGGGCTGGCAGGAGTGGTCAGATAGGTAGTTATTCAATAAATATAGAGTTAATAAATACAGAGTTTTGCAAGATAAAGAAAAAAACCTTTGGAGATTGATGGCATAACAATGTGAATATACTTAACACTACTGAATTATTTACCTTAAAATGATTAATGTGGCAAATTTTATGTCATGTATATTTTATCACAATTAAAAATAAAGTAACAATAAAAACTGAAATTAACAAACAACCATTTTCTTGGCTCATATTTCTGTGGGAAGGCAATTTGGGCTAGGCCTTCCCTGCAGCCATCTGGTGGCTCAGCCGGGCCCAGGTTGTTCAAGATGCCCTCCCTTGCACAGCCAGCACATGGTCCTAGGTCTTGGCTGGGCCTCCCAATCTACATGGTCTTTCATCCTAGTTCTATTTTTCCAAAAGGAAGAGAAAGGGAGCAGCAAGGTGTCTAGAGGCTTTGCCTTGTAAGTCACAAAGTGCCACTTCTACCACAGTCTGGTTAAAGACAGTTACAGGGCCAGCGCAGACTCAAAGAGGAAGAGAAGAGATTCCCCCTTGTGAAGAAGGAGGGGGCAAAGGCAAATTTACAATGGTAATCTGCATGAATAGAGGTGGGAATGAATTATTGCAATGATTGTCACAAACTACTATTAAGGAAACCAGCAGTAAAAAGCCCAGAGCAATGCTGCCAGCACAAAGGCAGCACTTAATAAGCACTCGTTCTGCCATCAGCAGCTACACAATTATTAGAAGGCCAGAAATGTCTGCCAGTTACCAAACTGGAGTTGATTCTGAAACCTTCCAATGGATTGCTTCTGACCAAAGAAGAGAAAACACCACCACTTACTATTAGCATAACTGCAGCAGCAAAACAGAACTTTAGAAGTTCCAATGTTCTTCAGAAATAAGTGACTTCTCCAGACTCCCCAGGCCTGCAGCACAAACGCTTCTTTGTCCTCTCCTCAGCCCAGATGCATACTGCACCAGGAAAGGTGAAGCAAGCATAGCGCTGTGTACTGTTTCACCATATTTCCTGTTCCCTGCACTCCTTGATAAATAAAAGGAGGGGGTTCTACACCCCTGTACACACCTTATCCTTAGGTGAGGATTTAAGGAAGCACCTCTTTCTCCTCAGGGTTGGCTTTGAATAAATCTTCCTTCATTTTCGCCAAAATAAATGACCTCCGTTGGTTTAGCCAGTGGTCAGCACAAGGGACTGAGCACACAGACATGTATGATAGGCAGTTTAAGGGGTCTATATTTCACAAATGAAGTCTACGTAAATAAATATGAAATATAATATGAAATTTAACAATGATACTCTCGCGGTTTTCCTATAAACTGACTCAACTCAGTATGTTTACCTCACTATATCAGCATAAAGTTTAACTATTTTGAAAAAATATCCTTGGGTTCCAGTATCCTGCCAGAGAATCCTAAAAGCTCAACAAAATGGAACTTAAAAATAGCATAGTTTTTCCCCATGAACAATATTTAAGCATTTCCTTGCCTTTCTTTTCTTTCATCCTATTAACACACTATAATTACAATTTTAAGTATAGTAATAACTGAGTCTAACACAGGTAATAAGCTCAATACAAGGGAAACCAAATATGATACTAAGGAAGGTGATGTGATTTCAAACTGTTCTTAGGCAGTTGGTCCAACTTCTCAACTTAACATTCGTATGTTAAGGTTTGGGAGAAGTCATTGCTGAAATGTCATTGAATTTTCATTAGAAAAAGATAAAGGAACAACTGGCTTTGTTTCTCACCCCTGTTGCACTGGGTCCTATCACTGGTGCAAACAATAGTATGGGAAATCAGGAGCTTCTGAGCCAACTCCTTGGTAAGCAATTACTAGCCCCTTGGTGACCTGCTAAGCTTAGATATCTTATTTCCACATCGTTTGAAGATAATGCTTGAAAAGGTTTTCTTTTATAATTTTACACTCAAAAAAAATAAAAATCCTTTGGCCATTGCAAAGAGGCCCCCGTCCTTCTGCCTACTTGGAAGTAAGAGAATGGTGTCCCAGTCAGAAGGCAGTGACATTTAGTAAGCACGTCACCACCCTGACCTTTCCACACAAGGAACCACAAATGGGGGCCAGGACACAGCTCTCCGGTCAGCCACAGCTCCCTGCAGCGCTGGAACTGCTGATGTGCCCAGAAAACAACAGCCTCCTGGAACTCTCCACCTACAGAAAGTACAAAGTTAAAAAGGGATTGCCAGACAGTCTCATTTCCTGCTCAATCAGGTCCTGTAGAACTACAGGAAAACCAATCAAATGACATTACAAAAGGCTCTTTTTCAGATCTTGCTGTAGCCTTAGAGCCTGCCACATTGTCACCTGATTTTGTGTTTTGGCAGAGACCAGAAGGCAAGAAGAGAAGTGGAAAAGCTTTATCCCAGAAAAAAAAGGGAAAGCTTCAGGTGAGCCCAGATAAGAAGCTGTTAGGTAGGGGACAGAAGGGCTTTCTGTGTGGTGAGTTAGGTTTCTCTGGTGGATCCTAGGCTTGTGTAGGAGGAAAGATAGGGAAAGTGGGTAATCAATTCCGGGTTCTTTGGGACCACTTGTTATAGGAGTTACTGCTTAACAATGTGGATGTTAGCAGAATATAGGAGCCTGCTTTCCTAAAGCTGGCTTCCTGGGTTGTTTGCTGTGGATTGGAAGCTGGCAGGCAGGATGCTGCAGGATTCTGGTCTGGTCATTGTCTCTTATCCAGCCTCTCAGCCTTAATGAAAACAGAGCTGGTACAGTGAGCACCATCCTGGTGAGAGTCTAACATGCACCCACCCAGGCTGTCAGAGAGTGGCCTCTTTCCCCACCCCTCCCTATTCTCTATGCAGATACCTATCAGCATTTATCACCCAAAGAGGAGCATCTTCCAGGCTGGCCTGATCCTATCTGGGCTGATAGTATCATTTATGTCGCTTTATCTCAAATTTACAAATGAATGCATAGCAAAAAATTTGAATCAAAATGTACTCTTAACCCCCAACTCCCTCCAAAAGGGTCACACTTTTTTTTTTTTTTTTGTAAAAGGAAGCATGTGTCATCCATATAGAGAACACTTTTTCCTAAAAGTAAGCCAAGTGGGATGTCTGAGGAAAAGATGACTGAAGAGTAATTCATAAGGCTGGCATAGTACTACTTCCGAAGCTCTGAGACCCACATCCCACTGGGTTTTAGAATGTTCTGATAGAGTTTTATTCCACAGATTGAACCAGCAAAAGTGGTAGATTAAGTCAGAGATATAATATCATAGAAATGAACCTGAAAGAGGTGATTTTTAGGTAGTTCACCCAAAAACTGACCTTTTCTTTGAAGGTCATGAAGCAATCTATGAATTCGCCTAAATACAAACACTTGAAGGAAAAATCGAGTTTGTGGGCTTGGCTTCTCTAACTAACAGAAGACAGAGAAGAATCAGAATACTAGAATACATGTATGGGAGAAAGAAGTTATTTTTCCTGGCATGGTGATTTAATTCACAGTAGTACTGAAACCACATGGCTTTGCTTAAAATTTGGCTCCCCTGAACTCTAGTGTTCTTAAAAAGCTCTTAAGTGCTAGGAAAATCTCTGTGCAATCGTCCACTTCCACATTTCAATAAGAAAATTCATCTCCAACTAGAGAAACTGCATTTTGCTACAACAGACATCTTTCTGCCTTGACATCCTAACCTCAATTCTCTTGGGCCTGAAGCATAATTATAGCTGATTGGTGTTTACCTCCAGATACACACTTTGTTAACAAAGTCATGAAATTAAATGTTCCACAAATGAGTACTTGCAGGTTTTTCCCCCTAAACACAGACTCTAGAAAAGCACATCCCTTGCAAAAGAAGCTCAACACAATATTTTCAGAGTTTTTCCATACAGTCACAGCTGAAAGCCTCTTAGAACACTGTGAGCATGTACTATATGATATGGTTTCATAAGAACAAATCATACTACAAACATTCGAGTGAGTTAGTAGGTACTGATTATTGCTGCCATTGAACATTTAAAGCAAGGAAGTTTTGAAATTTTCCCTGAGGATTTTTCAAATGTAAAATGAACATTAATACAGTCAATATTAGGGTAGCAGACAAAACTGTTGCTAAAACACATTCCACCAAGTGGGATTTGAGTACAGACATGTGCCTGAGACAAGGACACACATGCATGTATCTTGGGATAAAAATCCTAAATGTCCTCTGCAATTTTAATTGATTTTGTAAATATTTACTATCTGTGCTGGGCACAAGTCAGTGACAGAGATGCAAAGACCGGTAAACGCAATCCCTGCCCTCAAGTACTTCACTGTCTAGAGGGAAATTAAGCTGGACAAACAAATAGCTTTAATACAATGTGATAAATGCAGCGAGAGAGATTGATCTTGAAGTTCTCAGGCATCCCAAATGAGAATGCAATTAATTCTTCCGGGATGATCTAAGGGAAGTTGACATTCAGTCATGGTACCTCCACCCTAAGTGTTGTTCACAGCCAGTGTTTATTTTGATTGACCAGGACCACAGCAATTCTGAATACAGATGTGGAAGGCAGCAAAAAGAGGGTAATTCCAAGGTACTGTATTCTAAAACACTAACAAAACAAAAACAAGAATGAAGCAGTAACAAATACCTGTGTTTCTGCATGATTAAGAAAGGTTTTTTTCAGGACTACCTTGGCAGAAGAGCTCTTGCCTAGCATATGCAAAGACCTGGTTTGATCTCCAGGAACATACACACACACATACACACACACACACACACACACACACACGCACATGCACACACACATGCACACACACACATTCACACACACACACACATATTCTCTTTTGATCACAAATGTCAGTTAAACCTAATGAAGAAATTGAAATTATTCTCTGCTATCTCCAGTTGTTGGATGTTTAATAAAATTCTTTTTGCCATTTCCAGCAAGATTCCTGAAGACATTCTGTAACCACTCCGAACAGAATGCAATATTCTACCAAAAAAATGAAGTCATTCAAACCAGACCAGGGGAAGCCACCAAGACTCCTTTGGAGAATACACAGGCCCCTAAAAAAGGCAGCCTGCCCTTGGGATGGCATTAGATGCTGGGCCAAACATCGATCCCACATGTACTTTAGGAAACAGACAAAGTGAATTCTCTTTCTCAGAGGAAACACACGACATTAAGTCAAATTTCCATATTTCACACTCTCTACTATCTGCCAGACACGAAGAAAAACCCGGAGCGTGGTGTTTTATACCCACAGTCTGGGCGCAATTGATTTACTTTCATTGGAATCATTCATCTATCAGGGCTGAAAACATAAATGTCAAAGCAGCCATAATATATTTGCACCAATAAAGTCATCAGTTACGCTCTCACACCACATGGAGAGAGGGCTCTATTAACCTTCATGAGGATTAAATACAAAAATAACGTTAAAGGAAAATGCTTGGTGGTATTTTGAACAACTGGTGTGTGTGGGTAAGTGGGGTGGGGGTAAGGAGTCAAGTGAGTCATACTGGGGGCCTCAGATGTGTACAGAAAGAAAGAGTGGATTCTAAAAATAAAATGGCTCCTATCAGATACTAAATCTCATCTGTTCCCATACAACATTCATTGTCCTCTTGTCCCACTTTGTCATCATTTTCCCTCCATTATGCAATTCATAGACACATGCAACTTATTAGCAAGCTATTTCCCCCACGTTTCCACAAGCTATTATCTAAGTAATATTATTTTGAACACAATGAGAGAACATTATCTAGGCTCGCTAAATCCAATGAAGCATATGGAAGTCAGAGACTGCCTCGAGAGTACACAGTGACATAGGAAAAGCTGCCTTTGGTGGCCTTACATGGTGCTGCGGTATGCAGGTGTGGGGCAGGGGCTCACTGTCTTCTCTAATGAATCTGTCTTTCACTTCACTGTAACAGTTGTGTATGAGATCTTTCTTATCTCCATCAATGGCTAATCTCAGGAAGCTTCCATAGACTCATTCACAATAGTATACATATGACTTAAAAAGCTTGATGTATTCTTCACAAGGGACAAAGCCTGAAGCTAATGTATTAAGTTTCTAGTTATGAAATTTCTGCCATCCATACACAGGAATGGGGACTGGAGCAAGAGGTTGTTCTTTGGACGGAATACACAAGATTCAAATATCACACCACAGGTCAGAAGCAGCCCTCTGACAATACCAGCTTGGCATTCACATAGTCTGAGAGAAAACAAGCCAACCCTCCTGGGTCTTCTGTTCTCATTAAGTGCTCACAATAGCAACTGAATCACCAAGGGACCGGAACTCCAGAGTAGATCCCTCTATTCTTAAGAGATTCGCCATCTTGCCTGAGTCCACTGTTGAGTAAACTGCACTTCAAGACTCGGCAAAAGCTCCCTTGCCATGCAGAACTTTTCATCAGGCTGATTTAGGGGAAATGCTTCTACCCACATAGGCCCTTTGTCTCCTTGGAGATTTACAGATAAGCTTATAACTACCAAAATCAATGTCTAGAACAAGAAATCTTTTGTTTCATAAAACTTAGAGGTATTTGTTATAATCTGTTTGTGTAGAACAGAGAATCAATGTACTATTATTTAATAGAGGAGACCAGAATATTTCAACCAGGAGACAGGCAACCTGATACCCAGATTGCATAAAGTACTCAACTGCAAGAAGGCACCATTGATTCTAGTACGATGGCTCTCCAATTCTAAATGCCAGCTCAGTACAAGCTGGGTCTTCTCTTCCTTTCCCTATCTATTCAACAAGTGCTTCCTGAACATTTATTTGGGGCTACCATTATGCTCTGGATGAGGAATAAAAAGATCAACCATAGCCATTTCTTACTTTCAAACATACTGTGCAGATATGATGGTTGCTACAGAGGATGATAAAGGATGGTAGGGCAACATTTTATCAGAACAAAACACATAAAGTTCATAAACCTCTCTAGAGAAAGTACCCATGGAATAAAATCTTGAAAGCAAAAGAGAAGTTCAACAGGCAAAGCCAAGAAGGAAAGGGCATGACAAGAGAATAAACACCAAGTTCAAAGGTTAGAGGTGTGGGCGGATGAAACAGGAAATGGTGACAACAGCTCGGCCTAAGGGGAGGTCAGATGATGGCTGGTGGTTAGCATGTGGAAATAGACGAGTGTGTTTTTCACTAAAAGGTTAAGATATTCTGGGGTTACTCAAGGATGCCTTTGAGACTCTGACACGAAATCTGGACCCTCTTTGCACACAAAGTCAGAGTTCACCAATCTCTTGGCTGTAACTTATGGGCCCACATTTAAGAATCCTTGCCAGAGTTGATAGCGAAGCTAGCAAAGTTTTAGCCAGAAAAGTTTGCACAATCAAATTCTTTTTGACAAATAATCTTACCAGCATTAATAAAAAGGACATACTGAAAGAACAGATGAGCAGTCAAAAACGTAGAAAGCTGTTACAATATCTGGGAAAAGACAGCTGCAAAGGTTAGGACTTGAAGACAGAAGTAGTTGCAAAATTTAATAAAAGTCTACTGCACAGGTTTGTGACTGCACTAACAACTTCAAGGTAGTGTCATCGAATTATATAAGCTCTGCCTGGCCTGCACATCTCCAAAGCACATATCAAATGCCTACATTTTAATACTTACAGGCAGAGCTTTCACTACAGCCAAAAAGGAAAAAGAAAAAAAAAAAAACATTACCGGTTTTAAAGAAAATTTCAGAATCCTCTTCTTCAAGAGAATGAACCACCTAGCAAGAGAGAAATCATCCCCGATCCACTGTTCCCATTTCGGAGTCAAAATCACAAGTCCATTCTTTCAAATCAGCGAAAGCTCTTGCAAAGAGCTGGACAATAAAGTTTTACAGGGAGAGAGAAATAACAGATATCTTTTGAATCAAAGTCTTTTCTTTTAATAAGGTTCACCAAAAATCTCTACACTGAAGTTAAAATGAGACCCTGTCTATCACATATTTTAAGGATACAACAAAAATAAAATCAATCTTCTCAATGTTTACTGTTCAAGTATGACAAGAAATGTATATCAGAATTTTGCTTTTGTTTTTGAGTTGCTGAGCACATGAAATGGGAGGGAAAGACAGAATAGGTCAAAAAACAGTGAAGATTCTAGCTGGAAAATCACTTAAGCAAGGGACTGTGCCTTGGGAGCATGGATGGATGCTGACCTGAAATGACATGTACTTTTGGAGCTTTAGGACAGGTAAGTGATGAATCTCCAGGGAGAAGTGATAGCTCGGTCATCACCACAGTCATTTCCCACAGTATTTAAGGTATCTAATCTCAAATGGTCAACCTCAGCACAACCAAATTTATATCATGAGATAGAATATGGTAACAGTTTCATTACAGGTTATTAAATAACTGATCTTGAGCATGTGGGTGGAACCAGACTCCAAGTCTTCTGGATGTTTTCCAAACCTTTTTCCTTCATCAAATACGATTTAGTGATGCAACGTGACTTTGTAGCTTTAAGGTTTCTTGATAAATTCTTTGAATGATGCTTTATGACCATAACCCCTATGCCACTAAATATTATTTTCATTGAATAATGAAATAATTTCATTATTTTCATTTTCATGGAATATCTACTATTACAGCCTACACCCATCACTCACATGTGTCTGCCCACTAGGAACAGTCATGGAATCGCAGACATACAAGAACTTCCCATCTACCCAAGGATCCTGACATTAGGCTATACCAATTTGCTTCATTTGCATGAAAACCAACCTGCCCACTGGGTGGGAATGAACTGTTCAGTGACTTGTGCCACAACTCAGAACACAGGACCAACCACATGACAAGTGCTACCACCAGACAAAACCAGATTCTCTATTCAAGGGTGAAATGGCACAGGCAGCTTTTGCAATGATTTTGACCCTGGAAATGTCACAGTCATGAACAACCTGAACTTCTTTATCTTATAAATATCTCTGGGAAGACCCCAGTAACTCCACAGCTTGCTCCAGCTCACCTTCATGAATATTTCCATGGATCGGACCGCCAATTTGAATCCAGGGGTTCTCACTCACTGCCTCTTCAGGATCTGGCTTAAACTCCAATTCTCCCAGGAACCACTCCTTGTCCCTTTCACCAAGCTATTATGTGCTCTCACAGTGCTTCCTTCTAGATGCCAAGGACGCAATTATAGTCAGCAGATTACAGATATGTGAATATCTGAATATTTCCATTACATGATAAAGTAGCAGTCACTCAAATATTAGCTATATGGAATAAATGACTCGATCACACATACAGCCTTGAGAAATTGTTAAAAAAAATAATTAAAAAACAACAAAACTTCTAAAATATTTTTACTCTGTGTTATGGTTTTGATCTAAAATGTCCCCCAGAAGTCTCACATTTGAAGTTTAGGCCTTGGGAGGTCACTGGTAACATGACTTGGATAGGTGGGTTCTTGCCTTGGCTCCTCCCTCCTCCTTGGTTTTTGTTGTTGTTGTTTGTTTGTTTGTTTGCCACCATGTGGCAAACAGGCCTCCTCCACAGAGTCTTCTTCCAAGACAGAAATGTCTTGGAGCTATCTGACCATGGGCTGAACTCACTGAAACCATGAAAATAAACGACTTCTCTTTTAAGGTAAAGCCATCAGGTATTTAGTCCCAAGGTCAGGACAACAACCACACTCTGTCAAAACTATGCTTATTTTAAAAAAATACTCTAAACACTGAGGATTTTCTTACATAATAAGTATATGCATCATTTTTTCTGTCTCTGCTATCTCCTTAAAATACCGACTTAGAGTACATAGTTCTCCAAGAAATCATCCATAATTATGCTATTCAGTTGCAGGGCAAAAATTCTGAGAAGGATTTATCCTGCCTTTCTACTTCTCATGAAATTCACCAGATTATTAAATGAGGTCTGGTGAAATCTGAATTGAAGAACTCTTAAAAATTAAGAGAAAAATATAACCAAACAGCAACTAATTGGAAAAAAAAATTTTCTATTCTAGGAGTTTGCCATTGCAGATTTTAAGGAAAATGGGTGTTTGTAGATAGAAACAATCATCCAGCAAATCATTCACCTATAGGTACCTTTTTCATATCAACCATCATTAGTCACAGGAATTTCTTAGGACTGGAATGCAGCAGCTAGTGAGAAATTTAAAACAATATTCAGAACCACACTTCTGGTCTCTAGAAATCTAACTCTCCAATCCCGGTTTGAGTTATAACTAGACTAGAAGCAATTGAATCTGTGCACAGGACATTTTTTCTACAATAGAATTTGATTCAATTACAGATGGAAAGTAGCACACTGTCAAACAATGCCAGCTCGTGTGCCATATGAAACAGTGACCACAGCCAATCCCAGAGCTCCCCTCTGCTATTTCCCAACTGAACTCAGAAACATATGGTCAACACTCTTTCAATTTTCAGCATCTCTTTGTCACCAGGACAACCCCATGCAGTGAATCTAGTGATGGCTTATTTTAATGCAGCAAGAAACACTAGCCTGGAGGACCCACTTGGTCTCAGCATCCATTCTACTACAGAGACAGCCTAAAGCAAGCACCAAGCAAGGTTTTTTTATTATTATTATTATTCTGGAACCTAGAGGTTCATATCTGTGCTTGCCCAGCCCTGATCACAGTGTCTAATAGAATCCTGAAAGTATCTCATGAGTCCTCAATACTTCCAGCTTCAGTCAATTTTTTATAATAACCAAAAGGATCAATTTTTCAACTTAAGTGAGGGACCGGGAAATAGTTGAGAGAAAGAAAGGAAGCAGACGATTTCACCTAAAAGCTTTCAGCTGAAGCAAGGCAAGATCTGCCATCAACCGCGCATGCATGTGGTTATGTGCCAGGAGCCAAGTTGCAAATGCAAAATATTTCATCTCATTGAATCACCCCAACCAACTCCCATGGCAGGAATTAGTCTTTCTTTTTGAGGAAGCAAATCTCAGAATATTCAAAGCACGTGGTTAGTCTCCTTCACTTACCTCATTGTATAACTTTGGGCAATGCCGGATATAACATCTCAACCTGCAGCTTCTTGACCAAAAATAAAGACTGGTCTCACCAGGTACATCTGATGATTGTTGTAAGGATTGGATGCAAAAGACATACAAATTCTTCAGTGCCTGACAAGGTAAGTGACTAATAAGAACTAGTTGTTATGTATAATAAAAATTACAACAGTGACACTGGTTATAACAATAACAAACCCAATGTGATCATGGAGAAACTGAGCTGAGATTCAAGCACAGGTATGTCCAAGTCTAAAGCCTTTGCTCTTAATTCATATATTTGCAATGCGCTATTTAGCTAATAAGAGTCAAGATGTAAGAACAGATGGATGTAGAAGTGGAAGGAGAGACAGTGAAACAAAACAGAGAAGGAAGAAGGTGGGAGAAAAGCAGGTACACAGAAAAAGAAACAAAATAATTGATAAATACTAATACAGGTAAATACAAATATATATGAATCTATACGTAATTTTTCTGCAGAAATGGTGACTTGCTTTTCTTTGTCTAAAAATGGTAATGCAGATGTTGCACTGGTTACTTATTTTGGGGTCGCACTGAAGACACTGTTTTCCTCATCACTGCCTCTCCAGCCCCCAAGCACAGAATTGGACATGCTGAAGGTACTCAATATATAGATTTACTGGCTATGTTTGGGCAGGAGATTTTGATTAGAACTGAAGAACCGCTACTCAAGCCTGTAGTGTCTCTGACACGGAGAGAAGGCTCCATCTGTCTAGAAAGTACTAGAGGGCTGCTCTGCCGGAAGGAGCCTGCTGGGTTAGGAGAAGGGATCAGAACTATATCCAGCCCCAAATTTAGGAGCTGTCTTCAAATTCATGTTCAACCATGGAAGCTTTCAGGTTACAACTGAGCTAAGAGTCAGTCTTCCTGGATAGAGGAAAGGAGGTACTATTTACATTAACACCGAAAATTCAGAAGCTTTACCAGAGATGGGAATAAAGATGTTCCTAAAAATTGAGCAATAATTTACACTATCTCATCATGTTACAGATAAAAAATATTTTATTCACAAAGCTTTTTCAATCTCTTTCTGGACCATGATTAAAAGAAAAATCAACTTCTAAAAATGAAAGGGATTTAAGATTGCAATTTAATTTCCTCTTCTCCTTGAGAAAAACACACAGGAGCACAAAACAAAATAGCTAAGGATTTCTTAAATTTTTTTCTGTCAATAAAGCATTGTTATTAACAAAGTAGAGAGAGGTTTGTTTTTTTCCCAGAGAGAGTTAAAGGGTACTATTATGATTTCAAAACTTATATCTTAAAAGACCTTTGAATTGATGGATTTAATCATGTATGAAATTAAAATGAGGTGTTATCTTAAGAGGCTAAATTTGTTTTGGTACAATTCAAGGATTTTAATATATGCCCAAGGCTGACTGTTTATCAGAGTTGGCATTTTTAAAATAACAAAGGATGATGCTAATATTTTTTTCCTAACAAGATTTGTAATTTATGTAGCAGGGACAACTTACTGTGCCAGTGATTTGTCCTCCTGCACATGGTAATTGATGACAAAGCACTAATTTTTATACATCAAAGAAATTAAACCTAGCTTTGCTGTGCATTATTGACCTTCACTGTGCCCACAGTAGCTCCAAAGAAACAAATTACACTGCGGTGAGTTGTGGATTTTCTTCCAACATTGGATTTCATTCAATGGCTGCCTGAAAACTGCTAACAATGAGTGAAGTTTTGTCTTTAGAAGATGTAGCACTCCTGCTTAGTGTGGGGCTAAGAAAAGAAGGGAAAAAATGCTTGAAAGTCATCACTGCACCTAAATCTTATTAAATTTATCTTTCAAAGATGCAAATAAGGCAGCATCCTTCACAGGAGCTTGTCCCGGATAAAACAGGAATTTATACTACAAATGACTCCATCAAAGAGATGATCCTTACTGTTTTTTTAGAAACAATGAACCTTTCTGAGCACTTCAGAAATCCCAGTACCACCTTGGCTATATCAGTAAACACATCAGGCAAAAGTAGTGACCCATGTGGGGTTTAAATTGAAGTTCTAGCCCATGTTGGGTTTAAATTATAATAGAGGACAGCACACACCCATGTACATATTTGTGTGAGAGTATAAGAGAGACAGAAAAATCAAAAAGAACGGGCCAACAGGAGCTCAAGAGAGGTTATAATGCAAGCAAAAATTGGAAGGAAGTGAGAGTCAATTTACATATATCTGGAGGAAACAGGTTTTCAACCAGAAGGAACAGCACTGAAAAGACCCCCAAAACAACTGAACAATTGCAAAGACCTTAACAGTGCTTAGAGGCCTCAAATAGCATCAATGGGATGTGGGTGGCCAAGGCAGGAGAAGAACGTGAGAAACTAGGAGACAAAGCCAGAAAGAAAATGGAAAACTTCTAGAAGGTGAAGTCATTAATATATGTCAAAGTCCCTTTCAATAGACAGCAAACTGAGACTTCTCTAAGCATCAGTGCCCTGCAATGCTACCACCTCCAGGAAGCTCCATTGTCAGTGGGCATTTCCCTACATCCATCTCCTAAAGTTTCCCCATAGTGTCCCTGTCTAGCCTCTGGAAAGTCAGAGAAAAGAATAGAATCTGGCTTCCTAGGAGAGATCAAGCAAGTAAAATTTCAAACTATATCTCTGTCTACTCTTTTCCGAAACAACTATTTTCATTATCCTAACATTTACCTTCAAATGTTGTAAATAGGAGACCACACCTCAATGCCCCGACACTCTCCCCAATACACTCTAAGCTTTGGATAAAATCTCAGAATTTCACACATTTTTCCATGCAAGCAACACGTATAGGCTACATAAACAATGCACAGAGTTGGAAAGGACTTTCCTCTGCCAAGAACACTAGTTCTCAAACTGGGCAGCACATTAGAACCACCTAGGATGGAGAGGGAGTTAGAAATCTCTAGTGCCAAAGACAGCTCAACGAACTAATTCATACTAACTAAATGAGGACCCTGCCAATGACTAGTCCTCAGCATTTTTAGTTTGCCTGGAGTTCCAGTGGGCAACCCTGGAAACCTCATTCTCATGGCTGAAAAATAATTTCTGGCAGCCATATCTCAAGGCAAGGGACACCAAGTTCAGTCCCCACAGTTATGGCTCACTGAGGTTAAGCCAAGTGTCCTCTCTCCATGACTGCCTCAATTTCTTTTGAATCAAATACAAATCATCATATTTCTCCTTATGAAATATTAAAGGGTTAGATTTAGCCTATCTTTCCTTTCAGTCCCCTAAGGTCTTTCTGAATTCTGATTCTTATGCAAACTCCAGTCATCCATCAATTCAATCTGTATCGCCTTGTCAAAGAATGTAAAAATTGGCTAGAACAGAGTAGAGAACTACATCATAAACTTCTACCAGAGCCCCTCTTTCAGCCTGTGTTCACGCTAGCCATTTATAACACCATGTTTGTTACAATTCAACAAGTCACTAGTCCCCAACCTTTATGACAGGAGAGATCTGTCTAGTTGAAGACCAGTCTCCCAAGGACTGGAGGCAGGAAGGGGCTGATGACACTTGTCATGCAGTAGGTTGTTGGAGGGCAGCTCTGAAATGGGGAGCACAGCGGGAGGGAGGCAGGAGTGAAGCTCCGCCTCCTGTCAAATCAGCAGCAGCACTGGAACCTAATAACTGCAGCACACAGACAGGAGACCTATCCTCTTGGCACTCTGCTGCCGCAGTGGTCTGGTGTGCAGTTCATGGATTGGGGACTCCTGTGATATGTGGATACTATTATGCCCCTTTTGGAGATGAGAAAACAGATATTCTGAGGAGGGAAATGACTGCCTGAGATCACGTAGGTTAAGGAAAAGACAAGACTTGAGGGTGACTTTGCATCTGAGTCCAAGCCTACATTCCCTGCACTAGCTGCTTCTCCTGGCTGGTTCTCAACAGCTTCCCCCTAGCCAGTGGGCATTCCTACAAAGTCAGCAAGAGCACATTCTGCTTTTAGCATGATAAAACTGAAAATAACTATATCAATTTTATTTCTCTGATAGTTATTCATAAGGAGTTTAGTTAAGTTCCTAACAGGTGCCAGAGCTACAAATGTTAGGGATTTGAGAGTGGAAATATATATATATGAAAATTCTCCATTTTCATTGGAGAAGAGGTTGTTATGCCAGTCATCAAAGGAAGTAAAGTGAATTTGTCCTAATTTAATCATAGTTAACTTTTGGTGGCTCCTAATTATCATAACTTCCTTGTATAAGTACTCAAAAATCAACCTATGATTTGTTCCAGAACCTTCCCAGAATTTGGTCTTAAAGACACTTCATGTGCTTTAAGTAAATGGCACAGTGCTCATAAGTACATAAGAAGTGAGAAGTTCTAGAAATTTGCTTGCACCATGAAAATATAAAAAATATCAAAGTTAGCTCTGTAGAATGTGCTGCCTAGTAAAGCTTCCAGATATCACAGGAATTTTCAGTACCTGTGCTATCCAATATGATGCCTACTGGCCACATGTGGCTACTGGTACACTGTAATTTGTATTTCTTTTTAAATAATTTAAATGTAAGTGCTGTGATGGGCAGGAACTTGCTAATTCCTGAGATTCTGAGATGAGAGGCACCATATGAACCACCCAGTGACATTTATTGAGCCACATATGACAGTGGCTGCCACAATCGGCTTCATAGCTCTTTAAGAATCTAGACATAAATTGACAACTACTCAAAAAGAAGGAAAAGAAAAACATAAAGTCTTACAAGCTCCTTTGGTCATTTCTAGGATTTCTTTCAACTGAATTTAATCCTTTCCCCCCAAAACATCCTGAGAATAAGATAAGCCATTAATAAAACCAAAAAGTGAACTCAGTAAGGACCTAAAACAAGCTAGGTAATGCTCCTATACAGAATTCATGAATTTTGTCTGCAAACATCCCTTTCACGGAGTTTTTATAATCTAGGTACACGTGACTGAACTGGTTCTTGCTCTTCTTTAATCCAGTGAACTGACAGTGGCCACCAGAGTCAGATGACATCACCTGCTAGGAAAGCAGCCTCTCGGGTAGGTTTCAGAAACAGAACAGATACATGGCATTATTTATCCTTCTAAGAGAGAAAGAGGCAGAGAGACAGAGGAGAGAGTTTAATGTGCATATGGCAAATGCTCAGTTGGCCTACCAATTATCACATCCTTGTGACTCTATAAGAAATAAGTAAGGTAAAAAGAATGTTTTCAATGTGATAGAAATTGGCACAGGTACATGTAGTTGTAGCCTGAGTTGCTTTCAGGGTCAAATATTTCACAGAATAATAATACTAGGCAATTAATTCACAGGGAAACTTCTTGTAATTAAAGCACTGTTGTAATTAAGAACCTTCTAATCAAATGTTGATGTTTTAAAACTCAATAATGATTTATTTATTGCTCACTGTCTTAGTCAATTTCTCATTGCTCGGACTGAATACGTGACAGCCACACCTGAATGGAGGAGAGATTTATTTTAGATCACAGTTCAGAGGTCTCAGTCCATTCATGGTTGACCGGCAATGACAGAAGAGCCTGGTGCAGAGAAAGAATGCTCAAAGCATGGCAGAAAAGGAGGCAGAAAGAGCCCAGAAATGAGCTGGGCCAAGAATACAACCCTCCAGGCCACGCCCCAGTGACCACCCCTTTCAACCAGGGCATACCTCTGACAAGTGCATGAAATCATCAGTAGATTAATTCACCTGATCCAATCAACCCTCAGTCTACAGCCCAATCACCTTCCAAATACAAGAGGCTCTGGGGGGCATTCCCCTACATCCCACCCCATACTTACATAGGAGGAAGCCTCTACAGTACTGTGTTTCGGTGAACCAGCATGCTTCTGTCTTATGGCCAGCTCTACCATCGCCTAGCTTTCCTACCGTATCCAGTGGGATGACGAGGAAGAGAGAAAATGTGCAAGTTCATGCAGTAAGATCTTAGGATTTGAATTATTATGTATTTTTCCTACTGTTTTGGGTACTTTCTGCCACAGGGACAAAAATACCCAATCCTTGCAACTTAAACGAGGTTTCTGTTTTGGCTGACAGTCTTCAGAGGACTGATTGGCTCTGAGGAGGAAGAGCACAGTGCAAGGACAGGTGGTGGAGCATTGTTCATCCCATGGCAGACAGGAAGCAAAGAGACAGGACGGGAGAGAGGGGAACCACTACACCCTTTCAGGTCACACCTCAAGTGACTACCTCCAACTAGATTCCACCTCCTGACAGCATATTCAGCCACCAAACTCATCAACCTGCTGATGAGTACAGTGGTCCCCTGATCCATCCATCACCTTTGAAACGTAAAAGATAACACCCACCAAACCTCACTAGCCAGAATCCAATCACATGGCCCCACCTAATTCCAGCTGTGTGTCCAGAAGTAAAAGAAAAAACAGCATTGTTTTTGCCCCATCACTAATTTGTATATTTTGAAAAGTAGGTCAGTCTGAATTAATAAAACCATCCATGTGCTCATTCAGTTATTCATTTCAAGGCATATGCAATGAACTTAACTAGCTACCATATGTTTCCACCACCAGATGAGTCTAAATATGTCACAGCTATTTTCTTTCTCTCTTCCTGTATCCTAAACCTGTCCGTGGTCTCCACAAATACTATCTAGCTGAGTAAGTAACTAGCAAAATAGTATAAACAGATCAAGAAAATGGTGCTAATTTCACCAGTCTGCTGAACTTCCTTATAAAAGCCATGAAACATTTCATGATTAATCCCCAAAGAATTTACATTTTTATATCATGCACCTGCATTTCAAAGTAGCCTGAAAAAACCCCTTCCTCTTAAGCCAAAAAAAAAAATCAACAGTTGATTTTCATCAATGATATATAGTAGAAGTAGGAACAAATGAATATGCTCCTTAAGTATTTAGATGTTTAGATTTGACAGCAAAATCATCCTTTTATGATAATTAACAAAATTACTCATTAATACCATACACACACTGGGTGTTGTCTCCTGAAAAACAAAATTTAAACCCAAGAATCTAAACTCTAAGCCGTTAGAAAAATATTTTTCAAATGATTAAATAAAAAGAAGCTGCCAAAGAAGACTCTTGATTAAAAATCAACATGATTACTACAAGCACAGGCTTGGGGCCCCAGCCTGCTGAGCCCTTTGAGGGCTTCTTATGGGACAAACATGGTCCAGAAAACACCAATTTAATTTTAACAAAATGAGACTGTCTGAAAGCATTTCACTATATTTAACATAGGGGAGCAGTTTCCAAAGATGAGGCTTAGATTTCTGGATATAATAATTAGGAAGCTGTCTAAGGGGCAAGATCCAAAGTATAATTATTGCTAAATGGGGTGTTTTTCAGAGGGTTAAAATGAAGTATTTAACGTGGTTGCATGAGCCCACATGGGCAGAAAATAGTGCTGCTGTTTTCACATCTACTGGACATGTTTGGAAGACAAAAGCTAAGATGTGAGGACTGTCAGGGACAGAAATGTGGCCCCTCCCCAAATTCATACATTGAAGCATTAACTCCCCAATGTAATCAAGGCCTCTAAAGAAGGAGTCAAGATTAAATCTAAATGTTTAGCTCCAAAGCAATTGAGCTAGTGGCTTTATATAGGTAGAGAAAGGAGACACAGGGGATACAAAGGCAGACAAAAGGCCATGTGAAGACACAGAGAGAAGGCAGTCATCATCAAGAAGGGACAGAGGACAAACCTGCCCACACTTTGAACCTGACTTGAAGCCTCAGAACTATAATAAACCACTCCCTCTTATTGAAGATACCTAGACCATGGTATTGCATCATGGTAGCCTTATCGCCTTACTATAAAGGTTGAACACATGAAAACTGGAACTTTAAGACTAAAACTGTATCCAGGAAAACAGATATTGATGTCAGTTCATGTAGAGAAGAACCAAATCATGGGTCTCAGGAATCACAGTGCAAAGAAAAGCCCACAACACATCCACATACTTGCCAGAGAAAGGCCAACTGTGGTCCACTAAGGTACATGCAGATCTCAGCTAGAACTACGGAGTGGCCAAGAAGGCTGTCATGTCATGCTCTTGTTGAATTCTACAAAAGTTGTTTTCAACATTTTGGAACCAGGGACTAATATCATGGAAGGTAGTTTTTCCACAGACAGGAAGAAAAGGAGTAGTGCTAGCACACTGCCTCAGCTCCCCTTAGACCATCAGAAATTATATTCTCATAAGGGATGTGCATTCTAGATCCCTCACACGCATGGTTCACAGTAAGGGTCACATTCCGTGAGGGTCTAAGGCTGCATCTGATCTGATGGGAAGTGGAGCTCAGGTGGTAATATGAGTGATGGGGAGCAACTGCAAATACAGATGAAGCTTCATATGTTGGCCCACCATTTACCTGCCACTATTCAACCTGGTCCTAACAGGTCACAGACTGATGTGGTCCCAGGGTTAAGAACTTCTCTTTTAGAAACTACAGTACCAGTTGCAAGTAGGGCAGCTCTGACTGACTACAAAGGTTGGTAAACCCCAGAACATTCCTCCAGGGGAATAGGACTCTGACTCTGCATCAGTGGTGATCCAGGCTGCAACATTACATCCCACACAGAATCAGGAGTAACTGGTGGAATGCAACAAATCACCCTCAGCAGGCAAAGTGCTGGCAAATTCAAGTGGCTCTTTACTTTGTTTGTTTTTGTTCATTCACTTTTCTGTCATGATTTTACCTTGAGAAATTTCAAAACCTCAGGTGAGGGAGCAGATCTTAGATCCCCAGGAGAAACTCTATACCTCCATCTCTTTTCCCCTAAAGACACTTAGCTCAGCAAAGGCGGGACAGCTGCTGGCCCACCAACACCTTCATGCTACCTGCAAATTACCCCTGCAGAGATGGGGCAGCGTACCAGGTGCCAGGCCTGGCGAGGGAAGCACAGGCTGTCCTCAGCTCCCTCGGGCCCCACAGCCCTGCACACTTGAGCAGGACACAATCTGCACAACCTTATGAGATGCTCTGATGGAGAAGCCAAAGCCCATAGAGCCTTTTTTTTTTTTTTCTTTTGAGCCACAGTGCCACAAGACAGGAAATGTCCATGCTTTTATCCCAGCACAAAGCCCAGTGGCTTCAAGGAGCACTTGTGGGAGCCACCTTCACAGCAGCCACACACGAACATACCCTTGAGACAAGGCAATTTCACAATTTACCATGTAAACAGCCAAATTCCTAAGAAATCTTTGAGGCTAGCAAGGCCAAACAACGAGAGGCCAGAGAAGCTCCAGCGAGCAGCAAAACGAGCCACTAAACACAGAAGTTTTGAGATGAGAACCACAAAAGGAACACGTATCTCTTAAGACGAAGAATGAAGCTTTCCCTCTGGAGACCAAAGAAACTTGAAATTGGAATAAGAAGAATTAAGGGGGTACAGGATGGTGTGGGGGAATCATAAAATTTTTATCACCACTAATGGATGCCAGGAAAATGTGAACAATAAAATATCTACAGGATTCAAGTAAAAGCAATAAAGGATGTTGTTTAATGTGACAGGCGTCTATGATGCACCTTGCTCCAAGGAGGGTGTGACTGGAAGATAATGGGGGCAGACGTTCAAAAATAAGAAAATCAACATTTCTTTTAGAGAGTCCATCATCACAAAAGAAAGAACCTGTCGTATGGAACACGTGCGTTCAGATCCCAGCCAAAGAAGATAGGCAAGTAACCCACCGTAGCTTTTTAGACCCTGGGCCTGCCCTCGGCCTTGAGGTGTGTCCGTATGGCCTGACAAGAAAAGCAACTCTCAATGCCTCCCCCGAGCAGCCAGACTGAGAAGCCCTCAGAGTTCATCCAGATGGGAACTCCATGCTGAGTTTACTCTGGGAGGGAGGGACACATGGTCTGAGTTCCTGTTCGGCTTCTCATATGCTGTGACCTACTAGATCCTAATCCTTTCAGAGACTCTGATCTTCCAGCCAAATGTTTGTTTCTAAGTACAAACTTTATGCCAGAACAACTTCCTTTTTATTTTTTCATATCCTTAGTGCATATTACACAAATTAATGGGCATCATTTTGGCACATACGTGTATGCATGGAACATACTTTGATAATTTTCCCCCAAATCCCCATCATCCCAACTCCCTCCCTAGCTTCATATGCCTGGGGAGGTTCAAAGTGCATAATGAATTTTAATCATACTTATTTTCATGTAGAAGCACTATTTTTGAAACTGTCAAAATAGCTTGCAAGCTATAGCACATCCCAAAGCTACTCTGTCCCTTGGGCCCAGGTATGTTCCCATCAGTGGTACCCAGGCAGCTCCTGGATAGATGGACCCAGAGAAGACATACAGCAGCCCCCACGCTGAGGCAAGGCCTCTAAGTGGGGGCTTCTGGGGTCAGCGGCATGAAAGGGTGGCCTGGGTACTGACAGGCCATCTCCTTGATCCTGGGCCACCCAGGTCTCTCTGGGGCATACAGAAGGGCTGAAGGACTGGCTCCTCTGCCCCTCTCTAAGGTAGATGCAGCATTTTCCAAGCTCATTTTCTATGTTAGGCACACTGGGGCACAAATGGCAAAAACTCAATGACCAGTACAAATACGGGCTCTGGGGAAGAATAGCGGTGAGAGACAAATTTCACATCCATTCTCCAGCGTCAATGTGACTGGAAGTTGGGGAAACCACCCTTACTGTTCATTGGACACCAGCACAGCCTAGCCCCCAGCTTAGTATTAATTTATAACATAAAGACAGCCAGCGTGACTTGAGCTAGGCGAACAGAGTTGTTTTGCCAAGAGTCACCATTTCAACGTGAGCTTAATGACCTAAAAGAAATGACTTTACTGTTACTGATTAGTATCTGTAATAGTCGCCACTTTGAAGGCCTTTTAAGTGACAGGCCTCCACACCTCAGAAATACACTGATGTGTTTATTTTCAATTAGAAATGGTGAGTCACTTGCCTAACACTCTACAACCAGAATCCTGCCGGCTCAGGATTCGAAACCAGAAATAACTTTTCCTTCCGTCCACACTCCTTCCATCATACCCAGTGCCTCGCACAGCCTAGAGGAGAATCAAAAGCCACCAATCTCGGCTGTCTCAGGCTGCCAGCAGAAAAGGCACAACTGTGCTTGTCCTGAAAGGTGGCATTATTTTCTAAGCTGCTTCCCTCCCTTCAGGATCCTTTCACATCATAGAACTTCATCACACTGGGCCCTCGAGGATTACTATATGGTCTCATTTTTCTGTTTCTTGAAATACAAGCTCGTAGGTTCCAAAGACCATGATTCACATGTTGTTCTATCCTCTCAGTCACTAGCACCAAGCCTCCCGTGAAAGGAGCTTGAGAAAGACTATTTGAATAAATGACTGATGTTCTAAAGAAAGAAATAGAAATAATGAAAGAAACAAATCGAGAGGATATAATGGTGCTGGCAAGGGGGAGGAACACAAATGTAATTTCACTCAATTCCAAGATGGAAAATAACACTGACATTCTCTGTTGGGGGAATCCACAGGCTAATCTGCTTTAATGTCCCTGGTGCTTAATCTGTCCGTCAGTGCACACAGATCCAGTACTCACTGCCAGGTATTCATTCTCAGTTCTTTAAAGCATAAACTTGGCATCACTGGATAATATAACTGTGGAAAGGCTTTCGGCTTCTTTGGAATAAAAAAATATATATATACACTCACTTTCATTATTTCTCAATGCCATTGTAGATTTCCCTCCTTCTTCCTAACATAAAAGAGGCAGCAAGAGGCCCATTCATAAATGCACACTAACTTTCCCTCTGAGGTTGCCTGAGGGGACCAAACAAGATGCTCTTTTGAAAGGGGGCTTAGAGGTCCAGCTAGCGCATCATTTGGATCTCTCTCCCTGTCCTCCTCTCCTCTGTCACATCTACTGCCCTTCTGGACCTGGGTCAATCCTCTGTGGAGCACAATGAATCAGGGGTTAACCTGTGATTTAGGGAATCCTGAACAGGCAAGGAGATACATGGGAAGGTGTATTAGTCAGTTTTTCCACTGCTTGAACAAAATGCCTAACGTGGACAACTTAAAAGAGAAAAGCTTCATTGCAACTTGCAGTTTCAGAAGTTTCAACCCATGGTCAGCTGGCTCCAAGAAACACCATGGCAGAGGGTATGGCAGAGGAAAACTGTGGAACAGATGGAGAGATTGGAAGCAGGGAGAGCAGGAAGAATCAGAGAGGAAGAGATGAGGAACCAGACATTGCCCCCCCCCCACGGTCACACCCTATTCATATGACGGCACACATACGGAAATGGGTTTACTAAGTTTCTAGTTATCTTTCAAAACAATCAAGTCCAAATGGAGATTAGCCACCACAGGGGGTATAGTGGCCTGTCCACAGCAGGTTGTCTAATGGAAGCTGGGACCCTAAGTGCACAATAGAGAGTCTTGCTCCTAGACCAGCCATTCTCTATAACATCAACGTGTGAGGGAGGACAACAGAAACACAGCTCTTCACTTAGACAGTAGAACACTGAAATACTGATAGGAGATACAAAACAATTTCATATGAACCTTGGGAGCTCAATCAGCTCTAAACCAGGCTGCCCATCACCCAGCACGCTGACTCTGGGCCAGGAGACTGGAGATAAAGAGACACGGCGGAGATCTTGTCTGTCCTCATGGACCCCGCAGTCCAGAAAGCAAATGATGATAGGAACAACAGGGGTAGTCACAGAATTGCTAACCTGTACTGAGTGTGCCCCACATTGATATCAGCATATGTACACATACCAATTCATCCAGTTGGCACGAGAACCCTACGGAGTAAAGGAAGATTCCAAGGCTGTTGGGACTCGCATGAAGTGTTACCTCCCATATCATCTCTCCATTGTCTTAAAGAACTACCAGCAGCAATTGCTGCCAAATGATTAGAAAATGGTTATAGAAATAGAACTGAAGATGATACAGTTCCCAAAAATGTCTACTAAATCTCCTACACCCAAAGAAAAAGCCTACCATGGTGTGATTTGCAGCATTATGATACACATCCTGCAAAGGGAGTGTTTAGGACAAGGCACTAATTGGAAACACTGCTTCTGGACACCAGGTTAACAACTCCTCCCATGACACCCTTGCCCCACCTCCTCATCTCCAGGGTTGAATAAAAAGGACTTCCACCACTCCAGTCTCCCCAGCGCACCCTGCTCCACCTGCCAGTAGACCCTAGCTTTTCCTATAGACCACACTAACATTTAGCTCTCAATCCTAACTCTACCTCTTTAGAATTTCAAGTAATTCTGACAAGTAAGAACATAAAATTCTCATTGATAATGTAGAATGTGGGGTAAAAATACATACTGGATAAGAACATTTCCAAGAATTCCTACACTTTTAAAAACATAACTTCCAATCACATTAACAAGTTAAATACAAAATTTTTAGCTTATTCGTTGAATATACACCTTATATTTTCCAATCACTCTTTGTTTTATTTATTTTTGGCATTTGAGCATAGACGTTCTTATGCATAAACAACTTCACATGTATTAAAACTCACCCTATTTCCTCCTTACTGCAACCACTTGGAGGGCAAGGTGTCTCTCACTGATTTTAAACCCTCTATAGGTGTAAGAATTATCTATGGAATCTGTAAAATTTCCCATCCTTGGTCCAATCCCAAAGGTTTTCATTTAAATTGATTTTAGGCCATTTTTATACCTTTCCAGAGCTTTGATCTACTTCTCTCACACATAGCAGCACAGTGGAACCACCTGAGAATAGTGGGTCGCCCAGCAGAAATCCTGGTGTAACTGAGGTGAACACCACCTTCTTTGATGGGACTGTGGCCATCTGTGATCTAAGTGCCACCTCCCGTGACTTGAGTGCCAATTCCATTGATCTAAGTGTTGTCTAAATCTCGAAGATTTTTCTGAAGCATCCCACGTGACTTTAATACGAAGGCAAGACTGAGAATGTCCTATTTCTTTGACATGTCTCCCAGACGTCTGTACTAAATTGGCTTTCATAAGTTTTGTATAAAATGTAATGAAATAATTTCTTTTCAAATCTTTCTAGCTCCATTTCTATGGCTCCCTACAAATTAATCAGAACAAATAGCACTATACGCAGAACCCTATAAAGCTGCAGACTGATTACCTCAGGAAATACTTCTTTCCTTAACAGGCAATTCCTTTACAATTAAGTGGAATCAAAGAACATTCAGGTCTCCACATTTAACACTAAGGGCCCAAAGGCCACCTCAATATACACCTAATAAATCAGTACACTGAAAGTGCAATGTCCTAAGGCCACATGGAGATGGCTTGCCTGCCTTTTTTTGAAAACTACACACAGATTTTTCACTGAAAAAGAAATTGATCTCAAAAGCTCAGATGTAACAGTTTTATCAGGATAGAAGAGGCAGTCTAATGACTAAGGATGATGAAAAGACCAATCAGTACCAAAAAATGTGGTATAAGTACACAATGGGGTCCTGCTCTTCCATAAGGACACACTGACTTGAGGCTTTTGCAGGTAAATAGACACAACTTGAGGCCATCATGCTTAGTGAAGAGAGTCAGAATTAGAAGGTTAAATACCATATGGTTTCTCTACTTTGAGAAACCCAGAATATAGGCATTTTATAGAATCAAATAGTGAGATACCGGGAATCAAGGGCAACGAGGGAGGAGGTGGAAGGGCCAAAAGGCAGGAGAGGAAGGGACTGTAATGTTGACCCAACATATATACACACGAAATACTCAAGCTCTATATAAACATTATGTATCACACATATATGTATCATTTGTACATTTTACATATGTATATATATATATATATATATGCATAGATAGATAGACATACACTAATAAAAACATGAATGGGCAGTCTATAGTAATCACATGACTACTCTTATTCAGTGTTGTCTGAGTAACACTTCCAGTTCCAGTTCCCACAACTCACTATGAACCTTCACCACTTACCTCCTCAGGGCTTCCTGAGAGTGACCAGGGACAAGACATGGGATGGAGGTGGGGACATGACTCACTCTCATTTGACCGTCAGCCTAATACGAGCAAAGCTTAGAGTTTCAAGTACTTCTGTATCCCTTCAACCTTGTACAGCCTTATATGATCAAAGTTTTCAATTAATATTCATGTTGAGTATCTTTAGTGCCTTGAAGCTACTCATACACATGTGTAGATATGTCAACATACAAGACACACACCCACACTTCTTCAAAGAATCCCCTTGGAAACAACAGTGTTCTTTGGGTAAAGAATATTGCCTTCAAGCTAAATGCAGTCAAAAGTGAGTGTATGACTTTGTCTTCATAACGTAGTCAGAAAATTCACCTGGCTTGTCTCGCGTCCTGCAGGATCATCTCTGACATCTGCTCACTTCACTAAGGAGTGCTGAGTCAGTTCTTTACTTTTGCTTTAATATGGTTTCCATCATTTTGCCAAGTCGATGCTCCCAGACGCTTTAGGACAGTTAAATTTCACTAATGCACTTGCCAATATATTTTGGACATGCCTAATGTGTGTACATGGGGGTATTCATAAATATAAACTTGAGATTGCCCCTCTGCCTCTGAAGGCAGCTTTTGCCTTCTGGTATGTGTTCCCATTAGGATTCCTAATGATGCCATCCATGAGTGTATTTTGCCTCCCTTCTGCAGATTTTTTTCTCTTGGTTTTTGTTTCACTATTTTTCCCTTTTTTCTTCCTTCTTTTCCCTCTTTAATTGAGTAGCTTCTACAGAAATAGAGTTTATGTGTTTCTTTCTGGTTCTCTTTTTTTGAAAAGGTTACTTTTCCTTTACATCACATTCTGGCTTCCTAGATGGGGAAATCTTTGCTTTTCCTAGACACAGGAACTGTCAGCAATCATCATCAGAGCCAAGTAGCCACCTAACCACCTGTAAGTTCAATTTCCAATTCAATGATGAATTCTCTTTGTGCTTTCAGCCTCGACATATTGTCCTCTTCCCATCACCGAGAAATTATACTATCTTTTCCTTGCTTTCACATTGCACTTTAAAAGATCTGGGTTCCTAGATCCCGCATCAACCATCACTTCCCCATAGGCAAACCCTTCCTTTGTTTCAAGAATCTAGTTTCAAATTTATGTGAGATTTGCATTTCTTATACTAACTGCTGTATTTTTCTCTCTCTCTCTTTTTTTTTTTAGAAAATATCAGTAACGTTTTAAATCAATGACCGGCTCCACCAAAAAAAAAAAAAAAATCAAATGTTATTCAATTCATGAAAGAGCTTGTTTTAAAGACACACTCAAATCACAGACACCACTACCTAGCCAGAAAATAAAAACCTATAAACAGCAGAGCTCATTTTGTTGCTCCTCTGTGCAGGAAACTATATGAGTTGTTTTAAGTAGCCAAAGTAATTTATTAGAAAAAATACAGGCATTTCTTGCAGATTTCCAAGACTAGTTGAGCTAAGCAGGTCTTGGGAGTTGACTAGAAGTGGGAATCGAACTGTTTCATGAATGGTGGGAGTCTTCTCCCTGTTGCTCGCCTCAGTATCTCTTTATTAGTTCTTCTATATCTGCAAACCTTCTCTATCAGTCTCTCTATTCTCATGAAAGAAAACAGCCACACCCAAACACATACCGGGACTATGAGATAATGAGTATGTGTGCCAGGCGCAGGAGCTCATTAGAATAATATAGTGTAGAAATCCAGTCCTGGTCCAGTCACTGTTAAAAAGTTGTGTTACACAAAATGATTTTCCCCATACTGACAACAAGGCTAGTTGAGTAGGGTATCAGGAAAGAAAAAGAAAATGCATTAAACTTAGGAGTTAACCCACTTAAAATTTAATGCAAATTTTATTTTGTCCAGTCACACTTTTCCATTTGAATACACAAGCAAACTCTCATTTAAACAAGAATTTGAAGTCTCCTACTTGGGATAGCTATAAATCCCAACTTCCCAAATCCCTGAGGACATATGGGACATATAAATTACAAAACCAAAGGTTGCTGGACCAGAAAATATAAGGCTTCTAGTGGTTTTAATTCAAAGATGAGGTATTGAATGCATTTCATATTATGCAGAAACTTGCAAAGCATCGTGCTTTAATTAACAGAGCATTGAAACTATTACTGAAAATTTTAAGCATAAAACCCAAGCACAAGGCACAGAATTTCTTTCGAGTCAAATTAGCATATGGCCACAGGACAGAGTTCTGAAACAGTCATGATAAATCACAGGCATTTAGAATGCACAGGATCTTGGTTTCATGTAAATAATACATCAGTACCTTCAAAGGTCAGATATCTGGAGCACATACCGCTCAGGAGGAAATTAGACAATATTGTAACAAGATACTGATGTCTGAGACATAGTTATATGACATCACAACCCTTTGGTGATAGCTACACAATCTCTAAATTAAAGTTGTTACTTTTTCATGAGCAGCGCCTTTTATTCAAAAGGAACATAGTTCTAGGACTCATCAATTCAAAAGGAATTTTCCTTAAGGAAGTGGCAAGTGATCTCTGGCTGGGGAGATGTATCTCCATTACAAACCCCCTGCATTATTCAGCAGCCTGCCCCAGCATCCATCCTGTGCCAGCTTTGAATCTGCCTTCCAACTCTTGAGTTTATAAGTTAGAACTTCTACTTGGGTTTTATCAGGGAAAATGTGGACAGCTCCATAAGCAGACATACCTTTCTATAGAAGACCCAATCGCTTCAGAAAAAACCTAATCAGTATTTGGGACCACAGAAACTTCCATCCACTTGAGGAAAAGTAAGATTTTTAACTAAGAATAGAAAGTTTGCTTCTTTCACAGAATTCATTTTAGTCATTTCTCTGTCACCAGGACACAACATCAACTCATACAACATAAAGAAAGAGAGGTTTATTTTGACTTTTAGAGGTTTCAGTCCATGCACAGCCCTCTGGGTCGCAGGCACAAAGAGCCACACTGGAAGAGTCTGGGCCTCTGCCAGGACACAGCTGTTCACAGCATGGCAGCCAGGAAGCAGAGAGAGAAGGGAAGGGGCAGGGTCAAAATTTTTCCTTCTAAATCATGTCCCCTGTGGCTCATCCTCCATTTAGGCTCTACCTCCCAACAATAAGAGAAATCATTGGTGAAATAACCCACTAATGAGTATAGTATATCCGTAGTCCTATCACCTTGCAAATATATAAGACTTTGGGGAAACAGTTGAGGTTTAAACCATAACAGACCTTGTTGTCCCAAGTGTCCTAGGTACTACCAGCCCCTGATGCTGTTGCTCAGCTCTATTTGGTGTCAAGAGCAGAATTTGCCCTTAGTTCCTGACTCTTCCCACCCTGGCATCTCTCCCTGCCTTCCCCAGGTTGGCTGAGTGACTCAGCTGTTCCCTAAGTTCCTGAACCAGAGCTCAAGCTACACAGGAAAACCTCTACTTGGCTCTCAAGGCACCTGAATTTAACAGTCTCAACATCCTAGCCGTGCTCTCCAGATCCTCCCACAAACATCTGCTCCTTCTGTGCTTCCTTCATCAGTGGATCACACCACACTGCCATCTTTAGGGCCCAAGCTAGATGCCTGGGTCAGCCTGTTTCCTCTCTGTACCTCCCCATTATGTCTAACTCTTCACTAAACCCTGTCAAGTTTATCTCCCAATTAAACTCAAGTTCTTTCCATCTCTACAGCCATTTCCTTAAACCAGCCTGATTTTTCCACCTAAACTGTGACAACAACCTCCAAACATGTGCCCATACTTCAAATCCTGCCAACTCCTGATTCATTCTCTATACTGCTACCAACAGCAGTGACTGCTCAAAGATGTAGATCTCATAGCGTCACTCCTCTGAGTAATACCTCACAGTCTCCCTCCACCACTCTCAAAATAAACACAAACCTCTGCAACAGTGGTTCTCAACCAGGGGCTAGTTTACCTCCACCAGGGACATTTGATGATGTCTGAAGGCATTTTTAGTTAACAAAATTAAAGACCACGGATGTCACTAACTATCCTACAGTGCACAGGACCGCTCCTGACCCATGCCAACCAAGAACTGTTTAACCAAAAATGTCAATCGTGCTAAGGTGGAGAAACCCAGAAGACTTAAAGGGCTCAAATCAATCTTTCTATCTGTTTTTTTTTTTTTTGGGGGGGGGGTTGTTAGTTACATTGTCATCAGCTGTGACAGAATACCAGGCACCCAAAAACTTTAGGGAGGAAGATTTTTATCTCACAGTTTCAGAAGGTCACAGTCTATTCACAGATGGGCAGCTGGAAATGATGGAAGAGCAGAGCCAGAGAAGGAAATCCTCCCAGCAAGGCAGAAGAGTCAAATCTGAGAGGAACAGCAAAACTGGCACACACCCCTCCAGATCAAGCCCCAAGCATCTGCCTCTTCCAGCAAGTCCCACTTCCCAACAACACACAGGGTCCATAGGTACATGAGGCTTTCGGGGGCCACTCCATATCAAACCACAACACCGGGTAAATAGTATTGAAGATCAAAGCTAGGGCTTTTCTCATCAAGCTACATCTCCAGACCTTCTTATGTGGAAACCGGGTTTACCTAAGACTATAAGTTGTCCAGGATGAGCTCAAATATACGATCCTCCTGCCTCAGCCTCCCAAAATCCTGGGTCCTGACACCACTGCACCCGATTCTAGCCTTTCAATATTCCCTCCTTTCCACATCTCCACTTTCATGGAAGCTCAGTGAGCTAAGGAAGTGAACCCCCTACTCGAGGGCAACAGTGTCCTTTTCCAGATCTCACTACACACGGCTCACCTGCCTAGGTGACCGCTCATACCATCAGCCAGTTCTCTGTACCTGACTTCAGGGTCCCTTAAGCTTTCAGGCTCAGATGTCAGTAACCCTGGAAAACCATGCCCGCCTCTCACAGGTTAAATGGCCTATCAGCTTAATTAGCTTCATACCCTTTCCTTGTCATCTTACTGTTTTATAATTGCCGACGATTTATCAGTGTCTCCCCACACTGAGCTTAAGAGGCCATGCCTATGTTGGGGTTTTTTTTTTTTTTTTTTTTGATTCCTAGAAGGCAGCACAAAGCCTTGCACGAAGTTGCCACTTACATATTTGTTAACGGAATGTACGACATGAAATCGAAGTCATAAATAATCACCAAACTACCAATCATCTTCACTTAACACCTCTTTACTAGCAATCCTGAAGGAAAGTAAGTTTGGGCAAGTTGTGAAAAGTGGCTAAGATGCGCTATGGCATCAGTTAAGGAGCTGAGAGCTGGTGAAAACCATGCAGGTGAGTAAATTATTTGTAGTCAGGTGAGTCTTTGGAATGCATTTGTCTGGCTTTAATAGCAGTTTGGTAGCAGCAAATAGAACATGTTAGAAAATTGTAAATATTGAATCAAGGTATTGTCTCAACTTATTATTCAGGTTAAAATAAACTTTAAGGAAATTTTCAATTCCTTGACAAAATTAAATGAAATCAAGTGAAACGAGAAGAATGAGAGGTTGCCACTTTCCATCCATGCATAGGAATAAGCGATTCTGGTTTGTTATTTAGGAAAGAAAAGGACACTATGTGAATTCCTTGGATTCAATTGTTTGTAGGGCACTGCTCAGAGGAACAGCATCAGTACCAACCCAAACCTGGGAGACATGGAGATTCATGGATCCATCTCTTACTCATTTAATCAGGAACTCCAGAGACATGATCCAGTATCTGTGAGAAGCCCACCAGGACATTCCATCCCCAGTACAAGCATGAGAACAGCTACCCTAATTCATCACATAACAGGAGCAACACCTCATGTTTATAATAACTTGTATAGAACTTGCTATTCTCCAACCGCCATGCCCAGTAGTGCATATGTCTAGCCATACAATTACAACACCATTGCACACCCACTTTGCAGTTGAGGAAACACATGAGCAATGTCACTCTGTCTCAACAAACTAGTGTAACTCTTGGTTTTCTGTAAAGATAAATTACTTCACTATCCAAGTTTCTAAGCTTCAGGACTCCTGAAAAAAACTTCCTCCCTCTTAGCAACCTCCATTAATGGCTTCTCTTGATGACCCCCTCCACAGTCATTTTGGATTATCTGATCCTTGAAATTTATACTCAACTAAGTAAAAGCTTGCTCCTGACTTTCCTCCTAGAAATCCCCATAGCATAGTTCCACTTAGACCACTAGTTCTCTACACATTCCTGGGAGTGTGGGCATCCTGGAAAACCCAACAGGGGACCACAAGTTCAACACCACTTTCATGATAAAACTAAAGCATATTTTTATAATGTTAACATTTGTACCAAAAGAGAGGTAAAAGTGCTAGTACCTGAGCATAAATGAAGATTAAGATAATTGTACAAAACTACAAGCTGTCATTGTTTTCTTTACAGCGACATATTCTCAATAAAATAAATGCCAGCTTCAATTAACAATATTCTTGATGGAACTGTGAGAATTATTAATTTTATAAGACCTTGAGTACACATTCTTTTAATATTCTGTGCGATGAAATGGTAAAATGCACAAAGCACTTCTATTACAAATATAAATTCAATGGTTGTCACAAAGAAACTCTCTTGTGTAACTGTTTGAGTCACAAGTTCAATTATTGAATAGTTGCTTTTCTTTCTTGAACAGGATTCTTATTTGAAAGGAAAACTAAACATATAAAATTCATCTAGATTTGGGCACATAGCAGATGTTTTTTGAAAATGATTGTCACTTTAAGAAAAATGGTTGATATTTAATGCCAATGACAAAATTCTAGTTTTTTAAAAAAGACTTGTATCTACCACTCTGAGCTTGGCAGCGCCTTGATACCTAAATTTGTTTTGATGAGGTCCTGAAGGGGCGATATTAAGTGACTTTCTGGGTATATTAGCAAGTGTGTCAGCATATGAAATATCTGCATAACTCAGTGAGCAAATATTATTAAACAGCCAGTGCAAGATGCTACCAAATCATGCATGGGTGAGAAAACCAAAGTTCAAACTGGACCAATGTGTATCAAAGTAACAGAGTATGAAAAGTTCATTGGTTCAGTTTCAGATTTCACATTGTGACTAACCTTTAACAAAACCTGTCAACTGGAGTTTTGGGGCAGTAACAAGGCAAAGGGTCTCCAGGACCCTGAAAAGTCTACTTAAAGGTGCCTTTTTTTCTAACTACTTATCTGTGTGAATCCAAATTTTCTTCATCTACTTCAACCAGCACAACATGTTTCAATTGATTGAATGCAGAAGCAATATGAGAATCCAGCTGTCCTCTACAAAGCCAGACATTGGAGAGATTTGCAAAAATGCATGAAATGTTAACAGTCTTTATTTTTTTTACTTTGGAAAATATAATTGTTTCTCATAAATATATGTTATTCTTGCTAATGTATGATGGGTTTGTTATTATTACTTTTAAAGGAATTAATATTGTTAAGCCTTCCCAGCTTCTAATATTATAAATAGTAATTTACATAGTCTATATAACCAAAATATTTTTAAATTTTTCAGTAATACTTTTTCCTAGAAATTACCCTTTTTATTAGTATGCATTTAGAATACGTAATAATTACATTCAGCTTGGGAATTGGTTCATATACTTATTGCATCTGAATAGAGAAGTACCAACTCATGGAGTTTTAGAATTACCTGCTATTAGCCTACAGATCTTCATCCATATATATAATAATTCCTCAAGCTCTTAGCTATATATCTCAGATACCTCCAAAACTCTGATTTACATATAACAAGCTTCAGTCATTTTGTTATTTGGTAGTCCTTTATGGTATATGTAACTACCTTCAATTTTTAAATCTATAGAACTTCAGGACTGAATATCCATATCCCATGACCATGACTCATCTTGTTTACTCACTAGTATGACCCCGGGAAGCTCTTAGTGAGAATCTTCATTTGCAAAACAGAGATAGTCATAGTGTCCACTTTATCAATGTTGTTGGAAGCATTTATGCACTTATCTATGTGTCCCTCTAAAATGTATGCACACAAGTCCTAACTACCTGTGTGGCTGTATTAGGGTAAAAAAAGAAATTAAGATTAAACAAGGTCATAAGTGTGGAAACTTTATCCTATGAATGTTTATTAAAAAGATACCAGAGAACTTTCTCTTTCTCCACCATCTGAGGGTACAACGAGAGAGGGGCTGTATAGAAGCCCGAAGTGGGGGCCTTGACAACAACTGGAATTGGCCAGATTCTTGATTTTGAACATTTTGTCCTTCAGGACTATGAGAAAATAAATATCTGGTGTTTACACAGATAAGTACAGCAACCCAAGCAGCCAACTACAGATTTTGGTACCAAGAAGAGGGTGCTACTTTAACAGATATCTAAAAATGGGAGAGTGCCTTTGGAATAGGGCGATGGGTAGAGAACAGAACAGTTTCAAGGCCCATAGCAGAAAATGCCTAGGTTTCTGTGAGAGAGCTGCTAACAGAAATACAGACATTTAAGGCAGATCCGGTGAGCAATAAAGGAAGAAACAGGAGGGCTGGAGGGAAAGCTTCCATCTTCTCATAAAGTACAAAAAGAATCACAAACAGACTATCAATGGGCATACAGATGGTGAAGATCATTACAGCAATCAGATGAAAAGATCAACACATCACTGGAAACCAGAAGGCGGTCTCTGCCATAAGTGACAAAGACCTTGACTGAGATGCATTCTAGTGCTTTGTGGAAGGGGGGACTCGGAAGCAATAACACTGCACTGAGATGTGTTGAGGGGGCAGTTTAGTCTCCTGATTGCTTACTGTAAACTGTAAAAGGAGGGAGATAAACTAAAGATACTGTTAAGCAAACCAGAACTAGAACTTAAAAGATTTGGAAGGTACTCAACTCCTTCATATTACAAAAAATTTAAAAGACCAATGAGAAGAAAAAAAAGGGTGTGGCTGGACTATGTGGAATTATATGAGCAGAAGTGCTGCCAATTTGAGAGAAAAGGAATGGAGATGGGATTAAATGCAGGCTGCTAGACTTCTAGGATTCAAGGAAAAAAGACCACACAACTGTTCAGCTGTGAAGAGATACTATTCTTCAAAAAAAAAAAAAAAAAAAAAAAAAAAAAAAAAAAAAAAAAAAAAGGAAACAGATTCAGAGATTGAATAGGACTGTCCCCAACTCAGTTTCTTGGGGTGTGGTGGGGAGAGCAGGAATCATCACTACATCAGGCTGCCACCACCAAGAGCTGTGATGGGGCACCACATTCAATCAGAGGATCTCTTGGGCCCTAAGAGCTAATGGAATTTGTCTTGCTGGGTTTTGGACTTTCTTGGGACCAATCACTCCTTCTTCCTCTCAGTTTCTGCTTCCTGGAATGGGAATATCTACCCAATGCCTGGACCTCCACACGGAACTTTAGAAGCACATAACTCACTTGATTTTAGGTTCACAGTTGAAAAGGAATTTTGCCCCAGGATGAGTTATTTTCACCCATATCTCAGTTAGGTGATATTTAGATGAGAAATTTGGGCCTCGTGTTGTGATGAAATTAACTTACTTTCTCATAAGAACATGAATTTGGGGTTATCAAGTATGAAATGTTACAAAATAAATATATCCTCTCCAAAATTCTTATATATGTCCTAACCTCCAGTAATGTTGTACTTGGAGGATGGAGTAGTTAATTTAAAATGAGGCCTTATATGTGGAATACTGATCTATAGGTAATGGTGCCCTTATGAAAAGAGAAATCAGAAAGAACTTACTCTCTCTTTTCACCATGTGAGAACAAACAGGAGGGCAGCCCTAAAAAGAGAGTCCTAGATTTAGACCTCTAGCCTCCATAACTGTGAAAACAATTTATGGTGCTTATGCCACCATTCTATGGTATTTTGTTAGGTAACCTGAGCAGATTAAGACAAGACACTAATAAAAGATGGTCTATTAATCAACTTTCCCATCACCGAGACAGAATAGCCAACATTCACAACTTAAGAGATTCAACTTGGCTCTTCGCTTCACAGGATTCATCCCATGGGTGACAGCCTCCAAAGCATAAGTATCATGGCAGAAGGACATGGTAGAGGAAAGATATGTCACTCAGGGGAAACACCCATGTAGGCCAAAAAGCAGAACAACAATGCCAGAAAGGAAGAGACCAGAGACCACACATATGCCCAAGGTCACACCTTCATGACCCACATCCCATCCAAACACACCTAGGATTGAACTTTATTAACTGCGGAGGCATCTCCCAAACCAATCAAGTTGACAAGTGATCTGAATTGACACAGATGCATTGAGGATTAGCACAGTTCCTGGTATACAGCAAGCAGTAAATATTCTACTACTAGTACTATTAATTTAACAAAGATTTCCTATGACAATTATCCAGTCTTTTGCCACCATGGAGCTTATAGTCTGGGATAATAAGTGAGTCATTGTTCAAACAGATATGTAACCATGGTTATGTCAAATGTGTGGAGGAAATCATGGATGCTAAGAGAAGATGAAAAACTAAAGAAGAATAATGTAAGGCATGCATATGCAAATTACTCCCATTTAGTCATTCCACAATGTGTACATACTGAATACTTCCAAACAATATCTTATACACAATAAGTACAATTTTCAATAAAAATTTAATAATTTTTTAAAAGAAAAGGGAGAATTTCGATGTAGGCTGGGTACAGAAGTGGAAGAGAGTTCCATATCAAAGAAAGCTTCTTTGAGAAAGTGGTATTTATGTTGTCACCAAAAGATGAATGGATGTCTTTCACATCTAGAGTCCTACAGAAAAAGGGCACATCTTTTCCTTGTGAGGCCTGCGCAGGTAGAAGAACCTGCTATTTTCATTATTGGGTATGTTTTCTATTTAATTCCAGTTACACTCAGAAGCATAAAAGCTTGCTTTTAGTTTTTATGTGACGCTTCTAAGTTTAATGTTTATTCTGGCTTTTATGTGAATGTCTTCTGCCTGGTATTTGTTGAGAATTACTAAGAGAAGTGGAATTACCTCCTGGGAAAATTGAAAAATGACCTTTACAGGCAAAAAAAGCAGAAAAATAAAAGGATCAATAAACAAAAGTCCCCAGTTTCCCAATTCACCCGACTAATGCTACAATCAGGAAAAAAATTAATTCATAAGGTCAGACTCTTCAGAGGAATAAAGACCAGTAGGTGAGAACAAGGACACAGGGGAGTCTATGAAAGGAGATTCCAGTCTCACTGTTAAGTGATTTTTCCTGATCAAAGGGCAGAAGCGATGAAAAGCTTTGAAAAATGATTCACAGGGCTGAGAAGCATATAGCTGCAAACATCCTAGCTAAGTCAGTGTGTTTTAACTATCTGTCCTCAGAAACAAAACATCTGCTCACCAGAAGAAAAGCTTCAGCAGAACACACCCAGCAGGAGGATGAGAAGCAGCCTTCTATTCCCATTGGAATACCCAGTAGAGGGACTTCCTCCGGGCAGGGTGTCCAGATAAGCAAATATTACCGTATGTTTCTCTTTACCTTTTCCTTCAGCATTTCCACAGGCGTTCAGTGAGGACTCTTCAAAAATGCTTTCTGCAAGTCGAGGAAAGTAAGTATTCTTGATATAGCATGGTATTTAGATATGCTAGGGGAAAAAAAACATGTAGCTGAGAGGGGACAGCCCAGCCTGGCACCATTCACAGGTCATAACTATGGGCAAAAATTTTCACAGTATAATGTCCAAGAGTTTCTGACTCTCACACGGAAATGATGGCCTGTGAGGAAAATTATTTCAATTGCATAAAAGCTCTGACTCTATAGAAATATTAATACCATAAACAGAGGCCCACATTTGTACCACTAATTATTCATTTCTTTACTTATATGATGTTCAGGCTATAATTTAATATACATAGACGTAGGGGACCTCTTCCATTCCAGAGATGTAGAAGTTGTTTCGAATTGCCCAAGAAAGTGCTGGTTTCCCTCACTCTAATCTACTCTTGCTTTCTCCACCCATGTGACCATCCAAAAGCTCCTTTAATTGTCAGGACCAGGTTGGCCTCTGTACTCACTACCATTGTCCCTAAAAATAAGTCACCATCTCTGACTATTTCCAGTTTTCCAACTACCTCAACACACACTCTAATTTTTAAGCAAGGAAACTCTGCTTTTCTTCCCCCCCCCCCCACCATCTCAGAAATACAAATCCAGTTTAACCTAATCTTCCACCTGAGACTGCATCTTCTTCCAGCTTCCTAGAGATCCCAGCCACCTCTTCTCTCCTTTCTCTTCAACAAGAAGTCGAACCAAAGACCTTCTCTGTGAGTATAGAGATGTTCAAATGCCCTGTTTCACATCTAGCCTCTACTTAAGACTCTACCCCACTTTTTTTTTTTTTTTTTTTTTT